>CM060371.1:182532721-183132721 GCA_030545235.1 Helianthus tuberosus
ATTGAGAAGGTGCTTTGCAGATTCAACATGGCTAAGGCCAAAGCGGTTAGTTCATCTCTTACTCCCAACTTTAAACTAACCGATAAAGATTGCCCTTCTTCTAAGAAGGAGATTGAAGAGATGGATAGAGTTCCATATGCGTCAGCGGTTGGAAGCCTGATGTTGCCCATGCAGTAGGTGTTGTTAGTCGGTTTCTATCAAATCCAGGTAAGAAGCATTGGGAAGCGGGTAAGTGGATCATTAGATATCTACGTGGTACTTCCAAATTGGGTATAACATTTGGGAATGAAGTACCGATGCTTGTTGGTTATACAGATTCTGATATGGCGGGAAATAAGGACAACATGAAATCTACTTCTGGTTATTTGATGACTTTTGCAGGGAGAGCTGTGTCTTGGCAGTCTAGATTGCAAAAAATGTGTTGCTTTGTCTACTACAGAGGCTGAGTAGCAGCAACAGAAGCATGCAAAGAACTATTGTGGTTGAAAAGATTTACGCAAGAGCTTGGCTTTATGCAACAGCGCTACGTGGTCCTTTGTGATAGTGAAAGCGCTATTCACCTTGCGAAAAAATCTATGTTTCACAAAGGAACAAAACATATTGATGTTAGGTATCATTGGATTAGAGATGTTATTGAAGACAAGCTATTTGAACTTGACAAAGTTCATACCGTTGATAATGGTTCCGATATGTTTACTAAATCTTTAGCAAGGGAAAAGTTGAAGGTATGTTGCTCAATCGCCGGGACGGCGAACTCTTTCTCATAGACAAAAAGGGGGAGATTTGTTGGGTATTTTTTTTGCCCATGAGAAAGCCCAACTCATCTCTAATACATCGGTTTTGTTATTATATTTTAAAGTAATGAAATAAAAAAGAAAAAAAAAAGAAAAAAAATTGTTCTTTTTGTTTTGGAGCTCCTGACGTCAACACAAAGGAACAAATCAATATTTGGTGATTTTGTTTGGTGGACTTTTGGGTTGCATTAGTGCATCGCACATGGGTCCATTTTGTGTGGGCATGAATTCTTAAAAATAATTAAATAAAAAGTCAACACAAGGTTTCTAGCTATGTGTTTTTGGCGGACTTACAGTTGACGCAAGACAGAAAAGGATAACAAGATTTTCTTGGTTTTTTGCTCTTGGCCATCGCAGGTGACAAGAAGGACATAGAGTTCTCTTTTATTTGGGTGTTTTGGTGAAGATAAGAGACGTACCAGAGATTGTTAATTCCTCGTGGTGATACCTCTTACTCGGTTACTTGTTTTGTTTTTATTCCATATACTTGAAGTTAGTTTGTGCCAAGTATATGATGATTTTGTATGCCTCTAGTTTTATCTAGGGAAGACTTTGTATTGCTATTATTGGTGATAGTGGATTTTAAGCGGCTCTAGTAGTCCCGCGGTTTTTACTCTCCTTTCTTGAGAGGCTTTCCACGCTAAAATTCGGTGTCCTTTTATTATTACTTTTATACCTATTTGTTTGCATTCTCACAGGTTCATTCGAGTTGGGAAAATATTTGGTCAAACGAAGTTTGCTTCCGCGTTTTAGTTTGCCGTTTGTGACCGGGTTACGCATTTTTCCCATCATTATCAAAGTTTTTATAGCATTTAGCGGAAAAAAAAGCTTGTTTTTGAAACCCATTGTTCTTTTAACTGTTTAGAGAGCAAGATGTGTTCCACTAAAATCATGGACATTCTTTTTTGAAACCCATGATCTCTCATTTTGTAGTCGATCTGAACTAGCCACTAAATTGTGTATTAATTTACTAGCCACTAAAATCATGGACAAGCTTTTTGTTCGAGTCATGCTTGTTTGAGATCAAAGTTTGTTCCACTAAAAGTCTGCTCCGGTCAACTAAAGGTTGACCAATAAATTCTGTTAGGAGGGACTAGATTGAATGCAATCGACAACCACAGGGACTTGATTTTTCATTTTTTCTAAAATGAAGGCTGAAAGTGTGATTGGGCGTAACCCCAAGGGACTGAAATTGTACTTTACTCTATGTTGGAAAAATTTATGAAAATAGCAAATTTCACAAATATAGGAAAATGATTTTTTTCCTATTTTGGACTTAAAATAAATATAAGAAACAGAGGTTTCTTTATATATTTATTTGTGGGTTTGTGTTCTATGTTGAAGAGCTTCGCAATGAACTAAACCACGTCCAAAACGTAGCTAAGATGAATGAGATATCGATTCTCAAAGTTTGGTGTTTGAAACATTGAATGCTGAAACAAAACGGAAAGTTGCACCTTGTCCCACATAGGAGAATTCATGAAACTTAAATGGGTATTTAAGTGGGAACTCTCCATCCTTATTGTTTCATGCAAGCACACACTAAGTGTACTCGCAAAAGGGTGCGGAGCACCCTAACTCGCGCGTGCGTGGCGGGGCGATGAGGCGCAATGTGGTCCTTTGATGGCGCACTTTGCACTTGAGAGTCGCCTTTGTATTTAATATCACGTGCGCGTGGTGGATCACAGGGGCTACAAAAACCAAGTGGTTGAAGTGGCACAGGCCCTGATGTGACGTGCGCGTCACGTGGCAGTCCGCGCGCGAGTACACGTGGCATGAAGGCGCGTGGTTGCGCGCATGGTGCATAGGCCCTGATGGGACGTGCGCGGCGCACCAGAGTGAGCCAAAGTGGCCCACGCGCGCATGAGCGTGCAGACCTGCGTGCTCAAGGGAGCGCGCGCACCAGTGTGTCTTGCAATCTCGCGCAGAAGCTTCCAGCATTTAATGACCAAGCAGTTTCAGTTCAGCATTCGAAACTGACGAGTCAACGGTTTTGACTGAGAATTAAATGGCGTATTAAATTGCATTGAAGACGTTTAATGCAATTTAAGCCTCTCCATTAATTTCTTTGGACAGTTTCAAATCAAAGGCTGTATAGATACAGCCTCAGAGTCACTGCAGAGAACTACCAGCAACACAACAGTACATGCAACTTTCTCCCTACATTCTTCTGATCTTTTCTTGCAGCTTTCAAGGTAGACATCGGGTTCCTGTGCCAATTCCGGCAGTACTTCTGCTCCGGCTATTGTACCCTGGGAAACAATACGAGTGCTCCTGGTAGACTCGGAATTTGTTTTAAGGGAAGCGTGTAGAACACGTGCCTCGGCCATTATGTTTCTTCTAATTTCTTGTATTTCAATTTATTCAGTTGTAATTATATTTGTCTCCAGCTTTGTTTATTTCTGTATTGTATTTGTTTAATAAAATTTGTTTTATTTTATTTAAATTACGTGAACGGTTCCTACATCCTATTAGTTTTCATGTTTTGTTCGTTCTCTATTAAGGTTCATCTTGTTCCAGCAATATAACAAGTGCATTGCGTGTTTTCTGATCCAACATCTTTTACTTGCACTTTATCATCGTCACTAGGCAATAATGGAGTGGTAGAGTGGTGGTAGCTTGTGGTGCGATATATGAAGATGAAAGGAGAAGATGAAGGAAACAATGGAGTGGGGTTGTTTGTTTTGACGTTCTATGGTACCGTTTGTGATTCATAATTGTAAATATTGTGTGTTTAGCACATCGTAAGATTCGAATTCGTTTTTTTTTCTTTGGTTATATCATGATATCAAAGTGTGAGCCCTCATCCAAGAAATATGAGCACTTGGCCAAACTGCATTTAAAACAACAGTAATCGATAATATAAAAAAAAAGTAGAATCAAACAATATTTTAATGTGAATTTTCAACACTTCCTACAAGTTATTACATAACAAATGTGACCTTGATACAGTTAGATCGAAGAATTCTTTTCATGAAGAACGAAAATTTGTAGTAGTCAGTTGTCTATAACGGAAAGTAACGGAAATCAATTTTCGTGGAAGATTAACGCGTTGAACTTGTTGCCGGCGGTGGGATATAACGCGTGATGGAGGGTGGCCGTGATACTTTAACGCACCGCCCCGTCCTCTCTAACTACACATTTCAAAAGAAGTTTGGCCTGATTTGGTTCAGGTCCGGTCCATGTAGATCACAAAGAAAACACTAGTGTCTGTTAGCTCTACAGGCTACAGGTTAGCCAATGTTTTTTTTTTCTTTGTGAAATCAACGTAGTGGGTTAGGTATGGGCAAAGAAACAGCAATCCAATACTTGAACATGGTTATTCGACTCTTCAATTTATATCGAAAGCAAACCATTACAATTAAAATAGCTTAATATAAAGCAACCTAAAGGAACTATTTATACACACCAACTCTACTAACGATAAACAATTAATTCAAACAACTTAAACATTAATCTCTCAAGCACTTAATATCAATAAAATTCAAACCATATATAAAAATCTTTGTGCCCATAGTTATCAGGTCAATATTTCTTTTTTTTAACGACTAATTTCTTTAATCCGCTGTCGTGTGTGGGACTTAACCCAAGACCTTCCCTTTCCCAACCTAGGTGTTTTTAAAGGTTTTGCCTTTGCAAATGAACCACCACCCCATTGGTAAAATTTATATACAATTATTTAAGTAAATAACAATCAACGAAACAACAACAATAACCGTACCGAGTATAATCTCACCTATAACATATTGGTAGGATCTGAGTAGGGTAAGATGTAGACAAACCTTACCTCTATCCCAGGGGATAGAGAGCCCCCTTCCAGTAAGACCCCCAACTCCTAAACCAAATCCAGATATAAAATTCAAGTAAACATACAAAAAGTATATAACACAAATGCAAGCGATAACACACATAGGCTATCAATATAAAGATGAAAAATCAAGCCCCTAAGTCGAGAATCTAATACCAAATCGAACCATCCTCCTAAATGTCGTTAACCTTAATCATACATCTCCAAGAACTCCTATCCTCAACCATGTCCTCAGAAAGATGCAACTACTAATCCTCTCATCCCAAGTTAGTTTTGGTCTACCTCTACTCCTCCTTCCCTCCACACTAATGGTTTCCACGGTTCTAACTGTGGCCAATGTCGGTCTCCTCCTAATATGCCCAAACCATCTCAACCTCCTTTCCCTTATCTTATTTGATATATTAGCAACCCCTAATCTTACCCTAAAAACTTCATTTCTTATCTTGTCCAACCAATTGTGTCCACACATCCGCAAGATCCTCATCTCTACTTGTAAGACCCATACTATATAAACATAGGTTTATTAAATAAATTTGCATTTATATTAAATATAATGCAAATACATGTTCCTTCGTAATATCGAACTTCAAAAAAACATCATAAGAATTACATATTTCAACATGGTGTCGTTGTTTAGTTTCGAAAACGACTAAACAAAATGCGGAAGCTTGATCTTTGACTGTGTTCGGTTCTTCGTTAAACTTGATCGTCGTCCGGTGTTTCAAAACCATTACCTAAATTTGATAAATCATCAAAATCATCAGTTATAAGGAGTTTATAACGTAACAAATTAAACTCGGAGACCCAAAACAATAAAATAACATTTTGACAATAACCCGCTGTAAGTTACGACATTTTGCCGTAGTTTGATACCCTTCACACAAGTTTGGAGTTGAAGAATGCGAAAAATAAGAAAGAACTAGTGATTGGCGCAAGAAGAAACCAGCCTGGCGCAACCTTGTGTCAGTTCTGACGCAATACAGATGACATTAGTCAGCGGCGCAACCTTGTGCCTGGGGGCGCAACCTTGCTCCTGGTTCAGAAATGCAATTTTCCGCTTTGCCTTTTGTACGTAAAAACTTCGTAACTTCTCGAAAACTCATTCGTTTCGCTTCAAACTTGTTTCTAATTGATCGTAAAACATTTGCCCACATTTCTAACTTTTGAACCAATGATCCGGATTCAAAATTTTTTTTACAATTGATTTCAATATATATATATATATAGAAACAGGTTCGGGAGAAAACGCTCAAAAGTGTGAGAACGGTGAGAACGCATCCTGGCCTAACATGTGTCCCGCAGCATAGAGAAGGGTGGAGGGGCTTTTTTGTCTTTTCATTCTTCTTTTATTTTCACAACGCAGTATAATATTTTCTGGCGTCTAAGTTTTTTTTGCGTTAATTGTATTTATTAAACTTTTTGGCGTTTAATTAATTGTTTTTGTGTCACATATATAATTTTTTTGACGTTATATCATTTTCTGGTTAATTTTTTTGGCGTTTGTGGCGTTTTGTATAATAATTCACTACGAGTAATTAATGTTTGCATAAGATTAAAATAAGTCCAATTTTTCTTTTTGGTGTTTATTGAATTTTTTGGCGTTTTAATACCCTTTTTAGAAGGTGCTTTGCCAGCAGCTGTTCTCCCAGTTTTCATTCTACTAGCGTTTTGGTGTTTGTAGTTTTTGGCGTTTTGTATAATAATGTATTTTATTTATAGAGAATTAGATAACAAAACAACATATAACTTGATATCAATACAATATAAAATGAAAACGAACATAATTAAAAATGGTAATATAATTTTTCTTTCCAATCTTCAATGTCACCGGCCTCTTCTTTCTTGAATTTGTTTTTGGCATTTTGAACATTTTTTGAATAATTTAGCTACATTCCAACTTTCCTTCATACAACCCGTCTTTTTCAGAAGAAGATGCTTAGTGGCAACCTATTTTTTGGTGTGATATTCTTGTTTGGTGGCATGTCATTAAAGATCAACTCTTGCTTGATGCTCTCGGTAATAATGGAGTCCAAAATAGCATTTTATACTTGTGTTGAACCATTTCTTCCATGCCTATAATCATCAAGAACAAAGATCACATGATGGCATATCACTGTCATCAGTCTCTTTTTCTTGAATATTTGTCCATCTCATCCAGCAAAATATTATTGAGTTAACCCGCTCAGAAAAAAAGGATCCATTTCAGTAAAAGCTTTGACATCTGTGGCGATTTAAAGGGAGTGGTTTCTAGAGGATATGGCGTTTTTGTGTTTTTCTGGGTGTGATTAATTTCATTGTGTATAGACCCCTCTCTTATAGAAGTTTTTTGGCGCGTAGTTTAGGCGGGACTTTTTTATTGTTATAAATGATAGTAATAAAGTAACTGTCTTCTCAGTTACTGTTTTTGTCAAAATGCCCTGACCGTCTTAACATACACCCTCCTTCTGTTGTCAAAATGCAGGACGTATCGCCTGATTCCCAGAGTGTATCTCCACGAAACGATTGTTGCCATTTTTGGCGTTTTGTTTAGGTTGGCGTTTTTGGTTAACGATTTTTTTTCAAAAAAAGGATAGATTGAAGTGATTATGGAAGCTATGTTTTACCTTTTGTTTATATAATGATGTTTTTGGCGCGTAATTTAGGAGGGAATTTCCTTCTAATAAATGTCAATAACTGAAATTCAGTTATTTGTGTTGTTTCATCTTCCTGTAATATTCAACGCGTTTTATTAGTAATTTTTGGCGTTTTGTTTTTAATGGCGTTTTATTTTTTTTATGGCATTTTATCATTTGATGGCATTTTGAATATGAGGGGTAAAAGACCTTTTTACCCTTGATGAAGCGCGTCCCACATAATAATATTGATATTTACGAAAACGCCACTGCGCAATGTAGTCCCTGGATTGTTTTGATCCATAAGCGTACTCACCGTTCTCACACTTTCTACCGTTTTCTCTAAAACCCGACCCTATATATTTATTAAATAATTAACCCGTTTGCATATTAAAGTAAACGATCTCACAGAAGTTATATCTTCTCGCAAGAACATTATTTTACGACTATACCCCATAACCAGGGGTATTATTCTTGCGTTTTATGCTACCATTATCCGGTTCACGGTTATGCCAATTGACCCGTTCGACCTTTCAAAGGCTGAACTTTGATTAATCCGAATTCTTTTTAAGAATTCCAAACCTTTCAATCATGACTCTTTAACCGAGTCCGTTTATTTATAGTTCGCGTCCCCACTTATAATTTCCGTTTATATATCATCACAACTTCAAATGTAATTAATCATGAATGAGAAAAATCATTATATTCCCATTCTACCCCCAAGTTAAACATTTTTACGAAAATGACTCATTATGTAGCTTTAAGACAAAATGGTTTAATCATTCTAATTTATACTACCGTAAGGATTGACCGAATTGTAAAACTCATATTTAAACTACTCTTAAGGGTCGTTTGCCCGGTTTGTCATTCGAGGGCGTTTTGGTCAACTTTACTCACAAATGACATTTTGAAAGCTTATTTTGACCAAGCATACTCTTTTAACCCGTATTCCATTTTCAATTCATTATGTCCCTAAGAACATAATATCTAAATTTCAATTCACTTGATATACCTCACCTTAGGTGAATCTAAAGTCCACGACTCAATTAACTCTCTTCAGCCCTACAACCTCATTGAGAGTTTAACCAAATTTCACACACCTGGCTCGGGTCAAAGCAATGACCCATTTTAATACCTCACCATATTAGTTACTAATTAATAGCAACACAATCTCATACGTTATTCATTCCTGTGAGCATAAGACTCGACAAGTAAACATTAGTCGTTATATTCAAAGGGTGATAACATCCCCATTTCACCCGTTTGGCCTAAATGATCATTTTACCCACTTCTTGAACTATCCCTTTTTGAGTTAGGACAACCAAACATTATAATAGTGTGAGAAGGTATTTATTGACCATCTCACTCATTTGACCCATTACGTTTTACACCTAGTGGCCATATTTACGTAAATCGTTTCCTTACGCATTTGACCCATTATGGCTTACACCATAGTGTGACTTTTCAAAACTCATTAGTATTCATCAACACGTGACCAAATTACCATTTTACCCTGTTATCCATTATGGATTACACCATAAGGTAACTTTTCAAAACTTATTGTTTATTCGTCAACATGTAACGAATTACCATTTTACCCTTTTACTACCAAATATGGTTTCTTACCATTTTTACTTGTTCCGACCCGTATCAATTCATGTTGGTACATCATATTGCAAGGACTTATTTCAAATACTAATTCACCTTGTTCTTAACCAACTATATGAATAAATAATCCATTTTAAAGATATAACCTTTACTTACCTTGCATCCAATTATGTTTTTTCCCGTGTACTTGATCCGTTTGACCCACTTCTTTCCCAAGCTTCCACCTAGCTTGTCAAGAATCAAACTATCATTTATCATTCGAAGGATGGTTAGATTAGTCGTCATTTATCACGACTATTCCACCTTAACTTGATGTTAATAATCGTTTGATCTTATTATAGGTCAGTTTGACTTTTAAAAGTCAACTACCTATTAACACATACAAATCTACAAATAAGTTCATCTCATTTCTTTCACTTTAACAAGTTCGAGCGATTATTAACATCAAGTTAATTTAGCTTTCGATTATCAATGCTAATTAATCCATTCATTATGCTAGAACTAAGGGTTTTCATCTATATGTAAAACCTGTTTCATCATATTACTAGGCATTCATCCAAATACCTAATATAATCAAGTTCTACATACAAACTAGTAGACAACATGCTTTCAAGCACCTATTAACATTGACACAACATCAATTTCATCATATCATACAAAATCCATTTCAAGTCATGTATGAACACTTACCTTAAATCTCTAATTTGTTCAAGTATCTTACGCATGCATACAAGTATGATGATCATGAACAGTTATATATTATCAATTTCATCATATAATCAAAACCCATTTCATAATCTACTTGTTAATCACTTACAAGTAACCTTATATCAAATAAGTCATAATTTCCTTATGTTTAACAAAATTAAGCATACATCTATACCTAATTTCATCTTTGGATCATAATCCAACAACCTAATTGCATGTAACCTACTTGTCTCAAATTACAACTTTCACCAATCTAGGTTTTAAGACATACCTTATGATCCCCTTGTTTAGGTGATCGTTAATTCATGTTTATTCATGAGTTTGAGCTCCAATTTCCCAATTTTGATGATATTGGATGAACAAGGGTTTGCCCCCTGTTTATCTCCTGATGATCGACCTACACGCACTATGTGTGTGTAGTGTTTTAATTCTTGTGTTTTAAAACACAAATCTCCTTTTTGGCAGCTTTGGTCCCTCAAGTCTAGTTTTGATTAATGAAGGCTACAAATCATTGTTTATCACTTATTTACATGTTACTAACTAGGTTAATTTGTTCCTAGTTATTTTGTGTACGGGTTAACTTTACCACCAACGGTATTTTTACCCGCTTTAATTCGGTTTAATTAATATACCCGTTTTCAGGGTGTTACACTACTACCTCTAGCTTACGCACTTGTGTCTTCTTAATAGCCCAACACTCTGTTCCATATACCATAGTTGGTCTCACTGCCACCCAATAAAATTTCCCCTTTAGTTTAGTTGGAAACCTCTTGTCACACAATATACTCGTTGCGGTTCTCCACCTGCACCATCTAACCTAGATGTGGTGAGCTACGTCACTATCTAGCTCCCCATCACTCTGTCCAAACGATCCTAAATACTTGAACTTGGTTGTTTGCGGTACCACTTGCTCATCAATGGTAATCTGAGTTTCCTCGTCGTTGCGTGTCCCACTAAATTTACATTACAGGTACTCAGTTTTATAGAGACTAATCCTTAAACCCTTTCCTTCTAAGGATATTCTCCAATCCTCTAACCTCGCACTTAGGCTCTATTTACTCTCAGCTATTAATACAATATCATCTGCAAAAAGCAAACACCATGGGACTGTCTCTTGAATCAGCTTTGACAACTCATCTAGGACCACGGCAAAGAGAAACGGACTCAACGTCGTCCCTTGGTGCAGTCCTACTTCAATATAAAAGAAATATATATCCCCTACGGGCGCTCAAACACTAGTTTCAGTCTTAAGATACATATCCCTAATTATGCAGACTTTCTTGCGATCAAAGAAACAGACAAGTATCCAAAACTTGTAGCCAACTACTTGAAGGAAGTAGTTGCTAGGCACGGAGTGCCAACATCCATTATCTCTAATCACGATCCTCGTTTCACCACCGAATTGTGGCAGTATATACACAAATAGCTTGGCTCGCAGTTAGACATGAGCACCACTTATCACCCACAGACGGATGGTCAGACGGAACATACCATCCAGACACTCGAAGACATGCTGAGAGCATGTGTTATTGACTTTGGAAACGGGTGGGAACGACATCTACCTTTGGTAGAATTCTCTTATAACAACAGCTACCACACTAGGATTCAGGCAGGACCATTTGAGGTAATATACGGTCATAAATGGTGATAACCTTTGTGTTGGGTGGAAGTTGGCGAAAGTCAAATTACCAGCCTGGAACTTGTAGTCGACACGACGGAAAGGATTACCCTGATCAGACAATGAATGGCGGCAGCTCGAGACCGTCAGAAAAGCTACGCCGATAAGCGTAGGAAACCTCTGGAATTCCAGGTCGGGGACTGGGTTCTACTTACAGTTTCACCCTAGAAGGGTGTGATATGTTTTGGCAAAAGGGGCAAGCTTAATCCGCGATACGTTGGATCTTTCGAAATTACCGAAAGGATCGTAAGGTAGCTTACACACTAAACATGCCTGAAGAGCTGAGTGTGGTACACAAGGTCTTCCACGTCTCTAATCTGAAGAAGGGTATATCTGATGAGACGCTCATAGTTCCTTTTAAGGAACTCACAATTGACGACCAATTATGCTTCATTGAGGAACCGATTGAGATCATCGATCGAGAAATCAAAACCCTCAAATATATCAAGATACCTATCGTTCGGGTTCGTTGGAACTCACGCCGTGGCCTAGAGTTTACCTGGGAACGGGAAGACCAGGTGATGCACAAGTATCTCCAGTTGTTTGTAAACAAAACTTCCAGCACTGAAGTTATAGCCGAATTTTAGGACGAAATTCTAAGCCAACAGGGGGATGATGTGACACCCAGCAAAAACATTTCTTCACACTAGTTTGTCAGTGGCTGTGCTCTAACTTTCGGGACGAAAGTTCTTAAAACTTGGGGATAATGTGGCACTTCGGGTTTCCTGAACATCTTTATTGTATTACGCGGTTATGTTAATGAAAATCTATGATTACTGATCGTGTAGTATGTGTATTCTATGAATTACGTTTTAATATGTAATATATATATACATATACATATATATATATGCGCACACACATATATATATACACACACACACATATATATATACACACACACACACACACATATATATATATATATAGGGTGGGAGTTGGCTAGAAAGCCTAAGTTTCCTAGAAAGTCTAGGAAGCAATAGGGAGGTGCCATGTGGCTTTTAGTTTTTTTATTCAAAAGCGCATGATGGTAATTTGATTATTAATTTAATTTTGCAATATTATATATCCTACACTAACTATCCCGATATTTATGGAAACGTATATCTCTTTAACAATTTCAAATCATTACAATTTCAAAATGGTTGTTACTTTAAATTATGAAGTTCAAATCATTAACAATTTCTTCACATTGTGTTTTATCAGTTACTAGGTTGATATGATTTTTGCATTGTTGATGTTGTGTTTTATCAGTTATTGGTTTCATCACAATGTGTTTTATCAGTTACTGGTTTCAGTTACTGTTTCATCACAATGTGTTCTATCATTTACTACTTGATGTGATTTTGCCATTCTTGATGTTGTGTTTTATCAGTTACTGGTTTCATCATAATGTGTTTTAGCAGTTACCGGTTTCAGTTACTGTTTCATCACAATGTGTTTTATCAGTTACTGGTTGATATGATATTTAGCATTCTTGATGTTGTATTTTATCAATTACCGTGTTGTGTTTTATCAGTTACTGGGTTCATCACAATGTGTTTTATCAGTTACTGGGTTGATATGATTTATGGCATTCTTGGTGTTGTGTTTTATCAGTTGTTGGTTTCATCACAATGTGTTTTATCAGTTACTGTTTCATCACAATGTGTTCTATCATTTACTGCTTGATGTGATTTTGCCATTCTTGATGTTGTGTTTTATCAGTTACTGGTTTCATCATAATGTGTTTTAGCAGTTACTGGTTTCAGTTACTGTTTCATCACAATGTATTTTATCAGTTACTACTGGTTGATATGATTTTTGGCATTCTTGATGTTGTATTTTATCAATTACCGATTTCATCACAATGTGTTATATTAGTTATGATTCATGAATGGCATGTTCTTTTGTATTTTATCTACTGTTTCACGACAATGTGTTTTATCAGTTACTGGTTGATGTGATTTTGGCATTCTTGATGTTGTGTTTTATGAGTTACTGATTTCATCACAATGTGTTTTATCAGTTACTGGTTGATATGATTTTGGCATTCTTGATGTTGTGTTTTATCAGTTACTGGTTCACATTGTGTTTTATCAGTTGGCATTCTTGATGTTGTGTTTTAGCAATCAGTCACTAGTTCGTCACACTGTGTTTTATCGCTAATACACACTACCATGAACACATCTAGATCTGATTTATCGTTATTTTTTGTATGATTTGGTGTTTTCAAATGTGAGGAATTAGAGAGAGAGAGAAAAAAAAATTGCAACATTTTTGTAGGTGGTTTAATGATTGGTAGTTATTTCCATATTTAAAACAACTTAAATGACACATTTACCCCAATCAATTAAATTAGCCTATTTTAAAGACACGTATATTACCAAAATGCCACCAAAATGATCTGAACCATTAAACACACTCATCTGATGGCCCAGACGTTTCCTACACTTTCTAGGAAAAACACACTTTCCGCAGGATCTCCACTCTATATATATATATATATACACTGAAATAAATATACGTCTCAATGTGAATTACACGAGCCAAAAACTTTAGGTATCGACTCGAAACCACTTATTCTCGGGTTGGGCTTTCCTTGGTTCCGACTCCCCACATGGTTGGCAAATGGACCTTGGACCCTATGATTTGGCCCGATACCTCTGGCCCACCCGAAACTGCACAAGCCTTAGGGGAGTGCGGTACGTTATGGATGGTATAAAACCCTTCCATTCAGCCGACATAGGGAATGATTTAACAACAATCATTCCCTCACCAATCCCCAAAAACATTCTCCTCTCTCTCTCTCTCTCTCTCTCTCTCACTAACCCTCTCTTTCTAGAAAACCCGAAAAGCTTATAAACACCCTCCTTTCTCCTTGTATTTCGACGGTACCACCATCCATCCTAAGAGCAGCAAGAAGCTTCTTTTCATCCTCCTTCTACACACCTCTCACTCTTGATTTCTACCCGGTTAGTGTTTTAGCTATTACTTGATGTTTATGTATAATAGAGGTGCTCAATTTTTTGATGATTTAGTGGATTGGCAATGTATCCTTCATGATAATATGTGAACTGTTTTTAAGAAGTATGATAATAATATGGTGTGTTATGGCTGCTTAATGACGTTCGATTCATGTTAGGGTTGTTTTGAAATAGGGTTGTATTGACAAAAAGGGTAAAAAAACCCTGATGAACTGTTAGAAGGTACTAAAAATATTTGAAATATGTTGCTGCGAATCTGATTTAAGGTGTGCACGGAATGATAAAACATGTTAATGAATTTTGATTGGTCTATGTTAAGTCAACAAGGATTCTAGAAGCATCGACAATAGTTGTGAGTCAAAATCTCATGGTTTCGACTCGAGACCACTTAGTTATAACTCGAAACCAGACGCATCATTAAGGAGACTCGAGACCAGCTCGGTTTGCGAGTCGAGGCCTCTCTGGTTTTAACTCAGAGACTGACTCAAAACCACGATGTTTCAACCAAATAATGTACAACTCGAGACCATCGGATTTTGACTCGACATCTTCTGGTTTCGAGTGGAGACCTCACGGTTCCACTGGCTTGATTCATTTAGTTTTGGGCCATTAAGTGTTTAGGCCACACAGTTGAATGTTCTGATTTGGGCTATATGTTACTGTGCACTGTTTACTGTTCATATGTTGGGCTTAGGCCCACATACCTATCATGTTACATGACAACTTGATTTGTATGCTATGTGTTAGATGCGAGTAGGATATACGTGAATTATTTGAACCCAAACCTGACCTATAATAGTAACCATAATAGGACGTGGTTGACCAACAAACTTGACCAAGTAAACTATCTGCCGAGCAAACCGAGATGAGTTCACAACTTTTACTAAAAGCATGCGTTCCCGGTGGTTAGGAAACGAATCTAAAAACAACGCTATCTCCTTGTGTGGGATACAAACAACACTATCTCCTTGTGAGGGATACAAACTACTTTTCTCCCCTTGTGAGGGATACAAACTACTTTTCTCCCCTTGTGTGGGACAGTCAGTTAATTACTATTTATATTAGATGCAATAAGTATACTAAACGAAACTCTATCACGGAAGTCCCTACTTACTATCCGATTAGTCGCCTGGCCCGGCGAACGGGTTATTAGTTGATAGCGCTATTAGGTCTCACTAACCTCACACCATGCCTGGATAGGATCGGGCGTGAACTAATAGACTCTAGCAAACCATCAATCATGATAGAACATTGACAAACAGGGCAAATCACGTAATGTGCAGTCGCAAAGTATTCGGTATTACACAGTTTAGTAGCTTACATATGGGGTAGCTCCCCATGGCATTATATAAATGAGTAACTTAACTACTTAAACAAGTTTTATAGAATTAAAACTGGACAAACTCGTGAACTCGCCAACTTTATGTTGACACCCTACCGCATGCTTTGCAGATACTCAGTGACTTAGGAGCTTGTTGCTTAGGGATGTGTAGTGGACGTCTTAACCCATGTTGGGTTCTTTAATAATTACAAACTATGAACTTTTGTCTAAACCTTTTACCTATGCTTCTGCTATTTGCTTAAACTGTTGTTTTAAACTTAAGAACTTTTAGACTTAAACTTTAGTGGTCACTAATCATATTGGTTTGGTGAACAACATTTCTGATATTATAACTATTAAATATGATTGGTGGCTGGATCCTGGTCAGTTACACACCTAGTGGTAGAACTCCGCATGTGGAATTTGAGGGTCTGACACCTTCAGTTCGTACGTTTCGTACGTTAAAGTTATTTGAATTTGATATTTTGTCTATATTTGTATTCTATTTCTGTTTATATCTAGACATCTTTCTTTCACCCATTCCACAAATCCATGCAACTTGATGGGTCTCTTGACCTGGGCATGTTGACAAGGGAGGAGGATCTTAATTAGGGCTAGGGGAGCCCAACCCCCTCAGTTTTTCCTTTTTTTGCATTGAAGTGTAAATTTTACTAAAAAGTTAATATGTATTAACTCCCCCCCTCTTATTATTTTCCTTAGAATTTCTTGCCTCCTATTTAAAAGATCAAGATCTGCCACTGTATGTTGGCATAAGCCCATAGTTCATAACATAATTATCTATTAATATGTGTTTTTTAGAAATAATTGTGTTTCTTTTAGCTTAAGAAATATTTGATGTTCTTCACAGCCTCTATATTGTTCAGCCTGAAGGATGTGATTTAGAAGACACTGACATTTGGTAGAACAGGCCGTCCATGAGAGATGTGTGGACACTGGTGTTCACTTCAAACCCAGTCCTTTAGTGATGATAATCCTAGAACAGGCCGTCCATGAGAGATGTGTGGACACTGGCATCAGAGCCATTGGTTATAGTGAACTCGGTTAAAGGAGAATTCTTTTTGAGAAAACTAAACTATAACCCGTTTTTGTATCAAGCAACCCGCGAATACACTGCACTCCAAGTGCAAGGCTCAACGTATTAGACCTCATGGCTCGGGCATGGGTTTACTTGTTACTTATTTAGTGCTTATGTGATACTATATGTACTAGTGTGTTTAGTTATACGTATATATATGGATATACATATATATTATGTGCAATGGTCAATCCTCCTACTTATTCTTACGACACTATGACTCGTTCTCATACTGTGTTTTCTGGATATGAAGAAAATGAGCGGTCGCAGAAGAGGAACCGTTAACATAACTCAGGATCAGTTAACAAATCTGATCAACACCGTGGCTGCGGATTTTGCAGCGCACCCTGGAGGTAAGCTAGTCGTCCTAGGATGTTTAGATCCTACTCTCGTATCGTCTTATCATTCTCAAATATGTTCGCTTCGTGTTGCACGACATGACAACCTGCACCTCCTCAACCAAGTGTCTGCACATTCAAAACTTTCATGAATTGCAACCCCTTCCCTTCAATGGCACTGAAGGTGCCATAGGTCTTCTACACTGGATTGAGTAGGCCAAGTCTGTGTTCGCGGTGTGCGAGTGTCCTACTGCTAACTGGGTGAAGTTTGCTACTGGCATATTGGAAGGGAATGCACTCTCAAGGTGGAAAGCACAAGTGAAAATGCTTGGATTGGAGGCAATCAATGCTACTCATGGGATGACTTCAAGAATCTGATCAAGGAAGAGTACTGTCACATGGATGACATTCACAAGCTCGAGAATGAGTACTTCGAACTGAAAATGGTTGGATAAAAAATCAAGATGTACACCAAGCGATCCAACGACTATGTTGCTCTTTGCCCTAACATGTCTCAGCCTACTTATCGAAGGATTGAGCTCTACCTCAAGGGTCTAGTTCCTGAAATTTAAAGTAATGTGACTTCAACTAATCTTACCTCAATCCAGCAAGTTATTCGACTTGTTCATCATCTCACTGATCAAGCTGTGGAACAGGGCAAGCTGCCCAAACAAATCAGCGCTACTACTGAAACTTTTGTTGACAACAAACGCAAGTGGGAAGGTAACCAGGGTAAAGATGCTAACCCTACTCAAGCCCCAGCTTAGTAAAGGAAGGTTGAAAACAACAAAGGTCCACAACATCAGGGTGGTTACCAAGGAAACCGACCCAAGTGCAACATGTGTAACCGACATCACAGTGGGTCGTGTACAAGAAACCCGTGTCAGCGATGCAACAAGATGGGGCATGAAGCCAAAGATTGAAAAAGCCAGTATCCAGCTAGACAGAACCAGCCACAGCAACAACAACAGAGAAACAACCGTGGTTGTTACAAGTGCGAAGCAGTTGGGCACATGAAGAAAAATTGCCCTCAGCTGAACCAGAATCGCAACAACAAGAATTAAGGCGCTGGAAACAACAACAACAACAACAATGGTGATAACGGTGCAAGAGGAAGAGTTTTCGTGATTGGAGCTCGAGAAGCAAGGGACGACCCCAACGTTGTAGCTGGTAAGTTCCTACTTGGTGAATGTTACGTTTCCTTATTATTTGATTCTGGAGCCGATGCTAGCTATGTATCCCTGCGTATTAGTAAGATGCTTAATCCTATGCCTACACCCATAGACTCTAAGCACGTCGTCGAGTTAGCCAATGGTAGAAACATCGATGCCTCACACGTCATCAACAATTATAAACTCGTATTATCTGGTCAGACTTTCCTCATCAATCTCTTTCCTATCGTTCTTGGAAGCTTCGACGGTGCTGTTGGTATGGATTGGTTATCCAAACATTGAGCCGATATACTCTGTCAAGAGAAAGTTGTTCGTATTCCTCGTTCTTTTGGTGAACCCCTTATTGTTCAAGGAGACAATAGTGGTGCAGCTACAGGCATCATCACATTCTTAAAATCACTGAAGTGTTTGCGAAAGGGCCATACCGCTATTCTAGCACTCGTTACTGACACCCAGGAGAAAGAAAAGAAAACTGAAGATTTTCCCATTGTGTGCGATTATCCCGAGGTATTCCCTAAGGAATTTCCTGGCCTTCTGCCTCACCGTCAAGTCGAATTTCAAATCGAGATAACTCCTGGAGCGGCACCCATAGCTCGTGCACCTTATCGACTAGCCCCAACTGAACTAAAGGAACTTTCTACGTAATTGTAGGAGTTGTTGGATAAAGGTTTTATCCGTCCTAGCTCATCACCTTGGGGAGCCCCAGTATTCTTTGTCAAGAAGAAGGAAGGCACATTCCGTATGTGTATCGACTATCGTGAGCTGAACAAGGTTACCATCAAGAACCGTTACCCACTCCCGCGCATCGTTGATCTATTCAACCAATTGCAAGGGTCAAGTTACTATTCTAAGAATGATTTACGATCAGGCTATCATCAGTTGAGAGTTCGGGATGAGGACATCTCAAAAGCTGCTTTCAGGACCCGCTATGGACACTACGAATTTCTCGTCATTCCTTTTAGGATGACAAACGCACCCGCGGTTTTCATGGATCTCATGAACCGAGTGTTCAAACCGTATCTTGATAAGTTCATGATTTTATTAATCGACGACATCCTAATCTACTCAAGGAATCGAGAGGAGCAAGAACATCACTTACGTCTTATTCTGTAGTTTTTACGCAACGAACAACTCTACGTCAAGTTCTCGAAATGCGACTTTTGGCTTCGAGAAGTCCATTTCCTTGGGGATGTGGTTAATGAGGATGGGATTCACGTCGATCCGGCTAAGATTGACTCCATCAAGAATTGGCCTACGCCCAAGACACCGACCGAAATCCACCAATTCTTGGGATTGGCAGGATATTATCATAGATTAATCGAGGGAGTTTCGAAGATCGCTCAACCCCTCACGACTCTTACCCAGAAGGGTATTGTTTACAAGTGGAACGATGCTCACGAGTCTGCATTTTAGAAACTAAAAGAGAAACTCTGTAGTGCTACCATTCTTTCGTTACCTAAAGGTACCGATGACTTTGTGGTGTACTGCGATGCGTCTATTCAAGCACTCGGTTGTGTGTTAATGCAACGAGAGAAAGTTATTGCTTACGCTTCACGACAACTCAAGATCCACGAACGGAACAACACGACACATGATTTGGAACTGGGAGCCGTACTATTCGTACTCAAGATTTGGAGACATTACTTGTACGGTACCAAGTGCACGATCTACACCGATCACAAGGGTCTTCAGCATATACTGGACCAGAAAGAGTTGAACATGCGACAACGTCGATGGGTAGAACTCTTAAACGACTATGAGTGCGTGATTAAGTATCATCCAGGCAAGGCTAATGTGGTAGCTGATGCCCTCAGCAGAAAAGAGACCAAACATAGGCATGTTCGTGCTTTATGTGACACCCCAGGAAAACCAGTAAACAACACAACACAACTAGCTTCCTCAATAACCACGTGCTAAATTTCGGGACGAAATTTCTTTCAAGTTGGGGATAATGTGACAACTCGAGTTTCCAAGATTTCCATCTTCGCATTAATTGCACGTTAATTGTTTTAGTTGTTTGTTTACACGACTTGTTTGTTTCACAACGGTACACCTTTGTAATATGTTAAATCGTATTGTGATTGATATGTTTTATATGGTGTGTCTTATAAGTGTGTATGTTGATATATATGTTGATATATGTCTTATATTAATATATGTATTGTTTGATTAATAAAATATGGAACTTGTGCCAAACACCCTACACCCGAAAACACCCCACCCGGAAACACCCTCTCCACGAAAACACCAAAGTGTTTTCGTCCAATATGAAGCCGGCGAAAATAATAGTGGGCTTGGCCCAGTATTGATTAAATAGAGTTTTAGTTATAACCTGTACGCTAGAACATCTTTTGGCAAAACCGTAATCACTCCTCACCTCCTCTCGCTACCCTTTGAATCCCGACAGCAATCGTAAGATCCCGAAGTATCTCGCATCGACTGATTCATCGTTTCTCCTGTTTGGGTTAGTAAATCAATTGTTGATAATTAATTGATTTAATTCAACATGCACTATCTCTTATGTGATTTTACCAACTGTTATGTGATTTTGTTATGGATTGTATTGTTGGATTTGTTAGGAATTCTTATAATTTGTTGTATGATGTTCGATGTAATATGTGTATCACCACTGTAGATAAACTATCGATGATCTATACGAGTAATGTTTATGCCTGCTGCGCCCATGTTTGATCTGATATATATATATATATATATAATTGAAGGTTTTAAGGGAATGGATGGTATGGGTTGCGTGAAACAACGATCTGATAATATGCAATGTGTGGCTAGGGATGATGATTGTATGCATAGATCTGATTGAGTACATGATTGTGGCAGCCGATATAATTATTAGACGATCATTAAGGTCTCTGTGTTTGCCTAACTGTTGATGTTGATGGAAACCCCGTCCCGACGTAAACACATACCCGACGAAATCACTTTGGGATTTCGTCGCCGGAGTGATTTCGCCAATAAGTGTTTTCGCCTAGAATGTTGATTTTTAATCACTCTACATAATCATAATAAACTGATGATCACGTGATTAATATGAAACCTCGTAACGACCGATTATGATCATATAATTAAGAGCATGGGGATTAGAGTTTCAACCATGTCTCATCATCATACTTGGTTAGTGCTTCACTTTAACTTATTTAGTAATGATCGCTGCATGATGTATGTGTTGGAGGTGATAAATGTTAGACTAATATCAATAATGGTAGTTGCATGAATGCTAGATGTTGACTCTGTTTAGTGATGATTGATGGGGTGACGTGATGATGTGATCAGCATGTAGAAGCTTTATATAAATCATGCATGATGGTAGTGAAGATGTGAACCGATGAACTGTCAACAATGATAATAAATAATTGGTTTGAGTGGGTATTGAATTGTCAGCAATTGTGATAATTAATTTTCAAAAATTTCTTTCTTGCTTGACTAATGTTATGATCGAGTAATAGCATGTTCGAACCGTAATTTCGAATAGGATGATGATATGTACATATGGAGTTAATGGACAGTGTTTGATTCGATTTGAATAACTTGTATGTATTCATGAACCGTATGAGTGTGATTAACTGTTGTGTGATGCATGATGTTAACTGCCAAACACACCTGTGATATTGATTTCATGTGAAACTTTACGAACTTGAACTGATTGAATATATGTGCATACTATAGGACTTGACTGATTACTTGTGAACACATAGTCTAGCATACCGAGCAAACTAAGGTGAGTTCACACTCTTTCCAAGGCATGGGATTCCCAAGGGATTGGGAATGGGATTGAATAACTACTCGTACTATCATTACTATTAAACTACTTTTTACTGTCCTCGGATTGAAGGGCACGTACATAAAACCTACGTACACTCATACTTACAACCATCCTACGTGGGTAGGATGCCAAGATTACACACTGGACCAAACCTCTATCATTGAAGTCCCTCAATTATATCGACTTAATCGCCGAGGCCTATGGCGAGCGGGTCATTAGTTAATAGCGCTATTAGGTTTAACAAACCTCACACCGTGCCAGTCGGACGGGCGTGTACTAATGGACTATGGGCAAAGGGTCAATGCTGATAGACATTGACTTAGGGCACCACTTATATTTTCGTAGTAGTCGATACGCACGGTCTAGTAACACATGGGAAGCCCCCACTAATCTTCGCAAACATGTGTGGGAAACCGCGATACGAATCAATACGATACATGGTTTACAAAACGAACATATGCTTTACGAAACGAATGCTATAACTAAACAACCACTGTGAACTCGCTCAACTTTGTTGTTGACTCGTTGTTACATGCCTTGCAGGTCGTTAGGTACTCATGGAGCTTGCACAGTGTGGGACATGGCAGTGTGTGCCATGCGAAAAACATTACTATATTTCGTACTTAATACTTATATTGGGTTTTACAATTATGCTTCCGCTAAACACTTAACTACGTTTTTGCTTTGGAATACCTTTCATATTGTGTGGTTGAATTTTACTTAATACTTGATATGTTCAATATGATTGGTGGCTTGATCCTGGTCAGTCACGCCTCCAAGCGGTGATACTCCGCGTGTGGATTTTGGGGGTGTGACAGATTGGTATCAGAGCCATTGGTTATAGTTAACTTGGTTTTAATAAGGGAAAACGTTTTTGTTAAAACCAGACTATAACCTGAACAGTGCTCAACGATCCACAACGACGCTTCGCTCCACGTGCAAGACTCAACATTCTAGGTGATACGATTTATGTTTACATTGCCTACTTGCTAGATTACATAGAACTTTGCTCATGGTATGCTTAGATAAACGTAACAACTATTGTTTGAAAACACTTATGTGCTTACTCTCTTCTGTCATCGCACTTTCGCGAACCTTTCTCACTCATGTTTCCTTTGATATGAAGATCATGAGTGGACGCATTAACTTAACTCAAGCCCAGTTGGCGGCTTTGATCACTGAACAAGTTACTGCAGCATTCGTAGCTGCCCAGGCAGAAGGTATAGCCTGCCATCACGACTTACTTTAGGATCCTTATATCCTACTTTCGTAAACCAACACTTGTGCTTAATTCTGTTTACTCTTACGCACACGACAGGTCAACACACTCAGCCACCTGTATGCACATTCAAGACGTTCATGGACTGTCGTCCTAGTAATTTCAGTGGCACTGAAGGAGCCGTTGGACTCCTCTATTGGTTTGAAAAGCTCGAGTCTGTCTTTGAGATGTGTGAATGCCCTGAGGCTCGTAGGGTGAAGTACGCCACTGGTACTCTTGAAGGCACTGCGCTAACTTGGTGGAACGCGCAAGTTTAAATGCTGGGGTTGGCGGCTGCTAATGCCACCCCATGGAATGATTTTAAGGAACTGATCAAACGTGAATACTGTAGTCGTGATGACATCCACAAGCTGGAAGTGGAGTTCTTTAACCTAAAGATGACGGGGTCAGAGATAGAAGCGTACACGAAACGATCCAACGAACTGGCAGTGTTATGTCCAACTATGGTGGATCCTCCCATCAAGCGCATTGAACTGTACCTCAGAGGCTTGGTACCAGAGATTCAAAGCCATGTGACTTCTGCTAACCTTACTACTATTCAAGATGTTACTCGTCTTGCTCATCGTCTCACAGACCAGGCAGTGGAACAGAACAAGCTGCCTAATCGTATTGGTGCTACTACTACTACTTCTGCTATTCCCAGTGACAATAAACGAAAGTGGGATGGAACCTCCAGCAAGGGTTCGACTTCGGTTCAGTCCCAGGCATAGCAGTGAAAGATTGATGACTACTAGAGTCTTGGTCAACAATCTTCTGGTAGTCAAGGGCAGGGTGGATATCAAGGAAACCACCCAAAGTGCAACAGATGCAACAGGCACCACAGTGGTCAGTGCAACAGGGGTCGTTGCCAGAGGTGTCTCAAGATGGGTCATGAAGCTAAGGATTGCAGGAGCTCACGACCTGCGAATCAGAACCAACAACAACAACCACCAGCTCCACAGAACCAGCAGCGACAGCGAGGTAACAGGGGATGCTTTCAGTGTGGTGCTGAAGGCCACTTCAAGCGGGACTGCCCCCAGTTAAATCAAAATCCGAACAACAACAACAACAATAATCAGGGCAAAGGGAACAACAACGGGGGAAACAATGATGGAAACAATGGTGCCAGGGGTCGAGTGTTCGTGCTGGGTCAGGGTGATGCAAGGAATGATCCTAACGTAGTGATGGGTAAGTTTCTTCTCGGCGACTTTTATGTTACTGTTTTATTTTATTCGGGTGCCGATACCAGTTATGTGTCTCTAAAAGTTAGTCAAATGCTCAAGCGCACACCAACACTTTTGAACACCAAGCATGTCGTAGAATTAGCAAGCGGTAAAAGTCTAGAGGCCACACATATAGTTAAGGGTTGTAATCTTATCCTCGCTGGTCAGACTTTCTCTATCGATCTCATTCCTATAGTTTTGGGTAGTTTCGACATCGTCATTGGGATGGATTGGTTATCCCAACAGCAAGCAGAGATCCTATGTAAAGAGAAGATTGTTTGTATTCCCCGTTCTGGCAAAGAACCTCTCGAAATTCAAGGCGACAAGAGTAGTGCTGTAGTGGGCATCATCTCCTTCCTTAAGGCCCAGAAGTGTTTGCGAAAGGGTCACACCGCTATCTTAGCACTTGTTACTGACGCATCAACGAAAGAGAAGAAGATTAAGGATATTCCAGTTGTACGCGACTTTCCTCAAGTGTTTCCTAAAGATTTACCTGGGCTACCGCCTCATCGCCAGGTCGAATTTCAGATCGAGCTAGCTCCTAGAGCAGCACCCATAGCTCAAGCACCTTATCGCTTAGCTCCAACCGAACAAGAAGAACTGTCCAAACAATTGCAAGAACTCTTGGATAAGGGTTTCATTTGTCCTAGCTCTTCGCCTTGGGGAGCACCAGTATTGTTTGTAAAGAAGAAAGACGGTACCTACAGGATGTGCATAGACTACCGCGAACTAAACAAGGTGACCGTAAAGAATCGCTATCCTCTTCCACGCATTGAAGACTTGTTCGACCAGCTGCAAGGGTCGAGCTACTATTCAAAGATTGATCTGAGGTCAGGCTACCATCAACTGAGAGTCCAGGACGAGGACGTCTCCAAAACAGCATTCAGACGTCGCTACGGCCACTACGAGTTTCTGGTTATGCCATTCGGATTAACAAACGCACCTGCACTTTTCATGGATCTTATGAACAGAGTGTGCAAGCCTTACTTGGATGAGTTTGTGATTGTATTCATCGATGACATTTTGATCTACTCCAAGAGTCAGGAGGAACACGAGCAGCATTTACGACTCATTTTGGAACTCCTTCGAGCAGAACAACTGTACGCGAAGTTTTCAAAATGCGACTTTTGGCTTCGTGAAGTCCACTTTCTAGGCCACGTGGTAAACAAGGATGGGATTCATGTTGATCCATCCAAGGTAGACTCAATTAAGAACTGGCCTGCACCCCGTACACCAACAGAAATCCGCCAATTCTTGGGTTTGGCGGGCTACTACAGAAGGTTCATCAAAGACTTCTCCAAGATTGCACAACCCTTCACCTCACTAACTCAGAAAGGCGTTATTTATCGTTGGGGAAATGCACAGGAATCAGCATTTCAGCACTTAAAGGATAGACTTTGTAGCGCGCCTATTCTCTCATTGCCGGAGGGCACAGACGACTTCGTGGTTTATTGTGACGCGTCAATCCAGGGTCTTGGCTGTGTATTGATGCAACGGGATAAAGTCATTGATTACACCTCGCGTCAACTTAAGGTTAACTAAAGGAATTACACTACACACGATTTAGAGCTGGGAGCTGTTATTTTCGCACTCAAGATATGGAGACATTACCTGTATGGTACCAAGTGCACTATCTACACCGATCACAGGAGTCTCGAGCATATCTTCAAGCAAAAGTAGTTGAACATGCGACAACGTCGATGGGTCGAGCTATTGAATGATGAGGAATGTGCCATCAAGTACCATCCGGGCCAAGCCAATGTTGTGGCTGACGCCCTCAGTCGAAAGGATACTACACCTAGGCGTGTGCGAGCATTACAACTTACCATCCAGTCTAGTCTTCCTACATAGATACGAGATGCTCAGGTAGAAGCATTGAAACCAGATAACGTCAGGGCTGAAGCTCTACACGGCTCAAGGCAACGGTTAGAACAAAAGGAAGACGACACCTACTATGTAACAGGATGCATCTAGGTCCCACTCTATGGAAACTTACGAGAACTTGTAATGGATGAAGCACATAAGTCTCGCTACTCAGTACATCCTGGTTCAGATAAGATGTTCCACGATCTCAGAACTACGTATTGGTGGCCTAGCATGAAAGCTCACATAGCAACTTACGTTAGCAAATGTTTGACTTGTGCGAGAGTCAAGACCGAATACCAGAAACCATCAGGCCTGATCCAACAACCAGAGATTCCACAATGGAAATGGGAGCAAATTTCCATGGATTTTGTTACTGGCCTACCTAGATCTCAACGTGGAAATGATACTATTTGGGTGATCGTGGATCGACTCACAAAATCTGCACACTTTTTGGCTATTAAGGAAACGGATAAGTTCTCCACTCTAGCAGACGTCTATCCTAAGGAAGTTGTCTCTAGGCACGGGGTGCCAACCTCTATTATCTCTGATCGTGATGCACGTTTCACTTCAGAACTTTGGCAAGCGATGCACAAATCTTTTGGCTCTCGGTTAGACATGAGCACAGCTTACCACCCGCAAACGGATGGGCAGTCTGAACGCACCATCCAAACCCTAGAAGACATGCTACAGGCATGTGTAATCGATTTCGGCAACGGCTGGGAAAAACATATCCCGTTAGTGGAGTTTTCGTATAACAACAGTTACCACACCAGCATTCAAACCGCTCCATTTGAGGCATTGTACGGGCGTAAATGCCGATCACCTCTTTGTTGGGCAGAGGTGGGTGACAGTCAGATCACGGGTCCAGAACTCGTAGTATACGCAACGGAAAGGATTGCACAGATACGACAACGCATGGCGACAGCTCGCGACCGTCAGAAAGCCTACGCAGACAAGCGCAGGAAACCACTCGAGTTCCAAGTTGGGGATCGAGTGCTACTCAAAGTCTCACCCTGGAAGGGTGTGGTTCGCTTTGAAAAAAGGGGCAAACTCAATCCGCGTTATGACGGACCATTAGAAATCATAGAGAAAATAGGCAAGGTGGCCTACAAACTAAACCTGCCCGTAGAACTCAGTGCAGTTCACAACGTTTTTCACGTGTCAAATCCGAAGAAGTGTCTGTCAGATGAGACCCTCATAGTTCCTTTGAAGGAGCTCACTATCGACGATCAGTTGCGATTCGTTGAGGAACCAGTTGAAATCACGGACCGGGACGTTAAGGTCCTCAAGCACACCAGAATACCTCTTGTTCGAGTTCGTTGGAACTCCCGTCGTGGCCCAGAGTTCACCTGGGAACGAGAAGATCAAATGAAACTCAAGTATCCCCATTTATTCGGAAACAGTGCAACCACTACTGAGACTAAAACTACTGCGGAATTTCAGGACGAAATTCCAATCCAACGGGGGAATGATGCGACACCCAAGGAAAACCAGTAAACAACACAACACAACTAGCTTCCTCAGTAACCACGTGCTAAATTTCGGGACGAAATTTCTTTCAAGTTGGGGATAATGTGACAACTCGAGTTTCCAAGATTTCCATCTTCGCATTAATTGCATGTTAATTGTTTTAGTTGTTTGTTTACACGACTTGTTTGTTTCACAACGGCACACCTTTGTAATATGTTAAATCGTATTGTGATTGATATGTTTTATATGGTGTGTCTTATAAGTGTGTATGTTGATATATGTCTTATATTAATATATGTATTGTTTGATTAATAAAATATGGAACTTGTGCCAAACACCCTACACCCGAAAACACCCCACCCGAAAACACCCTCTCAACGAAAACACTTTTGGTGTTTTCGTCCAATATGAAGCCGGCGAAAACAATAGTGGGCTTGGCCCAGTATCGATTAAATAGAGTTTTAGTTATAACCTGTACGCGAGAACAGCTTTTGCAAAAACCCTAATCACTCCTCACCTCCTCTCGCTACCCTTTGAAACCCGATGGCAATCATAAGATCCTGAAGTATCTCGCATCGACTGATTCATCGTTTCTCCTGTTTGGGTTAGTAAATCAATTGTTGAAAATTAATTGATTTAATTCAACATGCACTATCTGTTATGTGATTTTACCAACTGTTATGTGATTTTGTTATGGATTGTATTGTTGGGTTTGTCAGGAATTCTTATAATTTGTTGTATGATGTTCGATGTAATATGTGTATCACCACTGTAGATAAACTATCGATGATCTGTACGAGTATTGTTTATGCCTGCTGCGCCCATGTTTGATCTGATATAGATATAATTGAAGGTTTTAAGGGAATGGATGGTATGGGTTGCGTGAAACAACGATCTGATAATATGCAATGTGTGGCTAGGGATGATGATTGTATGCATAGATCTGATTGAGTACATGATTGTGGCAGCTGATATAATTATTAGACGATCATTAAGGTCTCTGTGTTTGCGTAACTGTTGATGTTGATGGAAACCCCGTCCCGACGAAAACACATACCCGACAAAATCACTTTGGGATTTCGTCGCCGGAGTGATTTCGCCAATAAGTGTTTTCGCCTAGAATGTTGATTTTTAATCACTCTACATAATCATAAAAAACTGATGATCACATGATTAATATGAAACCTCGTAACGACCGATTATGATCATATAATTAAGAGCATGGGGATTAGAGTTTCAACCATGTCTCATCATCATACTTGGTTAGTGCTTCACTTTGACTTATTTAGTAATGATCGCTGCATGATGTATGTGTTGGAGGTGATAAATGTTAGACTAATATCAATAATGGTAGTTGCATGAATGCTAGATGTTGACTCTGTTTAATGATGATTGATGGGGTGACGTGATGATGTGATCAGCATGTAGAAGCTTTATATAAATCTTGCATGATGGTAGTGAAGATGTGAACCGATGAACTGTCAACAATGATAATAAATAATTGGTTTGAGTGGGTATTGAATTGTCAACAATTGTGATAATTAATTTTCAAAAATTTCTTTCTTGCTTGACTAATGTTATGATCGAGTAATAGCATGTTCGAACCGTAATTCCGAATAGAATGATGATATGTACGTATGGAGTTAATGGACCGTAATTCCGAATAGAATGATTGATGGGCTAATGAACTGTATGAGTGTGATTAACTGTTGTGTGATGCATGATGTTAACTGCCAAACACACCTGTGATATTGATTTCATGTGAAACTTTACGAACTTGAACTGATTGAATATACGTGCATACTATAGGACTTGACTGATTACTTGTGAACACATAGTCTAGCATACCGAGCAAACCAAGGTGAGTTCACACTCTTTCCAAGGCATGGGATTCCCAAGGGATTGGGAATGGGATTGAATAACTACTCGTACTATCATTACTATTAAACTACTTTTTACTGTCCTCGGATTGAAGGGCACGTACGTAAAACCTACGTACACACATACTTACAACCATCCTACGTGGGTAGGATGCCAAGATTACACACTTGACCAAACCTCTATCATTGAAGTCCCTCAATTATATAATTATATCGACTTAATCGCCGAGGCCTATGGCGAGCGGGTCATTAGTTAATAGCGTTATTAGGTTTAACAAACCTCACACCGTGCTAGTCGGACGGGCGTGTACTAATGGACTATGGGCAAAGGGTCAATGCTGATAGACATTGACTTAGGGCACCACTTATATTTTCGTAGTAGTCGATACGCACGGTCTAGTAACACATGGGAAGCCCCCACTAATCTTCGCAAACATGTCTAGGAGACCGCGATACGAATCAATACGATACATGGTTTACAAAACGAACATATGATTTACGAAACGAATGCTATAACTAAACAACCACTGTGAACGCGCTCAACTTTGTTGTTGACTCGTTGTTACATGCCTTGCAGGTCGTTAGGTACTCATGGAGCTTGCACAGGGAGGCGCAGTCGTTGTGGGACATGGCAGTGTGTGCCATGCTAAAAACATTACTTTATTTCGTACTTAATACTTATATTGGGTTTTACAATTATGCTTCCGCTAAACACTTAACTACGTTTTTTCTTTGAAACACCTTTCATATTGTGTGGTTGAATTTTACTTAATACTTGATATGTTCAATATGATTGGTGGCTTGATCCTGGTCAGTCATGCCTCCAAGCGGTGATACTCCGCGTGTGGATTTTGGGGGTGTGACACTTTACAACTCACTATTCACTCAAACCTTCCTAACCAAATCTGAAATGCTCAGGTTGAAGCATTGAAAGCGGAAAACCTTATAGCTGAATCCCTACGGGGCATGGAAAAACAGCTCGAACTCAAAGACTACGACATTCACTGCTTCATGGACCGTATCTGGGTTCCATCATTCGAAAATCATCAAGAGCTTGTGATGGACGAAGCGCGCAAGTCTCGCTACTCGATACATCCTGGTTCTGATAAGATGTATCATGATCTCAAGACTTTGTACTGGTGGCCCAGCATGAAAGCTATTATTTCTAAGTACGTTTGCAAATGTTTGACTTGCGCTAGAGTCAAGATCGAATACCAAAAGTCGTCGGGCCTACTCTAACAACCAGAGTTGCCAACCTGGAAATGGGAACAAATTTCCATGGATTTTGTTACTGGCTTACCCAGATCGCAAAGTGGGAACGAAACCATTTAGGTGATCGTAGATTGCTTAACCAAATCTGCACACTTTCTTGCGATCAAAGAAATAGACAAGTATTCAAAACTTGCAGCCATCTACTTGAAGGAAGTAGTTGCTAGGCATGGAGTGCCAACATCCATTATCTCTGATCACGATCCTCGTTTCACCTCCAAATTGTGGCAGTCTATGCACAAATCCTTTGGCTCGCACTTAGACATGAGCACCGCTTATCACCCACAGATGGATGGTCAGACGGAACGTACCATCGAGACACTCGAAGACATGCTGAGAGCAAGTGTTATTGACTTTAGAAACGGGTGGGAATGACATCTACCTTTGGTAGAATTCTCTTATAACAACAGCTACCACACTAGCATTCAGGCAGCACCATTTGAGGCATTATACGGTCGTAAATGCTGGTCATCTTTGTGTTGGGCGGAAGTTGGAGAAAGTCAAATTACCGACCCAGAACTCGTAGTCGACACGACGGAAAGGATTGCCCTGATCAGACAACACATGGCAGCAGCTCGAGATCGTCAGAAAAACTACACAGATAAGCTTAGGAAACCTCTAGAATTCCAGGTTGGGGACCGGGTTCTACTTAAAGTTTCACCCTGGAAGGGTGTGAAACATTTTGGCAAAAGGGGCAAGTTTTATCCGTGATACGCTGAACCTTTTGAAATTACTGAGAGGATCAGTAAGGTAGCATACAGACTAAACCTGCCTGAAGAGCTGAGTCCGGTACACAACGTCTTCCATGTCTCTAATCTGAAGAAGTGTCTGTCACATAAGACGCTCATAGTTCCTTTAATGGAACCCACGATTGACGACCAACTACGCTTCGTTGAGGAACCGGTTGAGATCATGGATCAAGAAATCAAAACCCTTAAGCGTAGCAAGATACCTATCGTTCGGGTTCGTTGGAACTCGCGTCGTGGCCCAATTTACTTGGGAACGGGAAGACCAAATGATGCGCAAGTATCCCCAGTTTTTTACATACAAAACTTCCAGCACGCCGAATTTCGGGACGAAATTCCAAGCCAACAGGGGGATGATGTGACACCCCGCAAAAACATTTCTTCACAACCCCCCCTAAAAAAAAAAAAACTAAACCCCCCCTCCCACCCCCCAAAAACCTAAACCCCACCCCCCCCACCCCCGCCCAAGCTAAAATTTTAAAAACTAAACCCCTAGAAAATCTGAAAAACATAGATTTTTTTTTGTAACGAAAATTAGCGACCTTTAGGTATCGAACTCGAAACCACTTATTCTCGGGTTGGGCTTTCCTTGGTTCCGACTCCCCACATGGTTGGCAAATAGACCTTGGACCCTATGATCTGGCCCGACACCTCAGGCCCACCCGAAACCGCACAAGCCCTAGGGGAGTGCGGTACATTATGGAGGGTATAAAACCCTTCCATTCAGCCGACATAGGGAATGATTTGACAACAATCATTCCCTCACCAATCCCCAAAAACTTTCTCCTCTCTCTCTCTCTCTCTCACTAACCCCCTCTCTCTAGAAAACCCTAAAAGCTCATAAACACCCTCCTTTCTCCTTGTATTTTAGTGGTAGCACCATCCATCTTAAGAGCAGTAAGAAGCTTCATTTCATCCTCCTTCTACACACCTCTGACTCTAGTTTTCTACCCGGTTAGTATTTTAGTTGTTACTTGATGTTTATGTATAATAGAGGTGGTCAATTGTTTGATGCTTTAGAGGATTAGCAATGTTTCCTTCTTGATAATATGTGAACTGTTTTGTAGAAGTATAATAATAATAATATGGTGTGTTAAGGCTGCTTAATGAAATCCGATTCATGTTAGGGTTTTTGTATGATACAAACATGGTTTAGGACGAGAAATGTTAGTTGTTCATATGATAAGTTCAACTACTAGACTTATTGGTGATATCATAATATTTGGAACAACAATCTGATATTCTTACAATGATGTATTCATGTGATTGATGAATCAGTGATAGGATTGTTTTGATAAAAAAGGGTAAAAAAAACCCTAATGAACTGTTAGAAGGTACTAAAAATATTTGAAATATGTTGCTCTGAATCTGATTAAGGTGTGTACGGAATGATAAAACATGTTAATGAATTTTGATTGGTCTATGTTGAGTCAGCAAGGGTTCAAGAAGCATCGACAGTAGTTGTGAGTCGAAATCTCATGGTTTCGACTCGAGACCACTTAGTTATAACTCGAAACCCGACGCATCATTAAAGAGACTCGAGACCAGCTCGGTTTGCAAGTCGAGTCCTCTCTCGTTTTGATTCAAAGACTGACTCGAAACCACGAGGTTTCAACGAGCTAATATACAACTCGAGACCATCGGATTTTGACTCGAGATCTCCTGGTTTCCAGTCGAAACCTCACGGTTTCGATGGCTTGATTCACTTAGTTTTTAGGCCATTTAAGAGTTTGGGCCACATGGTTGAATGTTATGATTTGGGCTATATGTTACTGTGCACTGTTCATATGTTGGGCTTAGGCCCACATACCTAACATGTTACATGACAACTTGACTTGTATGCTATGTGTTAGATGCGTGTAGGATATACGTGAATTATTTGTACCCAACCTGACCTATACTGGTAACCATAATTGGACGTGGTTGACCAACAAACCTGACCAAGTAAACTATCTACCGAGCAAACCGAGGTGAGTTCACAACTTTTCCTAAAAGCATGCGTTCCCGGTGGTTAGGAAACGGATCTAAAAACAACGCTATCTCCTTGTGATGGATACAAACTGCTTTTCTACCCTTGTGTGGGACGCTTAGTTAATTACTATTTATATTAGATGCAACAAGTATACTAAATGAAACTTTATCACGGAAGTCCCTACTTACTATACCGATTAGTCGTCTGGCCTAGCGAACGGATTATTAGTTGATAGCGCTATTAGGTCTCACCAACCTCACACCGTGCCTGGATAGGATCGGGCGTGAACTAATAGACTCTGGCAAACCATCAATGATGATAAAACACTGACAAACGGGGCAAATCACGTAATGTGTGGTCGCAAAGTACTCGGTATTACACAGTTTGGTAGCTTACATATAGGGTAGCTCCCCATGGCATGATATAAATGAGTAACTTAACTACTTAAACAAGTTTTATGGAATTAAAACTGGACAAACTAGTGAACTCGCCAACTTTATGTTGACACCCTACTGCATGCTTTGCTGGTACTCAGTGACTTAGGAGCTTGTAGCTTGGGGATATGTAGTGGACGTCCTAACCTGTGTTGGGTTCTTTAATAATTACAAACTATGAACTTATGTCTGAACATTTTACCTATGCTTCCGCTATTTGCTTAAACTGTTGTTTTGAACTTAAGAACTTTTGACTTAAACTTTAGTGGTCACTAATCGTATTGGTTTGGTGAACTACATTACTATTATAATAACTGTTCTATATGATTGGTGGCTGGATCCTGGTCAGTCACACGCCTAGCGGTAGTACTCTGCATGTGGAATTTGAGGGTGTGACACCTTCAGTTCATACGTTTGGTACGTTAAAGTTATTTGTATTTGATATTTTGTCTATATTTGTATTCTATTTCGGTTTTTTTTCATTGAAGTGTAAATTTTACAAAAAAGTTAATATGTATTAACTCACACCCCCCCCCCCCCTCTTATTTTTTTTTTCTTTAGAGTTTCCTGCCTCCTATTTAAAAGTTCAAGTTCTGCCACTGTATGTTGGCATAAGCCCATAGGTTCATAACATAATTATCTATAAACATGTGTTTTTTTTTAAATAATTGTGTTTCTTTTAGCTTAAGAAATATTTGATGTTCTTCACAGCCTCTATATTGTTTAGTATGAAGCATGTGATTTAGAAGACACTGACATTTGGTAGAACAGGCCGTTCATGAGAGATGTGTGGACACTGGTGTTTACTTCAAACCCAGTCCTTTAGTGATGATTATCCTAGGAATGAATTAAAAAACTTCACTTAATATACAATTAAGCAAATGGATCGGGGTATAATTATAAAGATAAAATTTACGTATTTGTTGTAACCAGATTTTGGGATCCATCTTTATATGATACGTGTCCCACTCGTAAGTTTTAGAAACCCTCTAACATGGTATTTATGATATTCTCGAGTTGATTGGACCCAAACTAGGTAAATCGAACCTTCTTCATGAAATATGTTCATGACTTTGTAACCAAGTACTTAAAGGAATTCTCCAAACAATGTACATAACTATGCGTGAATATGGTGATTAACCCTTTATTCTGCAACTCACAATGATGGTACTAACTTCGAATCTTTTAGCTACTAAGAAGAAAAATAAGAAGTGGACTAGTAGTGGTCATTGTAGAAACTCAAGTTATCCGAACAAGATTGGAACAGAACTAGTCCTTCTACGTAGCTGAAGAAGTCCGGTGGACAGGGACGACCGGAGCTCCAGTATGGACGGCGACATCGGGGGAGATAGGGGAAACAGAGGCATTTCAAAGTTTTATGTTGCTAGACTACCGGAGAAATGCAGCTCGAAAGAAGTTTCGGAGGTTCTAACAGCCTTTGGTTCGGTAGAAGGAGTTTATATCACGAGGAAAATGGATAAACATGGTTATCGGTTCGGTTTTGCCAGCTTCTAGTAGTTAAAGATCCGACGGACATGGAGAAGAAGATGAAAAACGTTTGGATGGCACCGGCTCTTCATAAATGTGGCAAGATTCTCCACGGAGAACGAATGGACGTAGGATAGCGGGAGCAACGGTAACGTGAGGGGTAAGGAGAAGATGAAGACTCAGGAGCACAAGGACCAGAAGGTGATAGATGATAGGAGGTTTTCTACCTACATGTCCAGAACCAGATCTTATGCTGGAATAGTGGTTGGAACCCAGAAAAAGGTAGTCTTACAGAAAGAAGTCGTAGTTTCAGAATATGTTAATGCTTTCGATGAGTTCCATGAAAGAGCCATTGTCGGTAGGGTGAATGATTTATGGTCGCTTAGGAAGATTAACATTCTGCTGAAGGAAGCAAATCAGGGTGATTCTACTATTAAGTACCTCGGCGGCCTGAGCGTTCTCATCGTGTTCGAGACTTCCTTCGAGGCAGAGAAGTTCAGGGCCGATGCCCCCGGTTTTGGGTGGTTCAGCAGCTTGGAAATTTGGAAATGTCACACCCCTTTCTAAGGCGGAAGCACGAGGTGTGATCATGAAAGGTTTTCATTGAATACGATTGGTAAACATACTACATGCTCATAAAATAACTTCAAACACCATTACCATTACATAACGGAAAACATAGTTAAGAGTTTACAACACGAAACAACATAATGTCTCAAAGTTTACAACTTATTTAAGATAAACATAAACGACATCCACAAGCATGAGTAAAGCCGCACACACATCCACTCTAGTTACCTGAAATACATGTGAGTTTTGGAAAAACGTCAACATAATGTTGGTGTGAATTCATGAAGCTCTTGTATTGAACGTTTGTATACTTTGTATGAAAAACATGGTATGTATCTTGTGAAAATCAAGTATTCATGTATAAATCAAGTATTCTTGTATAAATCATGTATTCTTGTATAATTCAATTTTTCCTGTATGTATCAAGTTGTTAATGGGTTGCAAGGCCATTAACATGTGACACGAGATAGGAAGCAACCAAACCATAGGCATTTTTCTAGTTGTCGATTCACGACGGACACACAAAAACACTACTCGGTACTAGTTATCACCGAGAGTGGGGCTGCCCTAGTACCCATTAGATCTAACCTTTTGTTCTGCGGTCAAAGTATGTACACGGTTAATTGTACTTATGGTACCCTATTCGTGACACGATTTCTCGTATCATTTTTCAAAACGCATCATACTTGGTACTAGTTATCACCAAGAGTGCTTCTTGTTTTTGTATCCATCATACCATTTATAAACATTGTATTATTTGTAACATGTATTTCACCCCCGAAGTTATAAAACTGAAAACAGTTAAGAGAAAAGGGGGATCATGAACTCACAACTTTGCGTTCCTGCGTCGTAAACTTCACCATATTTGCTTAATTAACGTCGTGACCTATACGCGTTTTCTTAACGTTAGTCACTAGACTTGTATCGCACAAGTACAGTCACTATCTTTTGTATATGTTTTCTTGTGTTAAAAATAATTTATATTTTTAACTATGTATCTTACTTATATTATTTTCTCAAAAATAAATATAAGTATCTTGTATTTTGCACCCGAATTATGTATCTTGTTGTATGTGTAATTTTGTATTTTCACTCCTTAGGAGTATTTAGTGTATTTTCAACTAATACACTATCAAGTATAACACATACTACGTACACTTAGCACAAAGTTTGGTGATCAAATATATATATTTTTCTCACAAATATACATACTTAATATCCATTTTTATTGGTGAAGAAATCCTCATTTCGTAACACAAAAGTTTGGGAAACCTTGGTAAATGTTTTTAGATACATTTTTAGGGAATAAGTTTCTCAAAAACTTACATTTTTCTAAGGGTCAAAATTTATAAAAATTTTGACAGAGTTTCCCTTAAAAATGGAGGTTTCCCATGTTTTCAAAACATGTGTTTATTTTCTTTTAAATCATCATCCGTCAATTTCAACAACAATCATCAACAATATACATCAATTTCTCTATTTCATGAACTTGATAATTTATAAAAATGCGTAGTAACTTACTAGTGTATTTCGTAAGTCTTGTTACCCCTTTAAAGTGTGGTTGCTTCTTTAAAAACTCCATTTTTAAAGAATATGATTCTTTACAACTTATGTTCATGTTTTCTTAAAATACTTCTTCATGTATTTTTCTTGTTACACATGTGTTTCTTTACTTTGTTAACCACTAAAAATGATGTTTATTTATGTAAGAACCAAAGTTTAGTGAAACTTGTATTTTTAACTTGGTTTCTTGGTAAATCATACATGAAATATTTAGATTTACAAGACTTTAAACTTACTTGTTCATCATTTTACAAGAAACATCATATTTATTCAAGTTCATGACTTTTTGTGAGAATGATTCATAACCTTTAACATGTTCATCCCCTTATCTTGCTAGATTATGTTTTTAATCATGATCTAGCAAGATTATATGAGGATCTACATCATTTCTACAAACAAACAATAATCAACAAGTATTTCAACACTAAAACAACAAGATTTTTTTTTATATTTAGAGCTTATGCCCATGTTTCTTTCTTTTGATTCTTAATATTCTTCAAGATTAACATAGCACATAACCTTTTACCCACTAAAATAAGATGAAACAGCAGGTGTATCATGTTCTTACCACTAGCTCAAGGCTAGGGATGTTCAAGAGGAGAAATGAGGTGGTTAATGGCAAACGAAGAAGGTCCTTCAAGTTCCATTGCTTCCACACTTCCTAACTTAGCTTCTTACACCTTGGAGTCAACTTAGAATGCTTGATATGGAGCTTGAAATGGATGTGTGTGTGTGTATGGTTGGGGCCATAGCCAAGAGAGGGAGAAGAAAGAGTTTTGTGTGTTGTTGAAGTGTGAAGATGAGAATGGAGATGATCTAGAGGTTAAATAACTAATCTTCCAACACTTCTTTACCCATTAGTCCTAATGTTCCCTTAGTACATGGCAAGTCCAATAAACAAATGAAGGAAATCAAAGTGGGGATCCCACTTCCAGAAACGGTTTGGGGGGGGGGGTTGGTTTAGTTGAGTTTCAATCCCAAGTTACTTCTTCTAGTTACATGTCAAGTATTAAATTTAGTGTTAAGTGTGTTTAGGTGTTCTAGGGTGTAATATGATGTTTAGGGACCATAACCAGCTTGGAAAAATAAAAACAATGTTTCTAATAATATTTTGATGTTCCTTGTAATGTCCGGTTGTTCGGTTAGATACCGGTTCATTAAAGTGCTAAATTGCACCGTTTAGTGTTTTTCAAGTATCTTTTTGTGACACTTTTAATTCCCGACACTTAGGGAAGTACTCTGGATGATAAATCATAATTTCTGCAAAATATTTCAGTGTCATAATGTTGATTATAGCTAAATTTACTAAAATTCTGCACTTAAAGTGCGTTTCGGGTGCTTTCTAGTGCTTATTTTAGCTTCCGGAATGTATATATGTTAACCCTTGTATGTACTTTTGGGTTTTAATGTATTCTTGACGTTGGACCTACAACTAGGCCTCAATTTTAATGTCTGACTGCTTTCTGCAGTTTTGTTGACAGAGTGTGTCTTACCGGTGAGTTTACTAGTATTTCTGACGCAACGCTGTTCATTAATGTATAAAGTAATTCTTGTAATATAAAAAGTGCATGAATTCACACGTATATCATGTAATCAAACAATGTTGACATTTAAGCACATAAATGCAGTCATTAAGTAATAATTAAAGTGTATGGAAATTACCGGTTTTGTGCCAGTTGTCACAGTCTCCCCCCGTTAAAAGAATTTCTTCCCGAAATTCAGGCTGAGTTGCCTCTTGCAGGAGTCTTCTTGAACAGGTGGGGGTACTTTTCTTTCAACTGGTCTTCACGTTCCCACGTGTACTCGGGTCCATGCTTAGAGTTCCAACGTACATTGACAAGTTTCACACTGCTCCTCCTGGTCTTGTTGACTTTCCAATTGGTAACCTTAATGAGTTGTTCTGTAAATCGGAGGGCATCATCAATATGCACTTCATCCGCAGGGATGATCACGTTTTCTTGTGTTGGACTCTTATTGAGGTTGGATACATGGAACGTATCATGTACTCCATTAAGTTCTCCCGGTAATTCCAACTTGTGTGCCACGGTACCAATTCTTTCTAAGATCCTGAATGGTCCGATGTATCGTGGGTTCAGCTTTCCATGTTTCCCGAATCTTACTACGCCTTTCCAAGGTGAGACCTTTAACAACACTTTGTCTCCCACCTCGAATTCTAATGGTTTTCGTCTTCGATCAGCGTAGCTCTTTTGTCGATCTCGAGCCGCCTTAATGCGCTCTAGGATCTGCATAATCTTGTCGGTTGTCTCTTGTACAAGTTCAGGACCAACCATACATTTATCTCCAGCGTCTGCCCAACATAAGGGCGATCGGCACTTGCGGCCATACAGAGCTTCGAACAGTGCGGCTTTTATGCTTGTATGATAACTGTTATTGTAGGAAAACTCAACCAATGGTAGGTGAGTATCCCAGTTGCTGCCTAGGTCCATGACGCATGCACGAAGTATATCTTCTAACGTTTGTATAGTCCGTTCCCTCTGGCCGTCTGTTTGTGGATGGAATGCCATTCTTAATTGAGATCCAAAGGCTTCCTGAAAGGATTGCCAGATCCTTGAGGCAAAACGTCCATCTATGTCTGAAATAATTGAGATTGGCACTCCATGATGTGCCACAATTTCCTTTAAGTATATCTCAGCAAGCTTTCCAGTGCTATCCTTCTCTCGGATCGGTAGGAAATGCGCAGACTTTGTTAACCAATCGACTATTACCCATATCATATCATGCCCTCTAGGGGTCTTGGGTAATTTTGTTATGAAGTCCCTTGAGATTTGATCCCACTTCCACATGGGTATCTCTGGTTGTTGTAGTAGGCCGGACGGTTTCTGATATTCAGCGTTAACCTTAGCACAGGTTAAGCATTTTCCAACATAAACAGCAACGTCGCTCTTGAGTCTCGGCCACCAATAGTATTCTTTTAAGTCTTGATACATTTTGTCCGATCTTGGATGGATCGAGTATCTCGATTTGTGCGCTTCATCTAGGATGACTTCTCGTACACCACCATAGAGCGGAACCCAAATACGCTTTTTAAAGTATAAGGTTCCCTCTTCGTTTGGTACCATGTATTTCAACATACCCCGGAGGTATTCTGCTTTACGGTTCTCCATCTTAAGGGCTTCTTGTTGTGCATCATGAATGCGTGTAGTGAGGTTCGTTCGTATATTCATTTCTAACGCCCGCACCCTTAGGGTCTTAACCCTTTCTTTTCGACTTAGCGCGTCTGCTACAACGTTTGCTTTTCCAGGATGGTACTTAATCTCACAGTCATAGTCGTTTAGTAGCTCGACCCATCGTCGCTGACGCATGTTTAATTCTCTCTGGTCGAATATGTGCTGTAAGCTTTTGTGATATGTGAAGATTGTACATCGAGTACCATATAGATAATGCCGCCAGATCTTCAAGGCGAATACCACCGCGCCTAGTTCCAAGCCGTGCGTGGTATAATTTCTTTCATGTACCTTCAACTTTCTTGAAGCATAAGCGATGACTTTCTGGCGTTGCATAAGCACGCAACCCAAACCTTGTCGCGAAGCGTCACAGTAAACCACAAAGTCTCCAGTGCCTGTGGGTAAGGATAGTATTGGTGCATCGCATAGCTTGTTTTTAAGTAGCTGGAAGGCTTCTTCCTGCTTGTCACCCAGTCTTATTTCTTGTCTTTCTGCGTAAGGGTGGTTAGCGGTTGAGCTATCTTGGAGAAATTCTCGATGAAACGTCGGTAATAGCCCGCTAAGCCCAAAAATTGTTGAACTTCAGTTGGGGTTTTGGGGGCTTCCCAATTCTTTATTGCTTCAATCTTGGATGGGTCTACATGGATGCCCTTCTCGTTCACAACATGACCAAGAAATTGTACTTCGCGAACCCAGAACTCGCATTTTGAGAATTTTGCATAAAGTTTCTCTTTCTTTAGTAGTTCCAAAATGGTTCTGAGGTGTTGCTCGTGCTCTTCTTTCGTTTGCGAGTAAATCAGGATATCATCGATAAGTACAATCACGAATTTATCAAGATATGGTTTGCATACGCGGTTCATCAGATCCATAAAGACCGCTGGCGCGTTCGTCAGTCCAAATGGCATCACAAGAAACTCGTAGTGCCCATAACGCCTTCGGAATGCAGTCTTTGGTACGCTTTCTTCTTGTATTCTTAACTGATGGTATCCAGATCGAAGGTCGATCTTGGAATAGTAGCTTGATCCTTACAATTGATCAAATAAGTCATCAATCCTCGGTAGTGGATACCAATTCTTTATTGTGAGCTTGTTCAGCTCCCTGTAGTCGATACACATCCACAGAGTTCCATCCTTCTTTTTCACGAACAATACTGGAGCTCCCCAAGGTGAGAAGCTTGGCCTTATGAATCCTTTATCCAACAACTCCTGGAGTTGTGTAGATAATTCTTGCATTTCGGATGGTGCAAGCCGATAGGGTGCCCTGGCTACAGGAGCAGCTCCTGGACCCAAGACTATACGGAATTCGACTTGTCGTTGAGGAGGTAATCCTGGCAGATCTTCTGGAAAAACATCAGGGAATTCCCTCACTACAGGGATGTCTTCGAGTTTCGGCTCCTCAGCCTTCTTGTCTACAACATGCGCTAGGAAAGCAACACATCCTTTCCTTAAGCACTTCTGTGCCTTCATGCAACTGATGATTCGCAGGGGCACGTCTCGTTTTTCTCCATGTATTATGAGATTTTCATCATTCGCCAAAGGGATGCGAATGATTTTCTCATGACAAATAACTTTAGCTTTGTTCTTGGACAACCAGTCCATTCCGACCACTACATCGAAGCTACCCAATTGAATAGGTAAGAGGTCGATGCTAAATCTTCATTCGCCCAGTTCTAACGTGCAGCTTCTAACAACTTCGCCTGATTCAACGAGTTTACCATTGGCTAGCTCTATAGAATAAGGAATATCTAATCTACTAGATTCTATCCCAAGCATATGTTTAAATTCCACATACATGAAGCTATAGTTGGCACCAGTGTCAAATAATATGGATGCAAAGTGATTGTTAATGAGAAACGTACCGGTGACCACGTTAGGGTCCTCGCGTGCGTTCCTTGCTCCAATCACAAATGCTCGGGCCTGAGCATTGTTTCCTCCTGGGCAATCCTTCATGAAATGATCTTTGCTTCCACAACTGAAGCAACCTTGGTTTCGCCCATTTCTGTTACCATTCCCGTTACCAGCACCATTTCCATGCCCACCATTGTTCCTATTACCAGCTCCGTTGCGATTTCCATTTCCGTTCTTATTTCCTTTTCCCCAACAATCCTCAGCACGGTGACCCAGTTTTCCACATTTATCGCATTTCAGAATGCGACAAACCCCTTCGCGATGATGCTTGCAATTGTTGCAAGTGGGAAGAGTGCCCAGGTACCTCTTGGCAGGAGCGTCATTCATGGTTGCAAGAGTTTTCGCTTCTTGAGGCGGGTTGGGGTCACGTTTCTTGTTGTTGAAATCCTTGTTGCTACGTGTCGCTTGATTCAGGTTTGCATGTTTTCTTTTCTTGTCACCAGACGACTCAGCATGCGTCTCGGTCTTTTCGTTTGGGTTTAGTGATAACCTCTTCATACGAACACAATCTTCAGTAGCGTCAGTGATGGTTTGAGGTTTGGCCGAAGTTACCATGCCGCGAAATTCTGAGGCCAGTCCCCAAATGTAGCGTTCAACACGCTTAAATTCGGGAGTCACCATGTAGGGAAGCACTCTAGACAGATCGTGGAACCTTCGAGTGTAACCATTAATGTCAGCACCTTCCATGGTCAAGTGCCAGAACTCCGTTTCCAGTCTTTGGAGTTCAGCACGGGAGCAATACTTCTCTCTCATTTTCTCTTTCAGTTCATCCCAAGTCATGCCATACGCGGCATCATCACCCAAGGTTTGGACTTGCAAGTTCCACCAAGTCAAAGCTTCATCGACAAACAACCCAGTAGCAAATTTGACTTGCTGATCCGCGGTACACTTGCTCATGCGGATAGTGGCTTCAGTCTTCTCTGTCCAGCGTACAAACGCCACTGCACCTCCCGTGCCATCGTAGTTCATTGGTTTGCAGTTTAGAAACTGCTTGAAAGTGCAGCCTGTGATTGATCCAACCAACTCATACGTGAGCAATCGAAGAAATAATGAAACAAAGACCGTTCATAAATTTCTCCATGCTTAGTAAATTGTCTTAAGGTTACCTTGAGCTGCTTTTCCTCCAGACGAATCTCCATTCCCATTGCGCCTGGCATTGCTTGGTCCTCCACTGTCTTGGGTTCGGTTTGCCTCGTACTGGGCGATAGCTGCGGAGATCCTTTCCTCCAGTAGAGCGTTAAGCTCTTCAGCAGTTCTTGGTAGTGGTGGAGGAGGAGGTTGATCCGAATCTCGATTGTTCACAATTCTCCTTGGTGCCATGTTCTGAAAGAACACCACACAATAGGTTTAGGCATTTGTTTGATATCGTCATACTAGACAGTAGTATATATATATACACATGCATATACCACATAAGTGACATCAAACAATTATTACTTTAGCAGAGTATTTAATAGGCTGGTGTTCACGCTTGACCCTTTCTTGCACTGAGGGAATCCATACTTGATTAGACTTCCTGTGATTTCTGTGCACTGAATTTCATAATTATGTATGCATCCATAATTACGTAACTCCTTGCACAGTCCGCACAGTTCGTTTCATCCTCGTATCTCTTCCTTCAGGTAGGCCATTGTTTTCAGGTAAAGTCACGTATATTTGTGACATTCTACTTCTAGTATATGTATATGTCAATTATCTCACATAATTGCAAGTAATTCTTAATCACAGACAAGTGCTACCCCTAAGTCTCGTAGTGTCTTTTCTTGACTCTTTGTAAACTCAGGTAGTGGATGTCGCGGGACGTTTTATGCAATGAAAACTTTTTGAAAAATTGTTTTCGTTAAAGGATCCTAGAGATTGTAGACTAGACTCGAGAAGGAATCCTGGTTCACTACAATCGCAGCTCTGATACCAATCTGTCACACCCCTTTCTAAGGCGGAAGCACGAGGTGTGATCATGAAAGGTTTTCATTGCATACGATTGGTAAACATACTACATGCTCATAAAATAACTTCAAACACCATTACCATTACATAACGGAAAACATAGTTAAGAGTTTACAACACGAAACAACATATTGTCTGAAAGTTTACAACTTATTTAAGATAAACATAAACGACATCCACGAGCATGAGTAAGGCCGCGCGCACATCCACTCTAGTTACTTGAAATACATGTGAGTTTTGGAAAAACGTCAACATAATGTTGGTGTGAATTCATGCAGCTCTTGTATTGAACGTTTGTATACTTTGTGTGAAAAACATGGTATGTATCTTGTGAAAATCAAGTATTCGTGTATAAATCAAGTATTCTTGTATAAATCATGTATTCTTGTATAATTCATTTTTTCCTGTATGTATCAAGTTTTTAAAGGGTTGCAAGGCCATTAACATGTGATACGACATAGGAAGCAACCAAACCATAGGCATTTTTCTAGTTGTCGATTCACGACGGAGACACAAAAACACTACTCGGTACTAGTTATCACCGAGAGTGGGGCTGCCCTAGTACCCATTAGATCTAACCTTTTGTTATGCGGTCTAAGTATGTACACGATTAATGGTGCTTATGCTACCCTATTCGTGACTGTTGGTGCACTACATCTGTCGACTTCGTCTTGTATCGAGTCTTAGTTTTAGATTGTTAGATCAGGGCATGTTTTACAAGAAAACTGGAGAGTATATGTGTTTTAGAGAGTAGGTCCGCTTATACGGACATAGTAGGTCCGCTTATGTGTCAGGTCCGCTTATACGGACATAGTAGGTCCGCTTATTTGTCAGGTCCGCTTATACGGACGTGTCCGTATATGCCAACCTATCTGTACTATATATACCTCATAAGCGAATCTCATTTGTAACTTTCTGATTTCCATACCGAGGTGCTGCCGGTGTGAGAATTGAATGTAAACGCTGTTATATCAATCAACAAAGTGATTTAAGTGAAGATTTAGCTATTTCTACGTCAGGTACTTGTTTTCCGCACCTGTATCTGATCAAAACTCCTCTGATAGACTCGTTCGGGTCAAAACACGATCCTACAAGTGGTATCAGAGCTTCAGGAGGGGGAGTTCTATAGAGATTTGCTGGATTTCATCTATTATTCTTACTTCTACACCTTCTTTCTTCATCAGAACGAGATTTTACGGTCGGATTTCGCTCAAAATTTCACAAATTGTGTATTACTGATCATTATCAAATCCCTGAAAATTTGAGCTTAAAATTCACACTAAAAATGGTCCAAATTAACCTCCGATTTAGGTTCGCTTTTATGAACAAGGTGTAGATCCGCTCCAAAGGTTCGCTTTTTAGGACATTTATTTGATACGTCCGCTTCAAAGAACAATCTGGTCCGCTTCAAAGAACAATCTGGTTCGCTTATTTGACAAATCATCAAGTCCGCTTATAAGAACATTCAGATCCGCTTCAGTGTCACTTAATTTGATAGATCCGCTTTTAGTGACAAAACACATAGGTCCGCTCATTTGACCAATATCAGTTGGTTCGCTTATTTGGTCAATAGAGATCCGCTCTTCTGACAATCAAGTCTGCTCATTAGATTCGCTTATAATAACATCGACCCATGTGCTTTGACAAAAGATACAATTAAAAGATTGTTAGAATAAAAAGCCCAAGACATCACGTGAATATAAGAGTAGCGGCCCAATGAGAAATTATCACATAAAATTTTCGGCTTAGTGGATTGTTTGGACAAATCAGAATTTATATGCACTTAAAATTGTCGGCTGTATGTTGTGCATATTAAAAGTCCATGTGATGTATTGATTGTATAACCGATAAGATTCTATTTGAGGTCCAATGAAAATTTGAGGTACAATACTAGGCCCAATCACAATAAAGTTTCTCGGTTCAATGGTTTTATTGCTGTCATCCCAAGCCCAAGTTTCATAATCGTTTAACGGATCAATTATAATTCAAATTCCATATCACTAAAGTCAAGTTTGGTGATATCTTTTCAAGTTGTCAGATTGTGTGGCTTAAACAGTCAGTTCGCAAGTTGTCAGGTCACAAGGTTTGGAGTGTTTGTCCGTTTGCACGTTTCGATCAGTACGTTTGAACAGTCAAGTTGTTTTGTGTGGTCAAATCGTGTGATAAAGTTCAGTTCGTACGGTTTGGAGTTCAAAGGTTTAAAAAGGGTCAGGTCATTCTGTTCGTACAGTTGGTCATTCAGTCCGCACAGTTCATCAACCTTCAGTCCGCTCAAAATTCACCAGTTTGAGTACCAGTTTTATTCTGTTAATTGATAAATCTTTAAACTGGTTGTTTGTTTGTTTGTTTCAGGTATATTTTTAAAAGGTGATCTATCTTGGACTTAATATTTCGCTTAACGGGATTGTCTTGATAAACGTGTTTACGAATCATGGATATCAATTTCTTTAATATGACAAATGAAACTTTTAATAGAATAATTGTACTAAAGAAAGAGTTTGATTCGTTTTCAGGTTGTCCAGGAGAAAGTACAAAGAGTCTCATTCATAGATATTGTCATCTTGTGCGTACCATGTCTCAGTTGAAAATTACTAAAACTCCAGCAGAATGGGTTGAAAAGCTTGCTGATGCTTTATCACAAAAGGAATGGGGTACATATCTCATGATTCTGAAGAATTCTGGACTGTTTAGTAGATTGTCAATTGCTCAATTCATTGAAAAACTTGAAGAACAAATTAATAACAGTGATGATGATGATGATGATGATGATGAGAAAAGTCAAGATGAAGAGTCTGTTTCTCAAGAAGAAAAGAATGAATAGAGTGAAGAAGTCAAGGTTGTTGAGAAGATTGTGGAAGTTGAAAAGATAGTTGAAGTCGAGAAGATTATTGAAATCACAAAACCTTGTCTTAAATGTTTAGAGTCTTGTAAACAATGTATAGAGAAAGATGAGAGGTTTAGTGAGTTAGAAAAGTTGAAAGAAAAGTTGTTGTTTGATGTAAAAAATTTGAAAAAGTCATATGATGTATTGAACAGAACTGTGAATAGTCTGGAGAAGACTAACTCTGAAAGAGAAAAAGCTTTGAAGATGATGAATGCTACCATGATGACAAAGCAAAAAGAGTTAAATATGTACATAGAAGAATGTGCAAAGTGGAAAAAAGAATTGGATAGTGAAGCAGCTGAGAATGAAAGAATCAGAAGATTGCTGCAAAGTTACAAAGGCTGTGATTACATAATCGATAGAATTTATCCAACAGTTGAAGGATTTGAAGCGTTTAAAGACGAAGAAATAAAGCCAAAGAAGAAAAAGGATACTGGTAAGAAACAGGGTGTCTGTTATAATAAGTGTCCGCCTCCGATTTGGGAAGGGTACTCGTCTAGAAAACCTAACGAGGAAGAACTAAAACAGGCAGTCAATATTAAGTTAGAATCCGAGATAACCGATATTTTACTGGACAATATTGATGTCACGTTCACAGCGTCCGACACAGATCATGAGTCAGAACTGATAAAAAGAGTGGTTGATCAGGTGTTGGATAAGGATGAGGAGTCAGAGTCAAAATCCGAGTCCGAAAGTTCGTGTCAGTCAGTCGGGAGTTCGAGTTCGTCCGAAAAGAGTTCAAAGTCGTCAGGAAAACGGGTGTATAGTAAAGAATTTTTGTTGTCAAAATCTAATTTGAATGACGAAACATCTGAAGTTGCATATACTTTGAATGGTTCTGACAAATTATATTTTGATAAAGAATTTCCAATAAGAGGTGTTAAAACTGATTTGATAAAAAAGGTTTTCAAAATAACAGAAATTAATATTTCTGAAATAAAAGATTTAAATCTTAATGTAAAACCTAAACCTTACACCTCAAGAGTACAACAACGTTTGAACAAGAAAAAGGGTTACAATTCTGGTTCTGGTTTTCAAAAGAAACCAAACCACAATCGTAGCTACAAAAAGAAAGGACTTGGTTTTATTCCACCTGAAAACTATAAAAATGAAAAATATGTTCGAGATTTTAAATCAAAAATGACATATGTTGCAGGAACTAGCCATGAAGAAGAAGCAAAGAGCTCATTCTGGAAACAGTCAAACCAAGAGTTTCTTGCTGAAAAGATGAAGAATGGAGCTTATCAAAGGAAAGAAACAAGAACCTGTTTCCGATGCAATGAAGCTGGTCACATTGCATGGAACTGTCCGAAAGCAACAAATACAAAACAGGGAGTTTCTGGAAAATTAAAAGAAGTTGTTGTTGATAAAACCGAACCACTAACTGAAAAATTTAAAGTTTTCAAAAATTCAACATTTGAAGTTGGTGAATGTTCGAAGAGATTTTACAAGCGAAGTGTGAAACTTGACAACAAAAAATGGGTTGTTAAGAAATCAGAAGTAAAATCTGGCGATGAATCTGATTCCACAAAATCAGAGGAGCCAAAGTTTGATGAGAGTGATGAAAACTCAGTTCCTTCAATGGATGATGAGAACTTTCCACCATTGAGGACTGAGAATTTTAAACGAAAAGTTGGAAAGGGTGAAATCTCAAATCAGGGTTATTCTGAAAAGGATAACTTTGATGTTGAGAAAGCTTTTAATGGGAATGTAAAGAAAATTTTCGGAAAGATGGTCGATGGAAAAGTAAAAGGGGTAAAGGAATTTTATGCTAAAAAGAAAGCAACTTACACTCCAACTGCTTCTGAATTGAAAACACCCAAGGCTGGTCAGGCTTGGGTGGACATTTTCTTTGCTTGAAAAACCTGACTTGCCGGAGATCCTAAGTTTGTAATCGTGGATCAGGAATCGGCATCTTTCTTAAAAATTGATGGTGTAAATGAATCTTAAAGTTTGTTAAATTTTACAGATTGTGACTTGTCGGAGCTTCCAGGTTGGTAAGTGTGAAGCAGGAATCGGCATCTTGATTAGTAAAATGGTTTGTGTAGATGATTTATTCCTACATGTGTTTTTAAATGTTGGATATTCTTACAAGTGGTAAGAGGTTGGATATGACAAAGTGATTCGTCAAGGTCATTAGTTTGAACTTGATGTAATCCTGATACGTATATGTGATGGACAAAATGATGAACCATACCCCTAATATTACAAGTGGTAAACTCAACAAAGCTTATTTTCCGGAAAAATCATTTTGGTTAAAACAAACTTAAGTGTTTTGAAATCTTAATGAGAAAATAGTTTTGTGTAAGGGGGAGTTCTGATTGTTTATGCCAAGTGAATGGCGAATTGACGCAATTCGATATCGGTTGTCATTTTTCTGTATAGTTTGTTTTCAAATTTCCTAAAATGTGTTTGCATTTTAGGGGGAGTAGAAAATTTCAGAAAATCCAAAAACATTTGAAAATTTGAAAAAGCCAAAAACATGATAAAATTCAAAAATGAGTTTCGTTGTGAATAGAGGAAATGATAGTACATCAGTAGACTATCACAACATGCTAAAGATATGAAATGTTAAAATGTGATAAACAATCTCACTGTGGATATGTCAGTAGGTTTTTGCACATTTAGTAGATTGTGATGAGATATAAACCTAAATTTCAAACTTGCTTATATTGTGGGGAAACATCTCTCGGATATATGGGTAACCCCCGAAATCTCGTTTGAAAGGTCTCGTATTCTGATATACTAGGTTTTTATACTCAATGATGTCTGGGGTATTATTCCGGGACTTCTGCTGAACGGTAGTTCTGACCTAGTCCTTGGATAATACTTTCCGCAAATGCTTGAAACATAGCATAAACCCTCAGCTGATTAGACAATAAAATTGATAATCATTGTTGTTGTAGCTAAAAGATCCTCTAAAGGGGACATACCGTAAAGTCGAAGCTGATATCTCTCTGCGCATACGAACGTATCGACCTGAGATCCCTCGGCCCTCGCATTACCTAATTTATGTACAGATATCATTTGTGTCATATTTACCTGTAAGACTGAATATTGGGATCTGGATACGGGAGTATATTCTGAGGTGGGACACGCGATTAAGTTTAAGTTCCTAAGACATTAATATCGTATCTCGAAACAGTTGAACTTTGTGTGAAAATTTAAGTGGACAATATACTGACAATCTAAGTGAATTGTTTAGAACTTAAAATGAAATGAAGCTTAACGGTGTTGGTGACTTGTCTCAAAAACTGATATGATCCTCTTACACGAACTCACAAAAATATTGTCTGTAAATATTTCTTTACTGCATTTCATTTAAATTTCAAAATCCAAAAAGATTTTCAGTGTGTTTTAGCCAAAAATTTAAAAAAAATATCCAAAAAGATTTTTGACAACTGATATTGAAAAGCAGATTTTCAAAAATTCCGAGTGCTAAACATGATGAGCAATATTTGAGGGGGAGTGTATGTTTGGAATTAAATGTTTTCATAATCTAACCTTAAAGTGGTTCATCAGATTGGAAAATCATTTTGTTTTTGAGAAGTGAGTCTAAGGTAGTACATGTGTTTATGTTTGAAATATGTATGTGAGTGAAACTTATGTTTTGGGTAGAGAATTTGCAGGTGATCCAGTTACAGGTGATCCAGGTTGTGTTGCTTGAATCTGTTATAAGTCAGACAGCGATCCTAAAGCTGATGATGCTGATGAACTGAAGAAATGCCAGCATATCGCAAGGGGGAGTCTGAAGACCTGTAAGAAAAGATTGAGAGAAAAGCCCAGAGACTGATCAAGACTGGAGATGTGAAGATACAGCATTGTCGTGACTCGATAGTCGACTCGTCAACATCTGAGGGGGAGTCTGTTGGTGCACTACATCTGTCGACTTCGTCTTGTATCGAGTCTTAGTTTTAGATTGTTAGATCAGGGCATGTTTTACAAGAAAACTGGAGAGTATATGTGTTTTAGAGAGTAGGTCCGCTTATACAGACATAGTAGGTCGGCTTATGTGTCAGGTCCGCTTATACGGACATAGTAGGTCCGCTTATTTGTCAGGTCCGCTTATACGGACATGTCCGTATATGCGAACCTATCTGTACTATATATACCTCATAAGCGGATCTCATTTGTAACTTTCTGATTTCCATACCGAGGTGCTGCCGGTGTGAGAATTGAATGTAAACGCTGTTATATCAATCAACAAAGTGATTTAAGTGAACATTTAGCTATTTCTACGTCAGGTACTTGTTTTCCGCACCTGTATCTGATCAAAACTCCTCTGATAGACTCGTTCGGGTTAAAACACGATCCTACAGTGACACGATTTCTCGTATCATTTCTCAAAACGCATCATACTTGGTACAAGTTATCACCAAGAGTGCTTCTTGTTTTTGTATCCATCATACCATTTATAAACATTGTATTATTTGTAACATGTATTTCACCCCCAAAGTTATAAAACTGAAAACAATTAAGAGAAAAGGGGGAGCATGAACTCACAACTTTGCGTTCCTGCGTCGTAAACTTCACCGGATTTGCTTAATTAACGTCGTGACCTATACGTGTTTTCTTAACGTTAGTCACTAGACTTGTATCGCACAAGTACAATCACTATCTTTTGCATATGTTTTCTTGTGTGAAAAATAATTTATATTTTTAACTATGTATCTTACTTATATTATTTTCTCAAAAATAAATATAAGTATCTTGTATTTTGCACCCGAATTATGTATCTTGTATGTTGTGTGTGTAATTTTGTATTTTCACTCCTTAGGAGTATTTAGTGTATTTTCAACTAATACACTATCAAGTATAATACATACTACGTACACTTAGCACAAAGTTTGGTGATCAAATATATATATGTTTCTCACAAATATACATACTTAATACCCATTTTTATTCTTGAAGAAATCCTCATTTCTTAACACAAAAGTTTAGGAAACCTTGGTAAATGTTTTTAGATACATTTTTAGGGAATAAGGTTCTCAAAAACTTACATTTTTCTAAGGGTCAAAATTTATAAAATTTTTGATAGAGTTTCCCCTAAAAATGGAGGTTTCCCATGTTTTCAAAACATGTGTTTATTTCCTTTTAAATCATCATCCATCAATTTCAACAACAATCATCAACAATATACATCAATTTCTCTATTTCATGAACTTGATAATTTATAAAAATGCGTAGTAACTTACTAGTGTATTTAGTAAGTCTTGTTACCCCTTTAAAGTGTGGTTGCTTCTTTAAAAACTCCATTTTTAAAGAATATGATTCTTTACAACTTATGTTCATGTTTTCTAAAAATACTTCTTCATGTATTTTTCTTGTTACACATGTGTTTCTTTACTTTGTTAACCACTAAAAATGATGTTTATTTATGTAAGAACCAAAGTTTAGTGAAACTTGTATTTTTAACTTGGTTTCTTGGTAAATCACACTTGAAATATTTAGATTTACAAGACTTTAAACTTACTTGTTTATCATTTTACAAGAAACAACATATTTATTCAAGTTCATGACTTTTTGTGAGAATGATTCATAACCTTTAACATGTTCACCCCCTTATCTTGCTAGATTATGTTTTTAATCATGATCTAGCAAGATTATATGAAGATCTACATCATTTCTACAAACAAACAATAATCAACAAGTATTTCCACACTAAAACAACATGATTTCTTTATATTTAGAGCTTATGTACATGTTTCTTTCTTTTGATTCTTAATGTTCTTCAAGATTAACATAGCACATAACCTTTTACCCACTAAAATAAGATGAAACATGAGGTGTATGATGTTCTTACCACTAGCTCAAGGCTAGGGATGTTCAAGAGGAGAAATGAGGTGGTTAATGGCAAACGAAGAAGGTCCTTCAAGTTCCGTTGCTTCCACACTTCCTAACTTAGCTTCTTACACCTTGGAGTCACCTTAGAATGCTTGATATGGAGCTTGAAATGGATGTGTGTGTGTATGGTTGGGGCCGTAGCCAAGAGAGGGAGAAGAAAGAGTTTTGTGTGTTGTTGAAGTGTGAAGATGAGAATGGCGATGATCTAGAGGTTAAATAACTAATCTTCCAACACTTCTTTACCCAGTAGTCCTAATGTTCCCTTAGTACATGGCAAGTCCAATAAACAAATGAAGGAAATCAAAGCGGGGATCCCACTTCTAGAACCGGTTTGGGGGGGGGGGGGGGTTGGTTTAGTTGAGTTTCAATCCCAAGTTACTTCTTCTAGTTACATATCAAGTATTAAATTTAGTGTTAAGCGTGTTTAGGTGTTCTAGGGTGTAATATGATGTTTAGGGACCATAACTAGCTTGGAAAAGTAAAAACAATGTTTCTAATAATATTTTGATGTTCCGGGTAATGTCCGGTTGTTCGGTTAGATACCGGTTCGTTAAAGTGCTAAATTGCACCGTTTAGTGTCTTTCAAGTATCTTTTTGTGACACTTTTAATTCCCGACACTTAGGGAAGTACTCTGGATGATAAATCAGAATTTCTGCATAATATTTTAGTGTCATAATGTTGATTATAGCTGAATTTACTAAAATTCTGTACTTAAAGTGCGTTTCGGGTGCTTTCTAGTGCTTATTTTAGCTTCCGGAATGTATATATGTTAACCCTTGTATGTACTCTTGGGTTTTAATGTATTCTTGACGTTGGACCTACACCTAGGCCTCAATTTTAATGTCTGACTGCTTTCTGCAGTTTTGTTGACACAGTGTGTGTTACCCGTGAGTTTACTAGTATTTCTGACGCAACGCTGTTCATTAATGTATAAAGTAATTCTTGTATTATAAAACGTGCATGAATTCACAAGTATATCATGTAATCAAACAATGTTGACATTTAAGCACATAATTACAGTCATTAAGTAATAATTAAAGTGTACGAAAATTACCAGTTTTGTGCCAGTTGTCACAGGAAAGGCCAAGCGATTGTGTTCGAAAGAATAGCATGGTTGAATATACATGGTGTCCCTCTTCATCTTGCTAGGAATGAAGTCAATGATTCGATCGGTAGAAGCTTCGATAAAGTCATCCATGTATCTCAACGACAACCAGAAGATAACATTTTAACATCAGATTGTGTGGGTATCTTGACGGACTCATTGAGAAGGATAGAAGAGGAAGTGATTGTCACCAAAGAAGGTTAGTGGTTCAGAGTTTGGGTCGAAGAAGAAAGGGAGGAATCGGTTCAGGAGTCGTGTGAGAATCAGCGGGTACAGTTGGAAGAGGATGACAAGGGAGGTAGTAAGCCGGAGGTTGAAAAAATGAATGTTGATAGTAGTTGCGGTGGACATTCGGAGAAAGGTTCACGGAGCTGACTTGAGTGATGACAACGAAGGTCCGGTGGAAGATGGGCGGGGCGTGCATAACAACATTAATGTGGAGTTGCCAGAGATCCTGATGGTAGTCCAGAACGTCAGGTCTCCAACGGGTGTCAACGACCTCGAAAACCAAATTCGGGAGGAAAGCATTGATGGTGGAGTTAGTTCCAAAGAAACTAACGGTAAGATAGGTTTAGTAAATAATAATGAGGAGGATTTTTGTGGGACCTTTCCAAGAATTTGGGAAGATAAGGGTAGGGGACAGGAATAGTGCACGAGAGAAAATCACAGGGACAAGGAAAACTATGTTTGGAAAGAATATATTGAATTGGGCTTTAGTGTCAATATGCATAATAGTGGGTCAGGTAAGAAAGCAAAAAAAAAATTAGGAGACCCATTATTAACAAATCCTGTACCGTGGAGGAAGTAGATGGGCTAACTAGGCCTAAGAAAAGGTCAAGGCAGGATGACCCTTTTGATCTTAACGAAATTATCGGTATCAACGATGAAAGCCTTTCAAGCGAGAATCAAGTTAACGATATGGATAAAATTAATGGGAAAGGAGGTATTCAAGAAGATCTGAATGATATGACAATCTATAATAATGTTGAGGAGGTGGAGGGTGGCCGAAATAACTATACCATGGAATACCCTTCTCTTGTTTACCGAACCACCGCAATGCACATAAAGATTGACCAAATCTTTAACATCAAAAGCATAGACATTCGAGATGCGACACCAATTCGTAATCCCATCCCAAACAGCCGCAGGAACATAACATCCTGTTAGTAAATGTTCAAGGCTTTCTTCTTTACTTTCGCACCAATGGCCGACAATATTCACGACAAAAATGCTTCGTCTCGTCAAAGCCATCTTTGTCGGTAATCGATTCGACATGGCTCGACACATGAACACATTACATTTGCTTGGAACCCACTTACTCCACTTGAAACAGAACCGCTCACTACCTCCCGATCCCTGCAGCCATGTTTTTGTGTCCGCAACCGAAAAAACTTTGTTAGTGCCATCCTTCCATTCCCATTCATCCTTTGTATCCACTAACACAAGGTCGGCCAACAACCCTTCCATCTCCTCATGCTCTGCAACTTCAGCAGCCGTAACAACTCGTCATTTCCATTCCCATCTGATCGCAGCAACAACTGCAGCTTCATCGGCCGAGTGTTGCCGCCTTCCACAGGGCTCAGCAACAACCACATGTTTCTTTTTTTCCAGAATAAACAGATTCGGGAATCTGTCCATCAATGGCATCTGACACAACCAACAATCGAGCCAGAAACTAATTTTTAAACCATTCCCAACCTTTCCTCAAATCATACTGAAAACGTCAACCCCTTCCACCATACATTTATTCCAAAACGACACACAATTCTTCCAAACCCCTGTGATAGATTTATTAAAAAGCGTCGGTCCCACCCTTCGGCTAGAACCATGAATCGCCTCTATAACCCTCCTCCATAAAGCTTGTTGTTCATTTTGATGTCGCCACAACCATTTTAATAACACGCCTTATTACTCAATTATAATTTAGTCACTCCCAATCCACCTTCATTTATCGGTTTGATAACCACTTCCCATGAAACCCAATTCATCTTTTTAACTTTGTCCGAACCTCCCCATAAGAAGCGTTTCATTAGGCCTTCCAATATGTCCACCACTTTAACCGGCGCCTTAAATAGCGAGAAGTAATACATTATAAATCTAAAGACCATATTAGAATTTACGATTTGATGATGTAAATCAATGACCAGGATTTGTTCACTCAGTTCACAAATACACTAGTATTCACTCTAGAACTCCACCATATATATATATATATATATATATATATATATATATATATATATATATGGTGGAGTTCTAGAGTGAACACTTGTGTATTTATGAACTGAGTGAACAAATCATGGGCACTGATTTATATCATCAAATCAAAAAATACGCTAGTGTATTTTCTTTTTCAAATCCTGGCCATTGATTTACACTTGTGTATTAATAATCAAGGGCTTGAATTTGTTCACTCAGTTCACTATAAGGGGGTTGTTCACAAAATGTTTAAATGATTAAACGTTTTTTTATTTATAATAGCATTATATATATATATACAATATTCCTTAACGTACGAGCGTACGCTGTGAAATTACGCGCATTCTAAAACTCAAAACCCTAATCACGCATGTTGTGAAACCATAATCACGCATGTTGAAAGCAATAACATGCCTCATTACATAATTATAACATGCTTCATTACATAAGTATACCATGCGTGATTATGGTTTTTCAAAATGCGTGATTAGGGTTTTAAGTTTTACAACGTGCGTAATTTCACAGCGTACGCTCGTACGTTAATTAATATTTGTATTTTACACTTTCACTATACATTTATATATATATATATATATATATGGAGAGAATCATGAGAAAACTACATATAAATGAGAAAACTAGAAAATTAACTAAAAAAGCCTAAAAAAGGCTAAACTAACATATCATTTTTTTTAACATTTTTTTATAAAAAATCAGGTTTTTATATATATAAAAAATTTGAAAAAAACATGTACTGCACATGTGCATTATATGTGTACTACATATGTGCATTTTAGTTTAGCTTTTAGGGTTAGGTTTTTTTGGAGGTTTAGAATTAGGATTAAGTTTTTGGGTGTGGGGGGAGGGGGGATTAGGTTTTTGGGGGGTGGGGTGGGGGTGTTAGGTTTTTTTTGCGTTTATGTTTAGGGTTTAGTTTTAGGTTTTCGAGATGGGGGTTAGGTTTTCGGGGGGGGGGGGGGGTTAGGGGCTGTTTGAAAGCCTCTGAATGGTCATTAAGAGGCTACCTCTTAACGAAACTATTAAGAATTTTACCAATGAGAAGGTAGAAGAATGTGACATGTGATGATTTACCATTCAGATGTTACCTCTTAACCATTCAGACTTGAGGTTACCTCTTATTTATTAAGAGGTTTTAAACCATTAAGAGGTAGCATCTGAATGATCGTTAAGATGCTACCAAACAGCCCCTTAGGCTTTTGGTGGGAGGGTGAATTTAGGTTTTTGGGGGGTGGGGGTGGGGGGGGGGGTTAGGTTTTTGGGGCGTGTCGGTAGGGGATGTGTTAAGTGTTTTAGGCTTTTCATATTAGTGCACATGTGCAGTATAAAATTTATTATTTTTTTGAAAAAAAAATTATATAAAAAAATAGTGATTTTTTAATAAAAAATTGTAAATTTTTTTTGATATGTTTGTTAGGGTTTTTTAGTTAGTTTTGGTTTTCTAGTTAAACTAGTTTTCTCATAATCCATCTCCTCTCTCTCTCTCTCTCTCTCTCTCTCTATATATATATATATATATATATATATATATACACAGGGAACTGATCCTTGCATTTGATTTTCGTAAAATACACTAGTGTATTTTCATCATTAAATCCTGACCATTGATTTACTCTTGTGTATAAATAATCAAGGGCTGGGATCAGTTCACTAGTGTTCACTATAAAGGGGGTTGTTCGCTAATGAACCTAACCCTATATATGTAGGGTAAGGTTCATTTTAAAACCACCATTATTGTGAGAACCAATGTGAACAAAAAATAAAATCTAAAAAAAAATAAAAAAAACACTTAAATTTTTTTTTTAATATTTTTTTAACAAATTTCGCTATATTTAGTTAGCAAAAAAAATTAATAATTTATTTTTCGAGTAACAGTTATCCATGCATATTTGCATATGTATCATTACTTCGACAAATTCCGTAATACGTTATCAGTGATAGACAATTGCACTTTAATTTACAATTTCATCCGTAATACACTAGTTTTTACATTACCAATATTCAAAATACACAGGTGCATCATTATGTATAACCATGATATAGCGTGTTTTGGTACAAAAAGTTTGTGATTTTGAATGGAGAAGTAAGCCCATATACATGTTTTTTGGTTAGTTATATCTAGTGGTTGATGGTTTGGTTATAGTTGTCAATTTATGATGTAATATGTTGATTGGATGGTATAAAAGGTGTTGATATACATGTAATAAAGTGAAAATATTAGTAATGGTATTGTATTATGGATGGTAGGAGGTAATGGTATTGTATTATGGATGGTAGAAGGTAACGGTAGGGTATTATGGATGGTATGATAGATGAAAGGGAAAGTGTATTCAAAGTACACTATGTGAAATATGGCCTACGGCCACACTTTTTCCAAAACCGGTCTGCCACACATTTGAAAAAATATGTGGCTAAAAGTCATTTATTATATTTTAAAACACCTTTAGTCACACATTTTATCATTAATGTGACTATTGTATAACACTTCAAAACCTTTAGCCACACTTTTCGAAAAAAATGTGACATTTACTAGTCAGTTTAGCCACAACTCGAAAAATGTGGCCAAATATGACCTACTGCCACGGTATTTGTGATATTTTTTTAATTCATGTGACGAAAACACACCTTTTCAAAACCTTTAGTCACATTTTCAAAAAAAAAACATGACAATAGCTAGTCACAATAAAAAAATGTAACCAAATATTACCAACTGCTATAGTAGGTTTTTAATGATGTGACTAAAATATAATACATATGACCACTTATGAGTTTGTGTGATCAAAGAGTAGTTTTTGTTAGCCACTTATAAACTTTATGTGATGCTAAAAGATACAAATGGTCTCGAAATAAAACATATGACTATTACTGGCATATGGTCACAGCTTCTTGACCCTCCACCCTCCACCTCCCTCTTGCAACCCTAATCCATCATCTGCTGCCATACGTTCACCTTCAGCCATACGTTCACCTTCATCGCTTATCCAACTGTGAGAAAATTTTGATAATATCCAATTTCCACAGTTCATTAACCTCGATTGAAGCTCGTCTTGGTTTGGTAGGTGATTTACACCCAAATTTTGAGAAAATTAGGTTATAGAAATCTTATAACAAAAATTTCTGGTTATGAATTTAGTTCTGTTCGTATGTGGTTATGTTGGTTTTTCTGAATTTAGTTTGGCCTGTTCAAATTACTTTGAAGTTTGAAAATTAGGGCTTGATTTGGCTCACTGTTGATATGATCTTATTTGTTTAAGACTACAGAAAGTTATGTAATTTTATGTATACCATGTTATTTATTGATACTGCCTTCTCTGCCCTTTCAGCCGTTTATGCCATCATTCTCCATTGAGGCACTCAAGCAGCTTTCTTTGCCCCTTCAAATCTACTTTTTCTCTCTGATAAGAAAGAAGATATAAAGAAGGCTAGAAAACCGTGGGAGATGGTACTTGCTACATAATTGGAACCCCTATGCCATTATTTAAAGAACTTGTAAGTAAAACAAATGCCTATTTTGCTGGCAGTCAAGCAGACCGAGCTGTCAAGGCAGAAACAATTGAAGAACTCGAAAGTTGCAGGTTGATGTTTTTTTTTTTGGTAATTTGGCTCCTGTTCACTTGTATGTGTGTTTGTTGTTTTTACTTGTTCCACTCAAGTTCCATTTCCTTCATGTGCCTTCTCTGCCCTTTCCGCCGTTTATGCCATCATCATACACCCTACCAACTCCTGCGTTTCTCCGATGCCTTCATAGCAGCAGCTGCAGCAGGTACTCCACTCGAATTAATGTCATTCTTTCATATAATTATCCGTCAGATTATACAGATCTTTTGTTAATTTTATGTACGAATACTGTATTAATCTGGATTACAAAATTATGGATGTTCTTAGCGAAAATGCGTATAGGATCAGAGATTTTACAATCGTTTGAATCGATTATTTTGACAGTAATAGTGAACATCGGCAATTTTAATTTCATGCGATTAGTTGTTTACATATGTAATTTGTTATTAGTTGATAAACATACTTGTAGGAATGGTTTTTTTTTTTTTGTGTGTGATTATTAAGGCATTATTAAGCTAAATACATTTGTTACAGTAATCTGTTACCACACAGATTTAGAGTTGTTTTAGGTAATGATCAAATTTGTTTGTGTGATTAGTTCAGTTTTGGATCTGTTTGTTAATCTTTTACTAGTTTTGTTGTATTCGAGTTTGATTAATATTTATATGTGAATCACCTTAAATTTGGGGAATTTTTTTTGGTCTGATCTTATATGGTTTCTGCTCTTTAGTACTATGATAGCAAGTTTTGATTTTTATTTAAGTTATATATTTAAATAAAAGATAATCTTGATTTTAGAATATGAAGCTACATACCCTGGATGAATGATTATCTTGACACTAAATCGTTGATTTTACACTTTGACTGATATTTTTGTTGATTCTGAAGGAACAGGTTTTTGATGAAGCTGAACAACGAATCTGTCAAGTTGAAATTGTATTGCTTCTCAAGTAGGTCTGTAATTTGGACAAAAATATATCGAATCTGTTTACAACTGAAGAAGCCCACTTTTTTGACCCGAACCCGTCCCGACCTGAACCCATTCTCAACCCGAACCAACCCGGACCCGTTTTACTAAAAGTAGGTTTTTTTACATGCAATTAATCATTTGATGAAGCTGCAAATTGTAACTTTATTTCTGCGACATGGGGTGGGGTTACGGCTGGTGAGTTAAATATGTTGAGGGAGGGGTCGGATTATTGGTATGAAGTTTCTGGTTAGTATGAATCTTTTAAGCATGGGTTCGGTTTGGTTTAAGTTTCCAATGGTTTAGTTTCGGAATAAACCATAAACACCCCTAGTGGGTATGGTTAGTTGTATTTTGTTGCAGGTTGGATGTGCTAATAGGTTGCTGATTGGGGCTGCTATGGGGAGAATAGAGGCCAAGATGACTAGGAAGCTGAAGAGAAGATTAATGTCTTGTTTTTATGAGTTCGGTTTATTTTTTTATTATTGTTTCTTGTTTGGTTTCTTTTAAGAGGTTAATGGTTCTGGTTCTACCCCTCTTGTAAGGTAAAAGGAATGTAGCATGTGGACCAATTTTTTATGAATGGGTCAATTTGGGTTACTTTTTCTCTAACGGTTCGAATGTATTCTTTGTACTTTATGAATGGGTCGGTTTGGGTTATTATTTCTCCAACGGCTCAAATGGATTCTTTGTGCAACGTGAATTATTTTAAGATCTTAATCAATTCAAAAGGTGTACAATAGTCCAGTTGACTTTAAAAAGTCAATAATGTGCATTTAAGGTAGTAGAATGCAATTGACGTTGAAAAGATAAGAATATTATAACTTCGACAAACTTTGGTGTTACTGGTGTTTTGATCTGCTCATAATGTTTGTATAAATTTGGTGGGTGGCATCAATTTTCATTGACTTTATTAGAAGTCAAATATAATACTTTTGAATATGAAATCAAACATGACAGAAGTTAATGATGTTAGATGTCCCCACATATGAATTTTCAGTCTGTACATGTTGGGTTGACATGCAAGAGTAGGGTTGTTCAAAAAAGCCATGCTCGGGCTTGCTCGAAGTTCGCTCGACTTGGGCCTTGTTCGAAGTTTGCTCGAAAAAGCTCAAAATCAACTCGGTTTAAATGATCTGAGCCGCTCAGCTCAGTTTGTAAATGAGTCGAGCCCTAACCAAGGTAGGTTCGATTCATGGCTCGCTCGTTTAGTTCGTTTAAATTAAACCCCATATATATAACTTATAACCTAAAACTTTAATATATTATTAAGCAATGGTGTTTAATTAATAATCCGGGTGCCATTAAAAAATAGTAATATGGTTATTTTTTAATCAAAAGAAATAGATTGTTAAGCTATAGTTTTAATTTGTAATGATGATTTAAAAAAATATAGATTAAGATAATCTACTTTCTTCTCTTGATCTTTTTTTTTTAGTTTACACAATGTTAGTTTTCTATCACCCTAAATACCATACTATTAATTGTTTTTTGGTTTTTTGTTTATCGTTATGTGTAAAAAATATCAAAAATATAATTTATTTTAAAATAAACAAGCCGGCTCGATGTGCCATGACCTGCTAAGAAACAAGCCGGCTCGAATCAAATTGGTTTTTAAATGAGCCAACCTCCACTCTGGTTTGGTTCAATTGACTGGTCTCATTTACAACTCTAAGCCAGTTAGAGGTGCACAGAAAACCCGAACTCGGAAAAAAAAAAACTCGGACCGAGTGTTAAAAAAACTCGGACCGAGTGTTAAAAAAAACTGGGTATTTTAAACCCGACCCTACCGGTAGGGTAGGGTCCGGGTATGGTATTTCAGCTAAGTCCTGAACCCGAACCCGGGTTTTTTATACCCGATTTATAACTGGGTTTTAGGAATACCCGCACCTTGTTTGACAAATACCCGATATTGGGTTTTAGGAATGTATGTACTTTCATTATTCTAGTTCCTCGTAACATGTAATCTTGTTAAATTAAAGTATCATGTTACTAAAGTTCATGTTTATAAATCCAAATATGAAGTTGGAAACAAAAAAATGGGCCTTAATGGATCATAGTGGTCAATAGTAGACCATGTATGTCTTAATGAACAATATTCGGCCTTAATGGGTCACAGTGTACAAGAATATATCATACATGTCCTGATGGACTATATTGGGCCTTAATGGATCACAATGGACAATATTATATCATGCATATTTTAGTGGACCATGTTGGGCCTAAATGGACAATAGTTGATCATGTATGTCTTAGTGGATCATATTGGGCCTTAATGGATCATAATTGGCACTGATAGATCATACATGTATTAATGGACCATATTGGACCTTAATGGACCACAATGTCTAACAGTAGGATCATACATGTCTTAATGGATCATATTGGGCCCTAATGTATCACAATTAATAATAATAGATCTTACATGTCTTAATGGGTCATGTTGGGCCTCATGCAAACTGTACTCTAACTTTGCATTCTTCTACGTATTTAATCATACCCATTTTCTCAATAGCCTGGTTTGTTTTTTTAAGGCCAATTTTTGGTCCAAACCATAAACCAAACCATACTGTATAGTTCGAAAATTCTAAATTTACCTACTTGAACTTTATAAAAAAGCGTCTCCGTAACTAATCCGTTAACGAATTTTTGGTCGAAATCATAAACCAAACCTAAGCTATATGGTTGGAAATTTCTAAATTTACTGATTGGAACTTAACAAAAAAATATATGCGTAACTAATCCGTTAACCAGTTTAGATGATATTATGGTTTCAAACCGAAGTATAAACAACCATAATAATTGTTAATGCCCAATTCTTTTGGGATTTTTTTTTATTTTACTTAGATTATCTATTACTTATCCAATTTAGGGATGAACATTTGGTATCAAATCCCAATCCCGTCCCGATCCCGATCCTGAAAATACCGTACCGAATTTTTTCGGTACCGAAAACGGTATCCACTTTTTGGCATTTTCGGTATCGGTATTTTTGGGATCGGTACCGGTTTGATACGGTACGGTACCGATAGAATACCGAATTTTACCTTCAGATACCGATACCATACCGATACAGTACCGATACTGTATCGTACCGACATATTTCGGTATCGGTACCTAGTTCTGGCGAAATTCAGGATCGGGATGATATGGGGACGGAATCGGGATTTGCTCATCGCTATCCAATTTCAATAAACTTTCAATTTCATCCAAAAATATTCAAGTTTCCTACACTCACCAAAATCATCCCCGCCCAAATTTTCCCAATTTTCTCAAAAACCCAAATTCCCCCTAATCTTCAAAACCTGAATTGAGCATCCCACTCCGACATCCCTCTCTCTGTCTCACTATCAATCACCAGCAATAAGCATCGATCATTCGAGATATCCGTGACCTACAGCTTCAAGCAGCGGTGTTGCTCAAGCGGTAAGCACCCTCTCTTGAATTCTATTTGTTAGTCTTGTTCTTCGATTGAAACCTATGCATAATTTCGTAATCTACACTGGTTTTAGGGTTTCAATCTGCAAAAATCAACTCCATCAGCTGTACAACATCTTTCTTTCTCCACGCAATAGATCTCGGATCCAAACTTAAACCTAAACCGCTGCTCATGTTGTCGATTGAAGATTTGGTGGTGTTGCTACTAGGCGCATGGGCAAGCATGTATGTATGTATGTATGTATGTATGTATGTATGTATGTATGTATGTATGTATGTATGTATGTATGTATGTATGTATGTATGTATGTATGTATGTATGTATGTATGTATGTATGTATGTATGTATGTATGTATGTATGTATGTATGTATGTATGTATGTATGTATGTGTGTAGGTATAGATCGTTGGTCATATCATTTGTTACTCATTAAATTCTAAACAAAAAATGCAGATTTATCAAGGTGCGAAGTTGATTTGGGATTCAAAAGGTGAAAAGAAGCAGAAAGGAGTTGAAGAATTCCTGGAAGCAAAACAGAGAAGTAAAACGACCAGTGCTTGTGGGTGGGTCACCGGTGTTGGGAGTTGTTTAGCTGAAAACGGATGTCGGGTAAAAATGTATGCCTGTACTGATACTATGTGTTTACTTTGGGTCCATTTTGTGATTTGCTAAATATAAAGTCATAAATACATCAGTAACTAAGACAACTTTCTATATTTTTATGGCAAAGAGGTTAATTGTGAATTTTAAAGGGTTTATTATGTGTGTATAAACTTGTGATCATTTAAGTGGCAGAGAGGCGACTTGTGATATGGATTGGGGTAATGATGGTGTAATTAGGGAACTTTATAAACATTGGTATTAGGATTTAATTGACAACCGGTTCCGACGAGAACTGTTTAGCCCGGTTCCAAACTGAACTGGAACCTTTAAAATACGGCCTAGTTTCGATTCTTATATTTAACATTAAATGGTTCCGGTTCGGTTCAGTCCGGTTCTGAACCGTTGCACAGCCGTATATGTAATGGTGCATATATAGACATGGTTTTGTATATATCTGGGTGTTCTTTTCATTTGCAGGTAAAAAGGTGCTGACTTGGGGAAGAGGCACAACTGGTCAACTTGGTCATGGAGATCTAGTTAATAACTTAGGACCAAAATCAGTAGAAGTTCTAAATAACCTCAATATAATCTGCGTATCTGTCGGATGGAACTAGGGGTGCAAACATGCCAAGTAGAGTCTGAGCTCGATTAGCTTCGATCTTTGTTTCTAAGAAGGTATTTTGATTTAGTAACATCTCAAAAGTTAAAAAAAAATCTAATTTTATAAGGGTGAAAACTTTGATTCATTGTGTTGCTGCATGAAAGAATAGGTAAACAAGTCCATTTTGACTCAAAGCCAAAATCTTATTTTAATTTGAGAAATTAGTATCCAAATCTAAAAATCTCAACATCAATATGCATCACGTGAGATCAAAACTCTTACCAAATCTTTAAGTTAATCCATAGCAGCAATAAAACCAAATCGGTTATGACATCGACACAGTTTTTAGGAGGACCCTAATAATTTTAATAGACTAAACTGCCAAAATGGTTCCTGAGGTTTGGTCACTTTTTCCACTTTAGTCCAAAAATCAAACCTTTTGAATCTGGGTCCCCGTGGTTTCAATTTTGTTACCATTTTCATTCAAAATCAAAATCAAAATCTAGTCAGATTTTTCAGTTAACATCCAACTTTTTTGTATTTTTCCTCTTTTACAAAATGGTTTTTTAACATTTTATTATAATAAATTAAAAATTTTGACCATTTTGCCCTTCATTAAAAGGGAGGAAAAGGACAAGAAAAAACTAGATGTTAACTGAAAAATCTGACAAGATGTTGATTTTGGATGAAAATGGCAACAAAATTGAAACCACAGGGACCCAGATTCAAAAGGTTTGAGTTTTACACTAAAGTGGCAAAAAGTGACCAAACCTCAAGGACCATTTTGGCAGTTTACTCATTTTAATAATTTGTAATCTGCATGAACTTAAAAAACAACATCAACAATTTGGACCCATTGTTGACACATTGTTTTTCATACCCGTGTTCACCTAATTTGTACCCATAGCAAACGTGTAAAGTATTTTTATATATAATTTTTTTTCATAATTTTATAATTAGTCATTATAGTTAATTCCTTATGCTTGGTTCTAATGCAATAACCTTCATTTTGTTTTGTTTATTAAAAGCTAGCAAAATTCCTGAATTCAACTAGCTGATTTATCAGAACAGATGGTGCGAGGCATTAGACAAACTTCTTGAGACAACTAACTTCCCAGAGTTCACGGTCTGTGTCTGCCCTGCTCCATGTGAAGGCTCTTGTGTGCACGGTATAATCGAAAATCCAGTCGCATCGATTAATCAATCATAAACAAGGATTTTGAGGATGGATGGTGCCTCGACCATCCCTCAAGAGAACTGGGTAATTTTGAATTTCTTTGCATTGACTTGTTTAAGTTTGCATTTTCATTTATTTTTTCTGACTATTCCATTTTTCTACAGATTAAAAAGTAGCTGTTGTTGGAAGTGGTCATGCTGGGTTAGTAGCTGCCGATCAACTAAATAGGATAGGCCATACAGTCATCGTGTTTGAGCGCGCTGACTGAAACAGAGGACTCATGTTGTATGGGGTTCCTAATTTGAAGCCTGACAAAACGACTTGGTTCAAAGACGGGTTGACATGATAGCTGAGGTAGGTGTGAATTTTGTGGTTGATGCCAATGTTAGAAGTGATCCATCATATTCCATTGAACGGCTTCTTAAAGGCAGTGAATTAAAATCATATTATACATTATAGGCACCTTTCGGTTGGTCTATATGGACATGGTTGTTACGGATCTAAAACATAGGTAACTTGCCTTTCAAACAGACAACAATTATTGTACTAAAACAGAACTTGTGGTCTTTTCTGAACTATATAGGTATTTATTTTGTTATAGTTGCTGATATTTTTATTCGGTTTTTTATATTATGTAACGTAGGTGATACAAAACTACCGGCAAGGGGCAGAGCACTGGTTGCTACAGATTTAAGCATAGTTGTACGAGAAGGAACATATGCTCGCACAGGTACGCTTTTGTTCACTTGTATTTGACTATTTTTTGGTTTTGTTGAAGATATTTAGGGTTTTTGTTCATGCTTTCAAAATGATAAATTTTAATTTGAAGATGGTATGCATTGTCACCTAATTCTTTTAGTTTTTTTGCACCCATTATGAAAAGTTGAAAATATGTGAAGGTAATGTCGTTAAACAACGTGATGTTAATTATTTATATGGCACTTGAAACTTAATTGATAGTCATTCTCCAAAAGCTAGCTTATATTACATTTTATGTGCAGTCTCATTATCCTGGGCCTACTCCAACATCATTAAAATTACCTCGAGCAACCACGGTTTGAATGAATAAGATTGTTCTAACATAAAGTTCAATTATCTGGTCTGTTCTTACTTCAATTTCAATTGAAGAAACCCGTCTGACCCGACCTTTTTGCAGCTGCAAGGCTATCGGTGGCTGCTACTGAGAATGTGGAGGCTGGAAGAACTCTACAAATCAAAAGTTGAGGTTGGGAAAATTCTACAAATTAAAAGAGAGCTAAGGGTGAGGCTGAGTCCAAATACCTCTCTGGTTTGGGTAATGCACGTCAACGACAAGCTATTATAGATGGGTTAAGAAGCATCAAAACTGGCAACTAGTTACAAGTTCACTCTCCACCACAACAGTAACAAGATGGGCACCATTCCTATGGATGCAAGTTTGCAGCACTTTCATGTTCAAAAAAAGTGAGTTTATGGACTTGAAGAAAACATACTAGTAATAGTTTTTAGTTTATTTGTACAGTCATTTCTTTTTCCAACTTTGTAGATAGGTATTGATTAGAAGTTTGTCTTTCATTAGTATTCGAGTTGAAAACTTATGTACGAATTTTCAGTTATGGTTATTAATATCATTTGTTTTTAGACTTGCTCGTGTTTTAGTGCAGTTTCTATTTTACAAAAAATTGAAAACAAAATGGGCAATTACATGAAAATGGTCACATAGAACCCTATTGAATATGTGTGATCAAATGTTGCGCGATAGCCATACCTAAAATTACAAAATTCGGTGTGGCTATAAATAACCATTAGCCGCGCCATAGTTACTTTGTTTTTTGTTGTGTGACGATATGATACCAAATGCCATTGGAAAAGAAAATTATGTGTGACCAAAGGTTAGACAATAGCTACACTTAAATTTAAAAAAAATTATGAGGCTATATATAACCATTAGCCACATTTTCACACTTTGTTTTTTGTTTGTGTGACGAAATGGTAGCAAATGTCATGAGAAAAACAAATATGTGTGACCAAATGTTAGACAATAGTCACACCATCATCACCGTTTTTTGTTTGTGTGACATAATGGTACCAAACGTCATGGGAAAAACAAATACGTGTGACCAAGTGTTAGACAATAGTCACACTTAAATTTACAAAAGTGTTTTGTGTGTCTAGTTAAGGTTTTTAGACACACTTACAATAAATTCATGTGACCACATAATAGAACTGGTCACACTTGCAATAAATTTATGTGGCCGTTGCTGCCCTTTAGCCACACTTAATGGACAAAATGCTTGATTATAACAACCCTTTTTGCCACACCTTTTTTTTTTATTGATATGGCTAAAACAAACTTTTAGTATATATATGTGACCAGATAATAGAAATCGTCACATGTAAAATAAACTCATGTGACCGTTGCTACCTTTGAGCCACAGTTTTGTCTGATTCTAGCAAGAAATAATGCTACCCTTTAGCCACACTTTTAAGTTGCTACCGCCACTAAATGTGAGTGTGGTTGTATGATACCTACGATGACTCGACCTTTGGTCACACTTGAGTTGAAAATAAAAAGTGTGGCAAAAGGCGTATGGTCACACTTTTTTTGTGTGGCCGTAAGCCTTTTTTGACGTAGTGGTAGTGTACAAAAACACCTTATTTCATGTTGATACATATAGATGCACATGTGCATTTCTAATATTGGTAATGTAAAATGTAGTGTATTACATATGGTAGTGTAAATGAAAGTGCAATTGTCTAATATTTTTAATGAATTACGGAATTTGTCAAAGAAATGACAAAAATGCACATGTGCATGTTTGTGTATTATGGATGGAATGATAGATGACAGAGAAAGTAGTGTACCACCACACTTTATTTCATGTTGATACATATAGATGCACATGTGCATTTCTAATATTGTTAATGTAAAAAGTAGTGTATTACACGTGGTAGTGTAAATGAAAGTTCAATTGTCTAATATTTGTAATGAATTACGGAATTTGTCAAAGAAATGATACAAATGCACATGTGCATGGATAACTGTTACTCGAATTTTTTTTTGAATTTTTTTATTATAAACGAAATATAGCGATTTTTCCAAAAAAAAAATAGTAAAATTTTTTTTTTGGGTGTTTTTTAGATTTTTTTTTGGTATTACGGTTTGTGTTCACACTGGTTCTCGCGGTTCAAGCAATAATGGGTGCTTCATAATGGATCCTTCTCCTATATATATATGTATAGGTAGAGGATCCTGTACATTAATCCAGAAGTGTGAGAAATGTATTATAACACTATAAATAACACTATATAACACCATATAAACACTATATAACACAATATTTTGTCTGATAGCATGTCTATGAAAGATGAATAGTGTTCTATATTGTTATATAGTGTTATATAGTGTTACATAGTGTTATATGGAGTTATATGGTGTCACATTGTGTTATACGGTGTTTATATGGTGTTATATAGTGTTATATATAGTGTTATAACACACTCCTCACACTTCTGAATTAATGTACACTATCCCTACCCTATATATATATATATAGGGGAAGGTTCATTGGGGAACACTAAAAAATTGGGGAACAGCGGGGAACCAACACAAACGAACTCCGATTGGACTCATTCCAGCAGCGTTGGAACCGGCTCGTCAAACCCTAACTAAGATATCTTAACCCTAAACCCTAAATCCTAACTCCTAAACTCTAAACCCTAAAGCTAAAAAATAAGGCTAAAACCTAAGCTAAACCGTAAAATCTAAACTATAAACCCTAAAAGCTAAACCCTAAAGGCTAAACCTAAAGCTAAACCCTAAAGCTGAACCCTAAACCCTAAAGCTAAACCCTAAACCATAAAGCTAAATCCTAAAGCTAAACCCTAAGGCTAAACCCTAGAGCTAAACCCTAAAAGCCAAACCCTAATATATTTAGGGTTTAGGGGTTATGATTTAGGGTTTAGGGTTAAGAGATCCTAGTTAGGGTTCGAGAAGCTGGTTCCAACGCCGCTGGAATGAGTCCAATCGGAGTTCGTTTGAGTCGGTTCCCCACTTTTCCCTACTTTTGTAGTGTTGCCCAATGAACCTCACACACTACATATATATATATATATATATAAGTGACCGCTAAAATGAGATACACCTCGAGTTGTAAGAACCGTGAGAACTTTTTGATCCGGGGCGAGGTGGACCAATTTTTTTTCATAAACGTAGATGCGTGTATTATAAACATATTTGAAAAAAAATCCAAAAAAATGTCGTGTGTGTAGTTTTGAGCACCACAAGTTTGTGTTTACGGGTACCGTAAATTTTCCGGTTAAATTTACGGTACTCGTAAACACAAACTTGTGGTGTTCAAAACTACACACACGACATTTTTTTTTTGAATTTTTTTTACAAATGTGTTTATAATACACGCATCTACATTTATGAAAAAAAAAATTTGGTCCACCTCGCCCCGTACGGTGTAGTTCTCACGGTTCTTACAACTCGAGGTGGTTCTCATTTTAGCGGTCCCCTATATATATAGAGGCCGGTTATCATCCAAATCCACTAATCGTACATTGTGTACGCTATAACCACAACCGTCAGATCATCTCATTTAAACCGCGTGTTTAACTATTAAATTAATCGTATTAAAATAAATAAATGAAACCGCCAAGGGTTAAAATCGTCCATTGCGAAATCAAAACCCCTGATAATCAGCAAACAATAAATCAAAATCATACCGTAAACCTAAAATCAACATTACATTCTCCTTCCCCCAAGTTCCCTACTACTCACCGTTGCGATTCAACTAAGATTCATGAGTTTTGAGAAACGAAGCAAAGCAAACAACGACAGACCACAGGCGAAGAAGATGAATCCAGGTATCGATTGACATTTGCGATTTTATAATGATATTTATAGGGACTTTGAATGACATATGCGATTTTGTTTGTTTAGTAAGGTTTTGGTCTGAAACCTAGAGTTTTATAAGATTACATATTGTTCATAACTACGATTTTGTTAGGGTTTATGACTAGTATGCTTATTTATTAGGTTTTGTATGATTATGCAGTTTTGTTAATGATAAGCTGATATATGTGCGATATTATATAGGGTTTTGTGAGGGTTTTGTATGGCAAATGCGATTTTATATGTTAACTTTTGTTTATTGAAGGTTTTTGTCTTAGGTTAGTTTGAGCATGCGAATTGATAAAAAAACTCATGCGATTTTATATGATTAGTTTTTTTAGGGGATTATGATTAAATTACACATGCGATTTTATTAGTTTTAGTTGGCTAAAGCATGCGATTTATAAGGTTGGTTAGTTTTGGTAATGCTTAACTAAGACATGCGAATTCATAAGTCATTCATGTGATTTTATCAACTTAGTGAGTTAGGGTACATGATTAACTGATAAATGCGATTTTATAAAGGTTTTTTACTGATAGCATGCGATTTTGTAGAAATAGATTCTGATGATGACTTTGAAGACCCAATATCAACATTGAAAAAAGTTAACAAAAATAGAAAAAGAAGGATTGTTGAAGAAAGTTCTGAGGAGGATGACTTCGTTAAGCCACTCCCGAAAAAGAAGAAAGATGATAGGAAATCTAAGATACAAACAAAAAAATATTCAAAAAAGGTGGAACCACCTAGAACAGAAACTAGAGCTTTCTTCGAATACAGCAACGAAGCGATACTGTTAAGATGTCAACCTAACTCGTATATGGATACTGTGAAATTTTTTTCAAAAAAACAGATTGATGAGGTGAAGAATACGGGATTTGGAGCTATTCTTGATATGAATATCAACCATATTTCAACACGTTTGGCATATTGGCTAGCAAGAAACTTTGGCGAGATGTTCGATACACTAAACGTAGGTAGACACCAAATAAAAATTAAATCGGACACAGCTTATGAGGTATTTGGAATAGTAAAGGGGCCAAAGCAAGTTGAAATAATAGTCGATAAGAGAAAATTTAAAAAGGTGGAGAAAATTGAAAAGAGTAAAGAACCGGGAAATGCTGTCAGGGATACAATCATCAGCCAATGGGGGGAAAACACAAGAATTACCCATGGCTTAATTGCAACTGCAATGGATGAACAAAGAGATGGGGGAGCATGTTTAAATTAAATTTCCTGGTGTACTGGATGACGTTCTTTGCGGAGATTACAAAGGCAACAATTGCAAATGATAGATCTTTGCTTGGTGTATAGGCTGTTGAGGAAATACAGAATCTAGATTGGTGCTCATATCGACTTGACACTTTGCGTCGTACACGAGCGGGCTCGAAGAACTATAAAATACAGTTCGTGGGACCTGTTGCCTTGCTTGTGGTATGCATTACTACATTTGATAACATATTTAAAAGACTAGTTTTTTTTGTTATATAATTAAATGATACATGCGATTTTAAAAATAATTTTGTTTGCTCTTGCGATTTATACAGCTTCTATACACGCATGAGTGCAACAAGAGGCTTAAACTATTTGAGAAAGTCGTGGAGATGTCAGTTATTCGTTATATCACATCTTCGGAGATTGATAAAGTCGAAGAGCATATTTCGGATAACGGACATGTGTGGACATCAAGTGAGAGTGAAAATGAAGAAGATGAGGGTCGTTCAACGGAGGAGTATACACTACGACCACCGGTTGACACCACAATAAGCTACAAAAGAAGGATTGCACGTGCAGTACAAAACGTAGAAACCGAGGAAGAGCCAAACGTTAACGAGAACATTGATGATATGATGGATTTCAGTTTTGAAATCCATGAAATGTCTCAGTTGAACCTTCAGATGGGAGTTGGAACACAGACACAGAAAATGAGGGATTATTGCAACACTCATGTTCAACTTTCACCATCGGTAATCTACGACATAGCCCAAGAACGAGATCGAGAGGCTTCGAAAATCAACAAAAAGGTAAGCACAAAAAAATATTAATTTCACTTAATCCATTTATATTTAAAATCTGGATTGATAGTATCTTAACTCGAAAAATATTACAGAACCTGTTGCAAAAAATGAAAGCCAATGTCAAAAAATACATTAAAATGGTTCAAGATGTTCAAGGGATGAACAACTTAGTTTCAGAAGCAAAAACTAAGTGTTTTTTGGGATCCGGAGATTATGGAGGCCTGTAAGCAGTGGGATGAGACGCTTCGGAATAATCCCATTTGTGTGCCGCATGATTCGGTTCAAGAGCATGAAACTGCACCCTCTCATGTTCATCAACAGCCTGAAAATGCAGCTTCTGAAGTTCATCATGAAGTTACTACAAACGAATAAAGTAGACAGAATGAAGAAACTCAACAAGTTATATCCAATGTTTTGGTACAAATGGCATCAGAAGGTAAAACAAGCGATTTCAAATTAACACATGCGAATTTATGTAAAAAATCACCATTTCCTATACACATGCGAAACCTTAAAAAACACATGTGATTTCATACAAACACTTCACATTGGATTTCGCATGCAATGTCATGTATACCATGTGATTTTGATTCTGATGTATTAAAATTCAATAATTTGTATCTATAGGGGTACTGCAGCCAGATGATGAAGGATTGACAAATAAAGATGATAGAGGAGTGACAGGCACCCTTATTGCAAACATTCAAACTGTCGAAACGGGTGTATACGCTTACAAACCTCCTGTAAAAGGTAAAAAAACACTTTATATTAGAAAAAAATTAAAAAGAACAAAATATTATATTTCTTAACTTACTCTGGCCTGTAGAAAGTGGTGAAAACGAAACTGTTATCGTAGAAACAGTGAACTTGGCAGAATCTACACAAAACATTCAAGAAAAAGTTCAAGAAAAAGAGCCAGAAGTGGAAGTAGTTTCTTTAGGAGAAACTACACAAAAAGACCCTCAACAAACCGATTCGGGTATTGAAGTTGAGAAGGAACCGGAAGTTGAATGCCCTCAGGTGACGGCTGAGGAATAGCAATCAGTTGAGTTGCTCAGCCTGGAAGAAAATAAGGAAACAAAACCAGCTAGGGGGAGAAAAAACTCAAAGCCAAAGCAAGTTCCAAAACAAGTTCGACCAAAGGGGTTAAATGAACTCATTTATAAGATAATAGAAGCAGCAAAAATTTGAGCTGAGAAAAGATGTGCAGAGCTTGGAGACGCATTTTGTTCCCCTTACTGCAATAGAGTGGTAAACATGCACGAAGCACTCTTGAATCAAGAATTGAGTGTGATCTGATATACATTTGCTACGTTTGCAAACATAGAGTAAGTAAAACGGTTATATCAACTAACAAACATCTAAATATATACATTCAAAATATTAATTATTTAATTTTTGCCTGGCAGGGATGAACTTTACCGATAAAAAACTGGGGTTCACACTCCTAAAGGTATCTTTGAAAGCTTCTACAGGGGTCAGTACGTAGCATCAAACGAAATAGATGCATTTATGAATGTTCTAAACCTTGAAGAGAAGAAGAGGGATAGAAAATCATCACCATACAGACTCTACTTGTTTAGCACAATGATGGTATGATTTTATAAACATATTTGCATTTGAAATTAAAACAGAAAATGAATAATCAGTGATTTCGCATACTGTTTATATTTAAATCGCATATAGAATATTAGATAGTTTTACTATGAAAACAAAAACAACATTTCGCATAGGGTATACATACAATTCGCATGTGAAAAATTTCACACCTTATTTGCATGTACTAATTTCGCATGTTTAAATACCTTTTAATACATTACTTAACTTTGATTCTAATTACATAGCATACAGCCGGATATCTTTTACAACGAGGAGAAATACACAGACGACAGACGTCTAAACATATTTGCCTCAAATTTTGAAGACATCATACAAAAATATGAGGTAAAAAAACTTGATTCGGTTGACTTGGTGTTTATACCGGTACTTCAAGGTGACCACTTCTACGTCTTGTGCTTCCACTTGAAAACTGGAAAAATTGAGCTGATTGACAATTCAGCCGCTGAACAAGAGTTTAAGGAAAGATACAAGGGGCTTCCAGACACAATGGTAATACAAAAACTCCTTCATATACATGTTATATTTTATGTAAAAGATACTGAAAAAATGTTGCTATGTTACAGAAAAGGGTATTGGTTTTATACCTAAAAAAGGCTTTAAAACCAACACCAGCAATAGAAGAACTTGGAACATCAGAGATGGAAAGAAAAGAGATGGATTGGAGGACGAAGAATAACCGCGTAGACTGTGGAGTGTTTACGATGCGTCACATGCAAACATACAAAGGAGAAAAAACACCATGGGTGACTGGGTTTGTGAAAGAAAATGAAGTAAACAACAGACATAATTCACAACTTCATCTCCTAAGGCACATATATCTAAGTAAAATCATTCTATCCGAACACAATGTGCATCGTGAACAAGTAATTAAAAAGGAAAATGCTTTCGATAAAAGGCCAGAAAAAGAAAAGTATATGAAAGATTTGTAGAAAATAATCCCCGATAGGTTGAGTGCATTTATTGGAAAGGACTAGTAAACTTGTTTGATGTTGGATTTCTGTTAAATATTTAGACTTGTTAGATAATATTAATGTTTTTAATTTTGCATGTATAATGTATAAAATCACATGTTTGACATTGAATTGCTTAAAATATGCAAAATGGGGGAATATACTCATGCGAAGTCAAAATCCATTCGATAACAAAGCATGCGAATTTATTGAAACACGCAAAACTTGAATGTTTTTATTAAAATAAAGCACTAAAATAAACAAACTTCATTCAAAAGATGAAAGAAACTCCATTTTCATATTCATCGAGCATCTTAAGATAATTATTGCATCCGCCAAGTCTTTCAACTGCTTCTCATCCCTCTCACCCAGATCAACCATGAACATAACAACAATTTCTTAAAGACTACTCACTTACATCTGAGATAGCAAGTTCATAATTTCTTGCCTTCTCTTCATGTTTTCTATTACACGAGAAATGTTGGTCTCCAACATCTCTTGACATGATCGATCCTCTTGAATTTGTTCCTGAATCCTTTTTCTCAAAGCCTGCTTGATACTTGATTCAGAAGAAGAGGATGTTGGTAGGTCTGCCATTTTTAAAAGGATGTTTAAAATGGTGATAAAAAATAAACTATATAATAAAAGAAAAAAACACTGAAAAATTATTGATATGAATTATTGAAATCAATTATTGAACTGAATTATTTGATTTGAATTATTGAACTGAATTATAAAACAAACTGTGCGAAAATACATATAATTACTTTTAAAGCGTGAGAAATATAGAGCTATATATGTTAAATACTTTCTAGTCTGCGAAATGTCCAACTTAAAAATGCGAAATTAAATATTAAACTTCATTGTGTGCAAAATGTCCAACTTTAAACATGCGAAATTATGTATATGATCCAATCTTAAATACCTGGGATATGTTAAAATCACAACATGCGATATTTAAAACAACACATGCGATATGATAAACACAACAAATAAAACCAGAAACAACTGATCTTCAACCTCGTTACAATCTAATTAAATGAAAATACCTTCAAATCAAATAAAACACAAACAAAAAGCAAAAACAAACCATCCTAAATGACGAATCCAACATTTTCAGAAATCGCCAATCTGTGTTCGATACAGAAATCAATCAAAAAACCTACAAATCGAATTGATACGAACAATAATTAGATGGACGGTTATGAAACGAATTCGTAATCTGCTTCCTTGTTGACGGAATTCCCTAATTAGCCCCTCAGATGTTTGAACAGAATGTCTGATATACCCTTGTCTAATTAAATTGAATCAGGACACGTGTATGGCTGTGGGCATCGCGTACATAATGTACGATAAGGGATTTGTATATATATATATATATATATATGTATACGGTATTATAACTTTGGACTAAAATGGCAAGTTGAAAAGTTAATAATGAAAATGCCGAATTTACCCCCGGTTAAGGTTAAAACTGGGGTTTTAGACGGAGTTATTGAAAGTGATCAAAAAGGCAACAAATGGTAAGAGTTAGGGAACCAGAACAGAAAAAAAAAAAACTACTTGAATATGCGATATGATAAACTCAACAAATAAAACCAGAAACAACTTATCTTCAACCTCGTTACAATCTAATAAAATGAAAATACCTTCAAATCAAATAAAACCCAAACAAAAAGCAAAAACAAACCATCCTAAATGATGAATCCAACATTTTCGGAAATCGCCAATCTGTGTTCGATACAGAAATCAATTAAAAAACCTACAAATCGAATTGATACGAACAATAATTTGATGGACGGTTATGAAACGAATTCGTAATCTGCTTCCTTGTTGACAGAATTCCCTGATTAGCCCCTCAGATGTTTGAACAGAATGTCTGATATACCCTTGTCTAATTAAATTGAATCAGGACACGTGTATGGTTGTGGGCATCACGTAGATAATGTACGATAAGGGGATTTGTATATATATATATATATATACATACTTACATACGGTATTATAACTTTGGACTAAAATGGCAAGTTGAAAAGTTAATAATGAAAATGCCGAATTTACCCCAGGTTAAGGTTAAAACTGGGGTTTTAGACGGAGTTATTGAAAGTGATCAAAATGGCAACAAATGGTAAGAGTTAGGGAACCAGAACAGAAAAAAAAACTACTTGAATTAAAATGATAATTTAAAACAAACCTTAGGAACAAAAATGACAATTTACTCTATTTTATTTTAATATAAAATATACCAAATTTACATCTAGTTTTATTTGTGGTTATGCTTTACCATTTTATCTTAACTAGTAATATGACACGCGGGCGATGCGCCGCGGGCCCGTTACAAACATCGAATGGATTAGTCTAGGCGCAGGGTCGTTCCTACGGTTTTGAAGACCCTAAGCGAATTATAAAGTGGAGGCCTTTTTTTGTAAAATTGTCCGTTTCAACATATTTGGTAACAAAACCCTCCCCCTATCAGCAATTATAAACTAAAAAGTTTATAGTTTACAAACTTATTTTTTTAAAGTTATATGTTTTGTATAGCTAAAGTATATGTTTAAATAAACTCTATTTTTCTAGCTTCGGGATGGGTCGAATGGTCGATGGTTGTTGCAGTTATGTCTGTGGTTAAATTTCGAAATTGGGCCTTGAATGTAGGCCTTTTTTCCGAAACATTTTTTATCTGGGCTCCCATAGTAAAAGACTGGTTTAGTTTTGCTTTATTTGGGCCTAATACATTTACAGTATATAAAACTTACTAAAAATTGGAGGCCCGTGCCTAGATTGGAAAGCCTAACGGGCCGGCCTTGTCTGGGCGTTATATAATGTGTCAGCTATAGTGTTTCAACATATCTGATCTAACTAAATGTAACCTATGAGCATTGCGGTTGGATCAAAAAGTAAAGTAAATCGAATTTGTATTGTATAAAAGAAACGGAATCGAATCTGGCTTGGTTCGTTTAGTGGTGTTCCAGCTAACCGCTACACTACCCTTACCTTTGCATCAAAACTTAGCGGCGTCAAAATCTGCAGTTACTCGTACGTCAAAACGTAGACCAACGCACATAAAAATAAGCTGTTGGATCTGAGTTTGGTTTTGATTGTATTTTCTGTTTGAATTAAAATGGAAATGGATGAGTTGTGCAGCGGAATTAATATGGAAACAAACTTTGCATACAATCAAATGAGAGTATTGCTTTGATCAAGACATTTTCAACAGAGAACCGAATGATTGAATTTAATTTCAACAACGATTACAAAGTAATGCTTGAATACAAACTCACCCTTAGCCAGAGCTCAGTGTTTGTTCGTGCAGGAAAACAAGTTTGCAAAGAGCTAATAGAACAGTACAGAGCACTGTTCTATTTATAGGCACTAGCAAACCACTGAGCATCTAAGCTGACGTCACCATGAAAGTGACATCTAACCTCCTAACAAACTCTAACCCCTGATCTATACAAACACTGCTATACTATCTACTGCTTATTACATTACATAACATAAAGACATAGTAAACAACTGCTGCATCCCTCCACTGCTGTGAACCCAGCAGTACTTGTCTGGATCAGCAGTGCTTGAACCAAGGCAGTAGATTGAACAGCAGAGCTTTAGTTCTATCATCAGGTCTTTACTTGAGCAGCAGTTGGAAGTCAGCAGTTTGCACGATCAGTAGATAGGAGGTCAGCAGATGTTGAAATCACTTTCAAGGGGAGAGACTTGTATATAACATCTGCTTATTCTGGATCCACTGCTCTGACCCAGTTTTGGCTTTAATTATCTGTTCCTTTGGTAGGGTTCGATCCCAACAATCTCCCCTGGAACAGATAATGCCAAAACTCTTCATTATTGTGGAATTCTTTATTGCCTCATCAGCAGTTCCCTTATCTGACCTTTAAACTGTAGTTCAAAATCTAGGGCATCTGTGTCATCATCATCCTTGCTAAGTGGAAGATCAAGGAGATCCTGTAAATCTTCAAGACTCAGGCCAAGAGCTTGTACCCTTGATATTTTCTTCACTTCTCCACCAGACCTGAGCAAAGTCAATACGTAAGTCTGTTTGTCAGTTTCCCACTTTTGTATTTTTGAGCCTGGTGGGTTTCTTGGGAGATGTTTATTTGCAGAGGTATTTGGTGAGGCTGGCCTATTCATGACTGGCTGAGCAGTACTTGCAGATTGTTCCAATTCAAGATCTTCTTTTATCATTAATTTAATGTCTGCTTTTACAATAGCATTTCCAGCTTTTAGATCTTGAATTGTTTCAGCACTTGACTGGTTTTGGCTCCTTCTTTTGTAGATGGCAGCACCAGCTGGAGCATTAGTTCTTTTGACTTGCAGCTTTGGTGGTCTTTTTGAGACCTCTGCTTTAGAATAGTCAGGCCTTTTAGGAACTGTAGGATCTTTCTTTCTCAGTTCCTCCAATCTTCTGTAAGTGGCCCTGACTACATCTTCTTTCCATCTTGACACTTGGTGCTTAGACCCATAATCAGCAGCAACTAATTCCTCTTTCATTCTCTTCAGCTCAAGTGATTTGTCAGGCACATTCTTTTTGTACTTTGACCAATCTGGAGGAGTGTGTTTGACCTTATTCTTTGTCATTTCTTGAATCCTGGCTACTTCTTGCTCAAGCTCAGGAATGGTCCACTCTTTGTACATGTGCTTATCTCCCTTATATTTCTTTGTTGCCATGATGCTTTCAATGTAGTCTTCTCTTAGAGTTTCATCTGCTCTTTCTGAGATTTGTTGACATACATTCTTTGCAAATTGCTCCAAGGATCTGACTTGTGTGAGTAAGAATTGGTAGTTCTGCTGGATTTCTCTGTCAGATTTTCCTTGTGCATTTCTTTTAGGGATATCTTCTGCCTGTTTAGCTTTGACTTTTAAGTATTCTTCAATGTTGTTTGGCCTTGGATATCCTTTAACTGATGGGAACTTCCTTTTTGCAGGGTCTTCCTTATAGTAGAAGGATTTTATCTCTTCTCTAACAGCTTCAAGTTCTAGAGGAAATTGGACACCTACAGGAGTAATGACAGAGATTGCTTGTTGTACTGGTGCTGATGAGAGAGGAATAGGTTTGGGTATAGTAACAAGTGACATAGATGTTGAAGATGTTGGTGGTGGTGATGGTGAATCATCATCTGGTATATAAATCCTTCTCCTTTTTGTTTTAGAGGAGGCAGATGATGTTTTGGGTGGATCAGTGGTGGTAGATTGTGTGGCAGTGGTTTGTGTTTGACTAACAGCTGTTGAAACAACTGGTGTCCCAACCACTTTTGTCATTACAACAGATGTTGTAACATCTGTTGTCTTCTGCTTTTTGGCAGGAGAAAGTGGTGGTGAGTTTTTTTTTTGGTGGTGATGGTAGTGGTGGTAAGGCAGTGGTTGTGGTGTGTGTTGAAGTGATAACAAATGTTGAAACAACTGAAGTACCAGTAGTAGTTGATACAGCAGGAGTTACAGCAGCTGTTTGGGTGGAGGTTTGATGCTGATGGCTTTTGGATGGTGGTTTTGGAGGCTTTGGAAATCTGGATGGGATGGACTTAGGTTTCCTTTTTGTCTTAGGATTTTTAGTATCCTTTGATCCAGAACAACCCTGCGCATACAGTTCCATGAAAGCTCTTTTCTCCTCATTCCATCTTGAAATATCCTTTGCCATTCTATCCCTCTTTACACTTGCTACTCCTTCATCAAGTGCTTCTTGGGTAGCATCAACCTTTTTACTACCATCTGGCAATGGAATTTTTCTGGTCATAGCATCCTTTTCAGGTTCAATGTACAGACCATCATCTATTCCTTTCTTCTTCTACTCCTGAATTTTCTCCCCCTTTTTGGCATTATCTTCTGGGAGTTGATCAATGAAAAGTACTGTTGGAGGAGCAGTGCCAGTGGTTTCCAATAAATGGGCCTTGATTGCCTTAATATCTGCTTGAGTGTTCTTGTACCTAGACTCCATAATGTTTCTCAGCTTTTGGACATGAAGTTCATGTTGCTGTTCAGCCAGTTCTTTTTGTTGTTGGAGAAAAGGTTGGAAAAGGTTCCAGAGCTCATTTGTAGCAAAAGCTTGTGGTGGAGCAGGTGCTTGAGATGGAACAATAGTGGATTGCATCTTTTGTGTTTTCAACACCTGCTGTAGCATATTTTTAAGATCTGCAACAGATGTATCCAACTTTTCAATTCGTTCCGTCAAATCCTGATATTTTAAATCATCACCCAATTTGATGGGATCATCTGATTTCCCACTATTAGTGGTTTTATCAGTGGTTGAGGTAGGGAGTGTACTCCAAACACTAACCACTGATGCCCCTTTTTCTTGGTACTAGGGTCTTCTTCCTTCAACACTTGACAACCTTTTGATGTTGCCAGTAGGATAAATAAATCCACTGGTGGTTGGCAGAGGTGCTATGTAAGGAATTGCCTCCAAGGAAGTCTTATTAATGTAACCACTGTCCAACTGTAAACCAGTGGGTTCAACAGTTGTAGTGGCTGCTTCACTTGGACTACCACCAAGAGTTACATGTAACTCAAGGGGTGTAACCTCCTCAGGTTATGTTGGTGGGTTAGTAAAAATTGATACACCAGACCCAGTTATTTGTTGAGGTATGTTCTCATTGATAGGTGATTGAGAAGGACTGGTTAGTGCCTGGTTCAAATCAATTGCATCCAACAGCAGTTTAGTTGGTGAGGGAGTTGTGGATGTGAGGTTTGGTGTAAAAATTGTATTTGCTCCGGGCATTGAGCTGTGGATGATGAAACCAAGTGATTTCAGAGCATCATGATGTGGTGGCCCTATGTGTACATCCTGTTCTTTTTGTGAAGAAGCAGGAGGAGTATTGGTTATGGGTTGAGATATTTGTACCAACTGCTGTAAGGAAGAAGCAGCAGTGGTATCTTGTGACTTTTGTGTTGTCACAGGCATTTGCACTGGTATCTCATCCTCCAGAGTTGCCTTTTTGATTGGTTTGGGGAGTTTTGAATTTTTCTTTTTCTGTGGCTTTTTGGTGATTTTAGGTGTGGGTTTCAAAGCAGTTGTGCAGCCACTTTGATCACCTTGAGCAGTGGGCTCAGCAGCAGATACCTGAGGAGCAGTGGTAGCTGCTAAAATCTGCTCAGGCACCTCTGCTTGTGTTTTGCAAGGTGTTAACATTCTTGAAAAAGTTTCAGTAGTTAAACTGTTTATTTGAATATAATCAATCACCTTGGTTTATTACAGCAATATCATCCTTACTGAATTTCTTTTCAAAATAATAACTTAGAAACCTTGGAAACAGTAGGAATGATTTTGTTTCAACATTATTAACCAAATCATTAAAGATTTCCCGGGAATAATCAAAATTTTCTTCTTGAAGAATAGCATATCCCAGATTTTGAATCTTTAATGGTATTTCATTAAAAGAAGTGGTTTTGTTTGAAACACACATTAGGAGGGTATGGAATAAAAACCTTGTTGCAGAAGGAAAGAAACCTTTTTGTAAGGTAGCTTTCTTCATCATTGTGTCTGCATACCCTCTCTCAATGAAGTCAATTTTTAACTCATTTTTAGGGAAAGAATTTTTACCTTCCTGATCCTTGAGTTGAAAGACCTCTGAAATTGATTGTGGTGTGATTTGGACATCTTTACCCTTTAGAGAAGAGTTTATGGCAGTCACAGTTTCTCCTTGTGTTTCAAGGGTTGCATTCTTCCAAAACTCTCTTTGGGTGGCCAAATAAATTGGTGCATCGGCTGTTAACAAAGTTTTGTACTTTGATTTAGCCATTGTGTCTATGATGGAGTCGAAAGCTTCTGTGGTGCCGGGTTTTGTGAGAAGACCCAGAAGATTATGAGATGGTTTGTGTGGAATTTCAGTGGGATTGGCCTTTTGAGAGACCACTTTCGACGATGATTTGGAGGTGGGTTTTGCAGATTGCTTCGATTTTGTCATTTTGAAGATGATGATCGAAGAAACTTGTGAAGAAATGAGATGGAAAAACTGTTTTGAGAAGAGAATTTTCAAGAATTCAATTCGACAGTAAAACCCTGTTTTTGATGTGAAGTGGGGGGTTTTATAGAGGAAAAAGTGAAGCCTGACGTGGCAGCGGTTACAAAAGTACTGACCACTATGTACTGCCCACATCCCAAACTCTGAAGAAATGAAGGACAGTACTTTTATGAAAGTTACTGATGAAGGCAGTGGTTACAACGGTAAAATGGAAGCAGTGGATGAATTTCACTATCAGTGGATAAGACACTGCTTTTGAACAACAGAGTTTATCAAGAAAATAAGAGAACAGAGGATGGCTTTCAGCAGTGGACAGACTTTGTAGTAGAGCAGTCTTTTGAACAATCAGTGGTTATGGCAGACTTTTAAGGATGTAATGAAAATTTCATTTTTAGCTATTTTTAAGGATGGATTTTTGATTTTCTGAAAACATTTTAATGCTTTTATTCATAGAATGACAAGATGTTGCTTGTTATTCCATGTTTAGCATCCCAATTCTAGAGACCAAGCTTTCAAAGGTGGCTGTGTCAAGTGCTTTTGTGAGCACATCTGCCAACTGGTCTTTAGTTGGGACATGATGCAGAGAAATCAAACCTTTTTCATAGCAATCCCTCACAAAGTGATGTCTGATGTCGATGTGTTTGGTGGTTGAATGGGAAACTGGATTTTTGATGATATTTTCTGCTGCCTGGCTATCCAACATGAGTGGTGTCTTTAAGACAGTGATACCAAAATCCAGCAACTGATTTTGAAGCCACAGGAGTTGGGCTGTACAGCTTGCAGCAGCAATATATTCAGCTTCAACAGTGGATGTTGAAACAGCTGCTTGCTTTTTGCTTTGCCATGAAACTAAGCAATCACATAGAAACTGGCACCCTCCTGATGTGGACTTCCTTGTGGTGTTACATCCAGCAAAGTCACTGTCTGAAAATCCTGAAAACTTGATATTCCCATTAGCTGGATACCAGATACCAAGTGTGGGAGCACTCTTTATGTATCTGAATATCCTTTTTACAGCAATAAGGTTGGATTTTCTAGGGGCTGATTGACTTCTTGCACAAACACATGTTGCAAACATGATGTCTGTCCTAGATGCAGTTAGGTACAACAAAGACCCAATCATGCTTCTATATAAAGTTTGGTCAATCAGCTCATCCTTTTCATCAGACATGACAAGCTTATTTGTTGCCATGGGTGTGCTGCATGGTTTACAATCATTCATATCAAATTTATTCAAAAGTTCTTTAGCATATTTGCTTTGATGAATGAAAGTTCCATTTTGCATTTGCTGAACTTGGAGACCAAGAAAGCATTGCAGCTCACCCGTTGCACTCATTTCAAACTCAGTTGTCATGAGTTCTCTAAACTCTTCACACATTTTGTTACATGTGCTTCCAAAAATAATGTCATCCACATAAATTTGGACAATCATTAAATCCTTCCCTCTCCATTTTAGAAACAGTGTTTTATCAATGGTACCTCTTTTGAAACCATTTGAGAGTAAGAAGTTGGAAAGAGTTTCATAACAGGCCCTTGGTGCTTGTTTCAGGCCATACAAGGCTTTGTTTAGCATGTAGACATGATCTGGATAAAATGGATCCTCAAAACCTGGAGGTTGACAAACATATAGCTCTTCTTGAATTGTACCATAGAGGAAAGCACTTTTGATATCCATTTGAAACACCTTCATGTTGTGGTTGACAGCAAAGGCCATGAACAGTCTAATGGCTTCCAATCTTGAAACAGGGGCGAATGTTTCATCATAATCAATCCCCTCTTCCTGTCTGTAACCTTGAACCACAAGTCTGGCTTTATTCTTGACAACAATACCCCTTTCATCAGTTTTGTTCTTGAAGACCCACTTTGTGCCAATGGGACTAACCTCTTCTGGCAGTGGTACATGCTCCCATACTTGTCTTTTAAACTGTTGGAGCTCCTCTTGCATGGCTTCTACCCAGTTGTTGTCTTTCAGTGCCTCTTGGTACTTGACTGGCTGATGGAGTGATAGAAAACCAGCAAAAAGACAAATGTTTTGGGTTTGGCTTCTTGTGAGCACCCCTTCATTTATGTTGCTGAGGGCTGCAAATGTGTATCATCTGAGCTATCCACTGCTGGGGACTTTGATGATCCAGTAGTGGCATCAAAAGGTGGTGGAATTGGAGGTAATGAAGTGGACACATGCTGACTTTTATCCACTGTTTGGGGACTTTTGTCAGCAGTGTTTGAGGATGTGGAAGCAGTGGTTGATGGGCTACTTTGGTCAACAACTGTTGAGGTAGCAGTGGTTGAGCTTTGACAGCTGTTTTGAACATCTGATGCTCTTCCCAGTTTGACAAACTTTTGAGGAATGATGATTTCATATCCATAGTCTGGTGTTGAATCCTCTGATGGACCTGCACTGTTAGTCTTGACAACAGTATTTTCAAAAGTAAATTTTTCAAGATCAAACAGATCTGCAGGATTTGTTGGGATTTTCATTGATGAAAGTTCATTAAACTTTACATTCAAGGTCTCCTCCACTGCCTTGGTCCGTGTATTAAACACTTTGTAGGCCTTGGCAGTGGTTGAGTATCCCAGATGATAACCACAATCAATTTTGGCTGCAAATTTTGAAATGGAATCTTTTAAGTTCAAAATAAAGCATGGGCAGCCAAACACCTTGAAGTATGAGATCAGTGGTTTGATTTTATACAGAATTTCATAAGCAGTCTTTTTATGCCTGGGGTTTATTAAAACTCTGTTCTAGACATAGCAGGCAGTGTTTACTGCCTCTGCCTAGAAAGTTAATGGCAAACCTGAATCAGCAAGCATGGTTCTGGCAGCCTCAATCAATGTTCTGTTCTTTCTTTCAACTACCCCATTTTGCTCTGGTGTTCTAGGGATGATGTACTGCCTTACAATCCCTTTCTTCACACAGAAGGCATCCAACTCCTTATTTTTAAATTCTGTGCCATTGTCACTCCTGAAGCTTTCACTGGAAGGTCAAATTGCTTTTCAACCTGTGTCACAAAGTCTTGCAAAATGCATGTAGTCTCATCTTTTGAGTGTAAAAAGAAAGTCCATGTAAACCTAGAAAAGTCATCAACAATAACCAAACAATATCTTTTCTTCTTGAGGCTCATGACTTGAACTGGGCCAAACAAATCCATGTGTAGCATTTGCAAACACTGGGTTGTTTTGGACTCTTCAATGGACTTATAAGAACTTTTATGCTGTTTTCCTTTTAAACAGGAAATGCATTGTTCAGAACATGAAAACAATTTTTGTGGTAGGCCTCTCACCAAACTATTTTTTGAAATTTCAGTGATTGTCTTAAGATTTGTGTGCGCCAGCCTTCTGTGCCAAAGTTCTGTCTCTTTGTTAGAGGCAGCTGAGAACAGACAGGCATCAGCTCTAGGACATTCTTTAGACATATCAACAACATAAACATTGCCACTTCTTTGAGCAACAAGTTTAGTTTGACCAGTTTTGATTATTGCTTCAATCTTTTTGACCATTTCTGGTCCAACAATCCTACAACAATCTTTTGTGAAGAATGACCCAAACCCTTTGTCACTCATTTGAGACACACTCAGAAGGTTGAATTTTAGATTGTCTATCAGATTGACATTTTCAAATTTCACATTTCCAGACTGCACTGTACCAGACCCCAGAACTTTCCCTTTACTATTATTCCCAAGGGATATATCACCCACTCCATGGATTTTAAAGTCTTTGAGGAGGGCTTTACATCCTGTCATATGCCTGGAGCCTCCACTATCTACATACCAAAGACTATCAAAGCATGCAGAAGCTCCCTGCACATGAAGTAAAAGGATTAGTTCATTAGGGTCTCCAAAGCCAACAGGGCTTTGGATGGGGTCTCAACAGTGTCTGGGATGGATGCAGATTGATGGACAGTGGTTAAGTCAGGGGTTTGGACAGTTTTAGTACTGTTTCTTGCTAACCACTGTTGGGGGTCTTGACCAATCACTTGTTGGTAACCAAAAGGATGCCTGTTCACTTTAGGTTTAGGGGGCCTTTTGTAGACCTCATAAACGTGTGGAATCCTTTGGTAAGACTGTTTTTCCTTGCCTTTTCTGAACTGATTGGCAGGGGGTGCATCGGTAACCTGAACATCTCTTTTGACAGATGTTTGGTTCAGCTGTTTTGTGACAGCTGTTTGAACTGGCACAAATAGTGGTTGGTTCTTGGTGAATTTGACAGATGATGTTGATGGAATCAAGGATGTTTTAGCAATGTACTCATTCTTTTTCACATCAATTTTTTTTTAGATACACACATGCTTGAGTTTTGTGGTTTGTTTTACCACAAACAATGCAGCTTTCAGCTAAAACAATGACACTTGTTTTGTTCAAATCATAAGCTTTTAAATGGAAACAGTCTTTTGTTAGATGATTCCTTTTCTCACAGAATTCACAAAACAAGTTATTGATCTTTTCTTTCTTCTTTCTCTTTTTGGACTCCTTTGCAGAAGAGGTTTTAACCTCTGTTGGGATGTCCTTGAGAGGTATGACTTTAGCTTTTGGAGCTTTAACACCATCAGTTGATGTAAAGTCCATGGGCTTGAAATTTTCAAGAATATCACACTCATCAGACCATTTTGGTTTAAACTGATAATCTTCAAGCTCCTCAAAAGTAGAGGATCCCATTGGTCTGTCAAGTGTGATTTTGTTACCAAGTTTATCAGTGATTTTCACTTCTTGGCCTTTCTTGTTTGTGGGGATGAACTCAGTGGTTACATCAGTGGTTTGAACAGATTTTTCAAAAGCAGTGTTTTCATCATCATGTTTTCTATAACCTACCCCAAATTTCACATTGCTTTTTATCTGTTTTTCAAGCATAACCTCATACCCTTTGCATGATTCCACCCATTTTTCACAAGTGATCTGGGTGGACTCTAACTCCTTTTTGCAAACTTGGTATTTTTCTACCATAGTTTGGAGTTGAGTTTTGGTTATGCTTTGCTCTTCTTTAAGACTGCTGATCTCTTTCTCTTTTTCAGTCAATTTGTTTTTAAGTTCTTTTAAAGAACTTTCAAATTTGACTTCATCAGTTAAGATTTTGTTCCGAAGGTTTTCATTCACCTCTTTGATGTTAACAAAAGCAATAATGCAATTGTCAGAACACAGTTTTTCAAGAACTTGAGGAGATACCTTGGCAGCAACCATCATTGCACAATCACATTGATGATTTTCTTCATCATCAGCTCTCTCTTCCTTCTCACCTGCTTTCTTTTCTTCCTCTTCTTCTTTGTCCTCTTTGGACCAAGGGTCTGTCAGTGGTTCAATCTGGGTTTCTGAATTTTCTCTCAGCAGCAATTCACCAGCAACTACATTAACAACTGCTTCAGTCACCTCATCCACTGTTTCATCACTTAGCTGTTCACCTTCAGTTTCAATCCCCTCTGGTATTGACTCTAATGCCATCAAACAAAATTCATCATTAGAAGATTCATTAGAAGCATAGAGTGCAAAATTTTCATCACTAAGCTCATCAGGCATGCTGCTCCAGTCAACAAAGCCTTGAGTGAAAAAGCTTTGCTGATCTGGTTGTACCACTGCTGGAGCAGCAGTTTGTGGTGCAACAGATTGCACTTGTGCCTGGGGGACCGGGGTTTGTACGTACTGAATTTGTGGAACAGTAGTTTGGACATAGTGCACTGGCACAGGGGCAGCAACATAATGTGCAGCGTTAACATGAGCTGCAGGGGTATATTGGGCATAGTGCACAGTGCCTTGATTTTGAGGTCTAGGATTTGAGCTAGGGTGAGTGATTATAGGACCAGTAGTTTGACTCCTGCATTCCCTAGCGAAATGTCCCAACCTATTACACTTGTAACAGGTTTGAAATGGGGGAGAAGGCCGCTTCGCTTCAGCTATAGCGAGGGATCGAAGCGCCCCGCTATGGCCATAGCGCGGCGCTTTGAGGTCAAAGCGGGTCGCTATGGTCAAAGCGGGGCGTTTAAGGCTTTTTTTTATTTTTTTTTAAATTGTTTTTAATTCACAAACGCGTCGATAATAGTCTAAATTTTACGTTTTTTCCATTATACATCATTTTTTATTATATATGGACTATACTGCAAGTTCCGGATCAAATCGGTTACGTGTGATGTCTTATTCCGTTATATCGTTTCATTTTGGTTTGAAAGCACAAGTACTCCTGTAAGAGGTGTTATGTGTATCAACCGCCTACCGCACATGAACATGACGTGTTTTTTCATTAATTGTAGTATTATGATGTATATGGTCATTTTGGGTCGTACAAGTGCTTATTGAATCTGATTGGGTCATGTCGGTGACATTCGGTTTTTAACGTGATGTAACGCATATATTGAACAAACACAAACGTGATTATTATTAAACACATTTAACCTACATTGTGAACATATGGGGTTACATTAAGGTCAGGGGCACGATACGTAAGCATTTCGTACGTGTTGATCTGATCCCTGTATAATGTATGTCAGGCTGCTGCGCGCTCTGTTCTGTGTGCTGTCCAGAGTGGCTTTGGGGGAGGCATTGGATAACAACCTCCAAGCTCTACATGTATGAAATGCCCATGGTCGACGAACACAACCGCAACCACCAGGTGAGGTTCCTCAGCTTCGTTTGGCCCGCCCAGCAGAGGGAAAATTGTACAGCTCCCACGCATGTCGAAGGTGTGAACAATCACACCGTATCGTTGGGCAATAAGAAACCCCGTCTCAGGCATCGTCATGTAATTTTCGATATCTGCTCGTCGCACCCCCTTGAAATCGATCCGTCTAAGCAGCGCATCATAATGTCCTATGTTTTCCGGATCGAAAAACTGCCTCCAAAGCGATTCGTTCGTACGTAACTCCTTTATAAGTTGTTTCCGGATCATCAAATATGAATTTTGTTTCACTCCTAACCCAACAGCCACCGATCGAAACCCACAATGACCATCTGGTTTCACGTCCTTTATTCTAACGATGTATGGATGGATCACTTCGGGAATCTGAGATGCGTAGTTGCGGATCGCTATATCCGTCTTAGGACCGAGCTTGATCATCGGGAAATCAGGGTGCAGGTTGATCGGTTTGGTATTCTTTTGTCTTCTAGAATCTTCGGGTGATATGTACGAGCTGTGACGGGGAAGATCATCTGAGGCCTCGACCCAAGTTTCTTCCGACGGAATGTACGAGCTTTTTCTAGCGGCTTCAACCTTTCTTTCTTCCTGCGTTTTCAATGTTGGGCGACCACGAGTTTTCTTCAGAACAGCAGGAGGTTTTTTGTTATTGTTCCCTGGATTGAGGATTTGCTGAAACTTTTCAAAGAAGCTCCTTTTCACTTGAGGGGGTGTTGGATCGATCTTTTGTTTCAATTTTTCAAATTCCGCGTCTACATCGATATCCTCTATGTTTTTCTTTGCAGGCTTGAAGTTAAGCTTCTTCCAGAACACGTCTATGTGTGTGATCCGGAGTTGCTGACCTGTGGATGAAAACAAATTAGGTGGCAGAATCATAACGAGAAAGGTCAAAGATATAAATTACCTTTATTTTCCAACTTTTCCAAACGACAGGCACATGGCAAACCACAGCTGGTAAAAAGTTGGCAACCACAGCTTGCACCGTAGGCTCTCAACCCGTCTTCCTTACGGTTTAGTTCCCTACTCAAAAGCTCAATCGCATATATTGAAACCTTTCTGAGAATATATGCAAGCATGGGCTGCTTCTTGTGGTGCGAAATCACTTTTCGGAGGCTTGTTTCAAAGCTTGTACTAATCTCGGTGTATTGTCTATCAACAACATGATCAACATACAGTACAAGTTTATCCAGTGTGTTGCGATGACTTGGAAAGTGACTTTTTAGTGTTGCATGCATGCCCTCAACCTTGTTGGTCGTAGTTTGGTGAAAGTTGATAGTTTTGTTAATCCAGCATGATACAAACTTTTCACGGTACGGATCCAACCAGGATTTCTTCAAATAATCAAAAACCTCTAAAATTAAAAAAAACGTAAATAGTCAGTTTTTGTTATTATATAAAATTTGAACATAATTATGTAAGAAATACCTACGTTCACGGTCATCTTCTTTCAGCTGTGCTTCAAGGTTTTCCAAGTTATACCTGTATATTTCCTCGGTCGTAGACTCGCACAATAACCAAAATCTACGTACGAATTCTTTCCATTCCTTGTCAGAGAATTTCTTCTTGCTGTTCTTATTAATATTTTGTTGAATATGGAACCGACAAAGATACTTATGCGCTTTTGGAAAAACTTGTTCACACGCGTTCATTAGCGCAAAATCCCTGTCTGTTAAAATCACGCGCGGTTCCATACATCCAACCAGCATAGACTTGATCATCTGCAACACCCATAGGTAGTTCTCTGACTTCTCAGCGGAAATTACCGCACAAGCAGCCGTAAACGATTTGTTTGTCGACGTCATGCCTACGACCTGAACAAATGGCAGGTTGTACATGTTCGTTTTGTAGGTGGCGTCAATCATTAGCACATGCGGGAAGGCACACCACATATTGAATGATCTTTCGTGAACAAAGAAGACATCTTCAACTTCGTTTAATATCTCATTCGTGCGCATGTAATAAGTGTAATTTTTTTCGAGAAGAATGCTTTCAAGTTTTTGCATCGGAGACTTACCGACATTTTTTTCGGCGTTGATCTTCTGAACAGCGTTGTGTATATCTTTCGGAATAAGCTTTCTAGCCGGATTGTTTTTTGTCAGCGTTCGCCAGATACTTTGGTTGGGAATGTCTTGCTCTGCCAGCTCCTTAACCAGTTTTGTATCCTCCGAAGAAAGCCTTCTCGCATACGCGTGACACTCTAAGTTTTCAATAGGAGTGTGGTTATGCTCCGCCTTCGTCACCTCGATCCTCCAAACACTTCCGGATGATTCCGAAAACCCGATCATCTCGAACTGGCAGCCTATTTTCTTGCTACCCGTTTTCCTCTGTGTAGCTATACTCTTATGCTCCCCACCAAAAGTACATTGAAACCAAATCTTGTAATTCTCTCCTCTTTTATTCGACCTCTTAGTCACAATGAGGTAACCGTTGTCTTTTGCCGTGTCTTGTACCCAACGCACCAACTCTTTACGTGACGAAAAGGTCTGCGTTGTATCAAACGAAAACGTAACCGGGTAACAGCCTTCCTCGTCAACAGACACATCCCCCGGCTCACCATCGTCACCGAGGTCCGAATATACTTGATGTTCAAAGTTGTGCTCGCCACCGTAACCGAAATTCGAATAACCTTGTAAGCTCTGTTGACAACCGTAACTGTCGTTTGGACCACACTCCTGCTGTACAAAGCTGTACTCGCCACCGTAACCGAAATTCGAATAACCTTGTTGTGCGTAAGGGTCCTCCACAGGGGTATTCAAATCCAGCGTCACCGTGTTATCACGATAACGAATGCCAGATACAACCTCTGCCTCCCTCAAGTTGGACGAGACCGGTTTCTCATACGAGTCAGAAATAGCGGTCCCCTCGTAAGAATCAGGAACAACTGTCTCGTCAGAATATTGACCGAAAATATAGTTGTTTAACCACGACATCGTTTTCTGAAGAAAAAAAAAACTCAAGCTTTTTTTTATGAAGAAGAAGAAGAACAAATAACGAAGACCAGGCCAACCTCAATCAGTAGCTTGCTTTTAAAAGTGAAAATTTGGGTCGAAGCGCCGCGCTATGGCCAAAGCGCGGCGCTTAGGGTTAACGACAAAACATCATAATCAGCTTTATGTCTGTCAAACAGTAGGGAATGTCTCAAATGTCAATCGAAGCACTTTTGTCTAGCATAGCGCCGCGCTTTGGCCATAGCGCGGCGCTTTGGGATGTGAAAATAATTTTGACCGTGTGTGATTAGCATGACCCTAAAAATATCGAACCAAGAATAAGGAGGATAGAAAAAGGCACCGACTTTACAATTTAAGATAGATAATAATAATACTGAATGTATAAAATATTTAATATATGATTTAGTGTAGTATCTTTTGTACGTGGATTTCAAATCTTTTTGAGTGATTTTTCAGATCGTGGTCCTTCATTACACACCGCGAATTATTGAGGTTTTGTCATTTACCTCTTATGTCATCATCCATGAATACAAAATACATGGAAGTCGAATACGTACTTGGGTTCACTTACTAGTGGATGGAGTTTGGCGGTTCGGTTTTGAATTTTCTTTTTTATCATAACATACGTAAAAATAATTGCATTACAATGGTATTTATATTTATAATATGTTGTTTGAAAAGAAACAGTATATGTTAGATCGACCCGAAAAATATAAAAATGAACACCGATACCTGTTCGAGCAATATTATAATTTTGTATAGATAGAAATAATTAATGGATTTTATAGACGTATTGTTAGATGCTTATAATGTGCATCAATTCAAGTTTACCCAAGGTTATCATTTATATAAAAAAGAAAGTTAATTTTGTTAAACAATATAATGAAATATTTTCACCCACATGCCATTACCTTTCGTGACTAACTGTTGAAGAGATAAACTTGACCATTCATGAAACAAGAGTTGATAAGAGTTATTGAGATCCACTATTATATATTCAGATGCCTCTATGAGGCATTAGAGCACAACAAATCCCAAAATTTGCTAGCTACTAAAATCATGGAAATTTTTTCATCCTTAGAAACTTTTCCCCTCTCTTCGTTTTCGTGCATCGTTATAGTGATTTTTATTTGTATCAAATGGATTTTATTTGATTCGAGGAATAGGAAGAACATACCACCATCTCCACGAAAACTTCCAATAATCGGAAACATCCACCACCTAGGCTCAAGCCCTAATCGCAACCTCCAAATATTGTCCCAAAAATACGGTCCACTCATGCTCCTTCGTCTTGGCTGCATCCCTACTCTTGTAGCATCCTCCGCTGAAGCAGCCCATGAGATCATGAAAACTCATGACCTCTCATTTTGTAGTCGACCTAGTGTAATTGCACCCAATATATTGCTCTATGGTTCTAAGAGCATCGTCTTCTCCCCTTATGGGGAATACTGGAGGCGGTTGAAGAGCCTCGTGGTGCTCAAGCTTTTAAGTAACATACGAGTTAAGTCATACAAAAAAGTGAGAGAAAACGAGATAGTTCATATGATTCAGGTGCTCGGAGAGAGTTGTGGGACAACAATTGATATGGGGTCGATGTTTACTTCACTAACAAATAACATAATTAGTAGGATTGCCCTCGGAAAGAAAATTGATGGACCAAAGTACACGAAATTATTGAGGGAGTTCGTGGATATGTTTACTGTTTTTTGTATTGGTAATTATTTTCCATGGTTATCATGGGTAGATCAAGTCACTGGTACGATACGTAGAGCAGAAAAAATAGCTAAAGAATTTGATGAGTTTCTTGAAAGAATTATTGAAGAACATGTAAACAAGAAGAAAGGGGAGGATGCTAAAGGTAATGAAGTAGAAGACTTCGTTGACATTTTGCTAGATCTACAAAAAGATAACACATCTGCCTTTGCCCTTCAAAGAGACACTCTTAAAGCTCTCATCATGGTATGATGAATTTTCTATCTACATTAACTGGATCATCCATCTATCGTCTATCATTCTTTTATTAATGAAATCTTGGTGCTAATTTCTAAACTGTAGATAATTAAAAAGGAATTCTTAAATTATTTAGGGAAAATTACGAAAATATCGGTTGACCAAGACACTTTTCAAAAATGTCAACCTCCTGTGTCGGTTGATCGGTGCATCAGCATGGGATGCGTCCGGCAAACACGTGATGCGTTCGTGGAGCAAAACCAAATAAAAAATGGACACGTGGCCATGGGATGCGTCCTTGGAGCGAGGCATGACGCACGTGATGTGTCCGGCGAGTTTCTGAAGCGTCCGACGAGTTGCAGGTTTCCGGCGAGTGTTTTGGTCAACTGATATTTGTTTACAACGTTCTATCACTCTCATTTGCACCATGCTATAACTATAAGCAGAAAGTTAACACTTTTGCTGATGGATCCATCTTTTTGTTCTAAAAGCAACTTAGAGCAAGCATTTCTTTTATTTTTGTTTGTAAAATACCAATTTATGCAACGTTCCCGTAAGATAAAAAAGAAACTTAACATGGCTCATATGCACTTTTCAAAAATATCAGTTGACCAAAACACTCGCCGGGAACCTGCAACTCGCCGGAAAACTCGTCGGACGGTTCAGAAACTCGCCGAACGCATCCCATGCGTCATGCCTCGCTCCAAGGACGCATCCGGTGCTTGCCGGACGCATCCCGTGCTTGCCGGACGCATCCCGTGCTTGCCGGACGCATCCCACGCTGATGCGCCTCTCCACCGATGCAGGAGGTTGACATTTTTAAAAAGTGTCTTGGTCAACCGATATTTTCGTAATTTTCCCAATTATTTATCTACTTTAATATTTTCTAAAAGCTCATCTTTGCATGGTTCCCCTAATTATTGTTAAAAAAACAAAATTGTAATTCTTATTTTCTAGTTCATGCAACAAGTCTTGTAACTTCTATTTTCTAATTGTAGTTTCATAACATGCATTCAAGAAACAATTGTAATCTTGAAACTTCTAGTTGGTTTGTTGTGGTTGATACATGTATATATCATTGAACATACAAAAACGTACCATTAGAGATTGTGTTCCTTGTAGGAAGCGTTTGCAGCTGGAACTGAAACTACACAAACCAGTCTAGAGTGGGCAATGAGTGAGCTAATAAGAAACCCAAGAGTTATGAAAAATCTCCAAAGTGAAGTAACAGAGATAGCACAAGGAAGATCCATGATTTCCGAGGAGGAGTTGGAAAGAATGCCCTATCTTAAAGCTGTCGTAAAAGAGTCTTTGCGATTGCATACTCCATTCCCACTGCTTCTTCCGCGAGAATCAGTGCAAGATGTAAAAGTAATGGGGTTTGATATTGCAGCAGGCACACAATTGATTATCAATGCTTGGGCAATAGCAAGAGATCCTTCCTTGTGGGAAGAACCAAATGAGTTTAGGCCTGAGAGGTTCTTAAACAATTCTATTAACTATCAAGGGTTGCATTTTGAATGGATTCCATTTGGTGCTGGCCGAAGATCATGCCCTGGTATTCAATTTAGTGTACCTGTTATGGAGCTTGCATTAGCAAATATTGTTTACAAGTTTGATATGGTGTTACCAAATGGGATAAAAAGTGAGGATTTGGACATGACCGAGGCATTTGGTATCACCATCCACAGGAAGTCCTCCCTCATAGTTTCGGTTAGTCCTCGATTCTAGTTGTTTATCTTGATATGTAAACTTCTGTAAAGCTGAACTATCATGTAATGTACTCCTTAATTTGTGGGCTCAAGAAATAAAAGTGATGTTCATGTATGACTTTCATATGCTAATGCAGTCACTGAAATAACTAACATATTACTATAAACTTTAAAACACAAGGTAAAAAAATGTGAACGATGGTACATTCAAATAGTGACTTTTACTACAAAATGAAAGAGTATCACACTGATTGCTAAATCCTTAGGTAATCCATTGTTATGTGTAATTACTGACGAAATTCCATGGCTAAACGACCTTAAAAAGACGGGTTGTGTGTCACATTGTGTGCTTGTTTTAACCGGAATATGGGTGATTACGTTGTAATGTAGCTAGGATGAGCATGGTACCTGTTTGGTACTGAACCAATACCGGTATCGAAAAACGGGAAATTGGTACCGGTATCGGAAAAATGGGTATCGGTACCGGTACCGAATAAACCCAATACGGTGACGGTTTGGTACCGATACCGAAAAACGGGGTAAATTGGTATCACTACCGGTATTGAATTTACCCGGTATGGTGCTGGTTTGGTACCGGTACTCGTTACCAGGTGCTCATCCCTATTGTAACGTGCATCAGCGTAAATGGAGTGTGCTATTAAAACTTGCTCGATTGTAGGTTTCAAGCATTATTAAAACTTGCTCAATTGTAACGTGCATCAGCGTAAATGGAGTGTGCTATTAAAAATTTTCATTCATTCATGTAGTTTGGTCACTTTTGCTAATTGCATCTTCTTCTTGTTTTTCTAGGCTATCCCTAGGGTTTCAAAATCTTACCTTTTTTATATCTTACATTAACACCATCCTAAATTTTCGTAAACATTTTATCTAAGAGAGTATTTTTGTATATTATAATTTACTCAAATAGAAAAGAGAAATTTGTGAAATTAAATATAAAAATAATACCTCTCTCTCTCTCTTTGCATACATAGATCATCATTTGTTCTTACGGCTAGTCCTCCCACCTCAAAACGCCATGGTCACCAAACCGTCTCTTCCCCCTCTCTGCGACACTCAAGTCAAAACACACATCACATATCGCTTAACCCCACCATCTCCGGCAAATAAAATCAACACTCCACAAGTCTATGTTCTCCTTCATCCCTGATCAAACCACGAGACGTCTGCAACATATTGCCATCCTTGTCTATTTTCAGATATGAACCGCCGATGCGACATTGGTGTATTGTTAAGAAAAAAGCGAAGTCATATCTGAGCAGTGTAGGAAAAATCGAGACCCGTCGGTCAGGAACTAGTTAATTTGCGTTATTGGTGCATTAGTCGATAGTTGGCCACAAATCAACGATTCCGGTGAAATTCTAGCGATTAAACCTGCATACTTAAAAAAATGGACCGAGGTAGGTTAAAACTTATCTACTTAATATAAATGTGTGTGTATGTATGTGTGTGTGTGCGCACACACACACACACACACACACACACACACATATATATATATATATATATATATATGGTAGGGTTCTAGAGTGAACAATGGTTTAGTTGTGAACAAAGTGAACAGATCTTGACCCTTCATTTCTTAGATGATGAGATTTAATGGTAATGGCAATTTGGTAAATATTTTATAAAATATAACCATTAAATAAGGCTGATAGGGGCATTAACGTAAATGTCTACTAAATCTAATTTTGTAAATATCACAATCTCTCTCATAAAAATACAAAATTTCAATATCATCTTTCTGTAACCGACCGGCGATTTAGGGTTCTTCATCCATCGATACTCACGATGCGGCGTTCCGGCGAGGATAATCATCAAAATCGTAGCAATGGTTAGTTTACTTCCAGTGCATTGTTTCCAGTTGTGTATGCTTGATACTTCTTTTTAATTATAAGAAATCGAAAATATAGGGTTTGGTTCATCGGGTGTATAAATATCAGATTGAAGGTGTATAAATATCAGATTGAAATGTTGATCTGTTTTTATGTTCTCTGAAATGTTGCTCTGTTTTTATGCGATTAGGTTGTTCATCAAAAAGTTAGGGTTTTGTTCTAGTACATGTTTAATTTTTTTTGTAGTATGGTGTTGATTTAAAAAATTAGTGGATTTTGCTCTTTTTTATGCGATGGTGCTCTGTTTTTTATGTGATTTTAGCTGTTCATTGGTTGTACACATATGTATTGTAGCAGGTTTTGTGAAATCTCATAAGGTTGTGTGTATTGATTGTGTAAAGTCGTTGTTGTACATTTGTGTATTATACTGATTGATATTGAACTGGGGGAAATTTGATGAAGATCGTACACTGGGTTACATATGTATAGGGTATTCTATATGTGTACACATGTGTAAAGCTGATTTGTGTACATGCGTATTTGAGTGAAACTTTATGTGTGTTGATGTTAACAATGTTGAGCAAATATAGGGTTTCGTTCATCGGGTGTATAAATATCAGATTGAAGGTGTATAAATATCAGATTGAAATGTTGCTCTGTTTTTATGTTCATCTGAAATGTTGCTCTGATTTTATGCGAGTAGGCTGTTCCTCGAAAAGTTAGGGTTCCGTTCTATTACATGTTTAATTTTTTTTTTGTAGTATGGTGTTGATTTAAAAAATTAGTGGATTTTGCTCTTTTTTTATGCGATGGTACTCTGTTTTTATGCGATTTTAGCTGTTCATTGGCTGTACACATATGTATTGTAGCAGGTTTTGTGAAATCTCATAAGGTTGTGTGTATTGATTGTGTAAAGTCATTGATGTACACTTGTGTATTATACTGATTGATATTGAACTGGGGGAAATTTGATGAAGATCGTACATTGGGTTACATATGTACAAGGTATTCTATATGTGTACACATGTGTAAAGCTGATTTGTGCACATGTGTATTTGAGTGAAACTTTATGTGTGTTGATGTTAACAATGTTGAGCAAATACTCTTATTTTTAGTTTTAATACGTTTGTGTATACAGGTGTTTGTGCTTTTTTGAATTGTGATCTTTCAGTTGTTATTTTAAATCTTCCAAATGAGAACTAGTAAGTATGAAAAAATGTATTAAGTTTAAATTTGTTTGTAGGTAACAAGTCTGATAATAGGTTTAAAAATTCAATTGACGACCCTAATGAGTTTTCTGACATTGAAGAAACAGACATAATAGGTGACTTTGTTTTGTGTACAATCTGATGTGTAATGATATAACTTAAAGTACACATATATTATTCTATTGTTACTATGTCTGAAGTGTGTGTTCTGTTTTTTGATAACTTGGAATGTATAGTGTTTAGTAGTTGATATTGTACGATCTTTTAATTTTATTGATAATGTGCAGGAAAATGGTGTTCCTAATAGAGTCTGGAATAGGTCTAATGTACTTTATTTTGTAAGTATTATGTGTACTTTATTTATAAAATTTAGAAATATTTGTGTACAAATACACATTGACATAATGCTGGGTTTTTTTATACACTTAATGTAGAATGAGGATGTGTTATGTAACGCTAAATATGACGATGTGGAACGGCTGGAGAAGTGCTATGTTTTTGGTGGTCGAAAAGAGAATGTCACTTATGAGCTTGAATGATTATTTTGTAAGGAAAAAGTATGATGTGTAGATTGTGTGCTCCCATGCTAACACGCTCCGCGATGAAGTAATGGCCGAAGCGGTTGCATACAACATGGCGAATAGGCTTAATGGTTAAAACGTTCCATGCAGACAATATTAGTAAAATAGTATGTTTTTTGATTTTTCGATATGTGCGTATTTGTTTATTTGGTTGGGTTCTTCTTTTATTGAAACTAGATGTTTAGTTGGTTGTGTAATTTTAATCCGATTTTAGCTTTGTGTTTTGGGACATGTTATGGTTTATGGTGCTGTAGTATGAGTTTACAGGCCTTAATGTATGATTATACACAACTGTACATATGTCTGTACACAAGTGTGAATACTTAAACAGTGGTCTATACAGGTTAAATTGATTGTGGTAATAAAAGTATTGATGAATTTACACAGGTGAATATCTTATAGTACACAAATGTATATGTGTATGTATATACACATATGTATTACTAAATATACACAAGTGAAAAAAAAACATCGTCCAACAAACATTCGCTCATAGAAATGAAAAAAACGAACTAAAACATGGTTCTTGTATCAGTTTTTAAAATGAAATTTATATATCGATACGGTTGTCTTCACTCTATTCTAATTGCCCATCAGTACCAGTGTCCGTTCCGTCGTCTTACTCGTAATGCTCGTCGTCTTCTTCATCATCGTCTTCTTCTGTCGACGACTCTGCACAAGTTTATTAAAAAGCTATGTTAAACAAAAATGTTGTACATCTCACACACTAGGGGAACGAACTAAAGAACATGAACTGTGCTAAAATGTTGTATACATACACTCTTTTAAGAACGAGAATACACCATCTGTTTAGGAGGAGAGATTCCACCAAGTACCATAGCACCGTCACCAACATCCATTCCACCATAACACAACGAAAACGAATAGCTTATAACACCACTTTCAACAAGTTGATCAACTTAACTCAAATCACCACGGCCCAACCCCATTATTCCATCAGCATGCTGACTGTACAGATCACTAGTTTCCCTATTTTCATACCAGAAAACAGCACGCTGAGGTGGCAAATCGCTTGGGTTGCCAAAAGATACAATATCCTCACCAAGAACACCATTGCTGGAACTCATTTCGGCATATTGCCTTTCGTAGATGCATTGTTCCTTGTTATTGTCACAAGTGCAATCAATATTGAATTTAACATGCTTGTAGGTGTCTGATAAATCCGGGTCAAACCTCGGGTCCTGGTAAAGTAACAATAACTAGAAACAAAGTTACAGAACACATTACTATTTCACCAACAATTCTTGCAAAAGATCGTGTTTAAGTGTACAACATGATTCTAGATAGATTGTGATTCATTTAGCACACATTCAGCAAGAAAAGTCATACAAATTTCACACAATGTATAATCAAGGCATTTCATCAAACATTTGGTGTGCATACAAAGATGAACCAAAAAATACCACCCTGATGTCATAAGAAAAGCATGATTAACTTCAATTCCTACAAAAATCAATCTTACTGCTTGATTAGTGACTTCAACTCTTGCAAAAGCTGAACCATCCCTAAATTACTTTTAAAGCAAATTAAGCACTGTAATTCAACCAACCAATTTCTAAAAACATAATACATCAATTAGCAATTTCTAAACCCTAGATGGTGTTGGTGGTGTTGGCGGATGGTGGTAATTTGGGTGGCAATCGTAAATGGAGTAGGGATTGAAGATCAGAACAAGAATAACCTAGTTGTGATGGTGTCTGATCTGATGGTGGCTGGACTGGTTACAACAAGTGCCAGAAACTTTCTGGGTTGCGTGATTTTCTGAGTTTATGAAACTGATGAACAACGAAGATGAAATCAGGAAAATCGCAAGAGAATAGGGTGAATTGTTAAAGAGATTGAGATGATAATCTTATACAAATATAAAATATGTTGAAGATTTCGAATAAGGAAACTTATTACCTAACTGAAATCATATTAAATAATATAAAGATTTAAATTTAATTGTTTATAACTGTTTTATACAATTACAATCTTACCCCTTATCATCTTAAACAAAATTAAGGGCCAAGATTAGTTCACAAGGTTCACAACCAAGGATGTTGTTCACTCTTGATCCTCATCCTATATATATATATATATATATATATATATATATATATATATATATATATAAATCCTTCTTAGGCTACTTATGCAAAATTCACTTTTTAGTGGATCCTTCCCCTTTTAACTCATCCATATATATATATATATATATATATATGGATGAGTTAAAAGGGGAAGGATCCACTAAAAAGTGAATTTTGCATAAGTAGACTAAGAAGGATTGTGATAATGGCATGTGTCACTCCTAATAAGTAGGAATGAAGGGTATTTTGGTCCTTATAAATAGAAGTGAAAATGACATGTGGCACCCCTTTTGTTTTTTAAAAATACAACAAAATAAATCTAGTACAAAAAAATCTAGCACAAAAAATTTAGTACAAAAAAATATAGCACAAAAAATGTAGTACAAAAAAATATAGCACAAAAAAAATCTAGTACAAAAAAATATAGCACGAAAAAATTCAGCAAAAAAATGTAGTACAAAAAAATCCATCACAAAAAATTGAGAAAAAAATTTAAGATAAAAAAATCCAGCACAAAAATATAGTACAAAAATCCAGCACAAAAAATGTTATACAACATAGAAATACAACACATTTTAGTGGGTTTTTTTAGTCTTCATATTTTCTATAGCAATATGGTACTCAAATTAAAGATAAAAAGACGCTCGATTTTATGGTGAAATTTTTATGAAAAAATAATATCGTATAAAAGAGATATGAACGTTTAAAAAATGGGGGTGGAATATGCATGTGTTTTGCATGTGGAGAGAGAAAGTCCATAAATAGGAGTTTCCCAACATACCCTTGCACTCCACCTTTCTCCCACACTTTTATCTTAACCATTGATTTGAAAAATGAATGGTTAAGATTACTTCTCATCCTACTTAGGTAAAATCAACTTTTTATTTGATCTTACCCCTGAGTTAAAATGAGAACCACTACGAAGGATCAAAAAGTTTTCACGGTTCTCATAATTCGTAGTGGTTTTCTTTTGAGCCGAATCCTATATATATATATATATATATAACTGAAAAGTAGATACAAAAATGCTAATCCGATCAATCGCTAGTCGATACCGCACCGTCTGACTAGCGCCTAGCGATTCTTACAACCATGGATTTCAGAGGGATGTGGAAAGCTAGATTAGAGAGGGAGATAGGGGAATAGCCAGCGATGGCGTGTGACGTGGTGGTGGCGGGAAATGATGTTGTCGCCAAAGATTGGGATGGTGGCTACCGTTGGGAAATGACGAACTCGCCGAAAGATATGATGGCTGGTTGATAAGACTTCTTGCTAAAAATGTTTATGACGATGATGGGGATTATGAACTTACCGAAAATACTCCAAACTTAGAGCCAGAACATCTTGAATCATGGTTGAAAGAGTACAAGAGACATACATCTCATTAAGGCCATGTGTAGTCATAAAGCCCCTTTGGGGACGTTATGCGACACGTGGCATGCCACGTCATACAGGGGCTTTATGGAGCGTTATATCACTAGAGCGCGTAGTCATAAAGCACCTACCCATCATTACCTATTTATTAATTTTCAATTTTTTAATAAAATTAAATAAAGCCCCTACCCACAATGTTTTTGAAAAGCAATCCCAATCACGCCGCTATGCACATACCGCCTTCATCAAAAACCACCCTCATAGCACCGCCTATAATGGTGTGGCGGGCACTATGGGGCGCCATCATGCACAATTTATTCTCCTTCGCGCCCCACTACAGACAATCTAAAGAGAGAGAGAGTGTGACATGGGCAGGGGTGTGATGGGTTTTTTTTTTAGAATTGTTTTTCTTTATATAAACACCAAAGTTATTTTGGTCTCTCAATAGTTCAATGGTATTTTGCTCTTTTAATAAAAACAAATAAACAGAAAAATGAAGAAGATGAATATGAATATGACAAGTTGTTGATATCCTATGGATAGTCGGACGGATATAAAATGAATAATTGTGTGGATCGTGACCAACTCATATGGACGAAAAGGATAGTTCACTCAAAATGTTATTTATGCACTAACATATTGCAAATCATAAATTATTTGATTTCAGTATGACTTTTGGCTTTGGATTAAAACCAAAACTCTAGATATTGATCATGGAATCACCTAGGGCTGTTTAGGTTTGGTATGATACTGTGAAACCGTTCAAATCGGCCATCAGTTCGGTTTCACGATCGGTTTTTAGTTATCTTTTGGTCAGTTGGTTTCAATATTTTCAAACTGTAGCAAATGGTTTGGTTTAAGGTTTATAGCAAAAACCAACCGTTATAAACTGAACCAGCCCGTAAGATTTGATTTTATTATTATTTTTTAATATTGCATATATTATACATATAGACGTAAATAAATTCAAACTATCATTTAAGACCCGCGCTTTGCGGCGGGTTCGTTAAACTGAACCAAAATTGGGCGTAAAAACATTAAACTATCCACGTGCGTTGCAGTGTGTTAACTTACAAAAATTAGACTGAAACGAAAAACATACAAAAAAATTAAATAAGTCGACTTAGGACCCATGCATTGCGATAGAGCCGTTAAACCGCAAAACAAAATAACGTAAAAACTTCAAATCACATACATGCTTTGCAAGGTTTTAATACATAAAATTTAGATCGAAATGTAAAACGACAAATTTGTAAAAGATGAAAAATATATTAAATCAAAATTAATATTGGAAAAATATTAGGGTAATAAGTGAAAAATGTGCTAGACTGAAACATTGTCGCACCCCCAAAATCCACAAGCGGAGTATCACCGCATAGAGGCGTGACTGACCAGGATCAAGCCACCAATCATATTGAACAACGTAATTAAGTAAATAAAACCAACCACAATATAATTGGTGTCCAAAAGAAAGTAACCAACTTTAAGTTAACAGCGTAAGCATAAAATGTAAAACCCAAACATAAGTGATAAGTTCATAAAGTTTAAATGTTTAACATGGAACTCAACAGTCCATGTCCCACAACGATCACTCCTCCATGTGTAAGCTCCATAAGCACCTAACGACCTGCAAGGCATGTAACAACGAGTTAACAACAAAGTTGAGCGAGTTCACAGTTGGTTGTTTAGTTTTACAAGTTTGTTTTGAAAACCATAAGTTGTTTCTTAAACCACGAGTTAACCAGTATCTTTGTTCCCCAAACCATATCCATAATTAGTGGGGGCTTCCCCATGTGAACCACTAGTCCGTTACCATATCGACAACTGACGAAAGTAAGTTGTGCCCTAAGTCAATGTCTATCATCATTGACTGAGTGCCCAGATCCATTAGTACATGCCCGCCCTACAGGCACGGTGTGAGACTTGTCAACCCTAATAGCGCTATTAACTAATGACCCGCTCACCATTGGCCCGGCGATTAAGTCGATATAAAAATGAGGGACTTCGTGATAGAGTTTTGTCTAGTAAGTTTTAAGGTTGTTGTCCTACCCAAGGAGAATACGCATGATTAACATTGGCATCCTACCCATGGAGGATGGATGTACATATCCTACCCAAGGAGGATATGTAAGTTCCGTTTTAGTTCTTTTACCCCATTCCCAACCACCGGGAATCCCATGACTTTTAAAGAGTGTGAACTCACCTTAGCTTGCTCGGTAGTGTGTGAGTAGGATCTTTTTAAGTGTACAACTGGGCCAAAGGATGGGGTTCCAATAGTTCGCGATCATCATGTTATAATTCCTAAATATTTCAATTTCTAGAGTTTGCTTCGTGGTGCAATCATAACCGGACTTTTCGTGGCCCAACTAACATGCATACCATATGTCAATACATTCGGCCCAGACTAGTGTGTGAAGCCCGATCAATTTTTTTATGTTATTTACTCCATTTAATTGGCCCAACACAAATCACTATCATTCCTTAACATTAATAATCCCTAGTAGTAACAAGCAATACAACGATTTCATGTATAACCACAACAACTTAACAGGCTACCCCCTAGAAATCAATAATAGCAACATCATTTATTAACAGGGATCTCAAACAGCGATTTAGCATCTCACAACACTTTCACATCGGACCACTTTCGTTTATCAGTTCCATCCTATAGTAACAAGCAATACATGTTCATGGAGCATCATGATCATTATTTAACATTAAGCATAACATCAATTTTTAAACCGATTAGCCATTCATTAGACGTAAATAGGAACAATCAAGTAACATAAATCATGCAATGATAAACACATCAGTCATGCAATAATCATATGTCTGTCAAGTATTAACAATAAATCAAGAATTGAATGACTATAAGTTTATCCACAAAAAAATAAACACAATGAATCAACAATTGAATAAACATGACTGAACTAACCAGAAGATTAATATACGCTAGGCACAAAGGTTGATCACTAAGAGCAAGAGGCTTCGACCAAGGGGGGCTACTACCGCAAGAAATCTTGGGGATGGTAGGGTTTAATTTTTGAGTATGAGATCATAAACATTACATGTTACGTATACATTAATTAATATGAATTAAAAGGGTGTAGGCGGTGGAACATAGGTGGGCTGAGACTAAAACAATTAAAGGAAAAAGGGTAGTTTTGTTGGGCCGTGAATATGGGAACAAGGAGAATGGATGGCATAATCCATTTTGCAGCAACTTTAGTTTATATGTATTATTTTTTGAATTTTTTTCATAAATAGGTGGTTTGAACCACAAAAGAGTGTTATTAGGTGGGTTTGAATTATGTTTTCATATTTAGGTAGGTTGTGAAACCATACAGCGACCTTGATGAAGGTTTTCCGCAAAAATCAGAGTTTCTGCAAAAAGCTGCATAAAATGTTGAACATCACAAAATGATACAGCGACCTTGTGAAGGTCGCTGTTTGAAGTTACAATCTTATACAAAGTCGCAGAATCATGTACCAACCTTAGTGAAGGTCACAGAATCATGTTACAATGTTATTGAAGGTCGCAGAATCAAAGCACAAGCTTATTGAAGATCGCAGAATCATATCACAATCTTATTGAAGGTCGCAGAATAAAACTACAAAGTTAATAAAGGTCGCTGAATCATAGTACAAGCTTAATAAAGGTTGCTGTTTCATACTACAAAGTTAATGACAATCAACAGTTTGATTTCAACCCTAACCCGGAGGAGGATTACGACCCAGAAGTCCTGAAGGAAGCTTGGAACTATGAGGTCGTTAGTGATGATCCATGGGAACAATATCGCAGGTGGACGTTTTTTGACAAGACATAAAAATGAGTTTTTACGACTTTCGGGCCCCCTTGAATGACCCGAAATGAGTTCTGCCGACCAGACGCCCCTGGTCCCCGGACAAATTTACCGCTCCTTATAAGTTAGAGACAAACGAACCCGGTGGTGGGAGCCACACGGGTTTTGAAACGGCCACGGAAAAGGCCACGTTGGACGTTTTTTGACAAGACATAAAAATGAGTTTTTACGACTTTCGGGCCCCCCTGAATGACCCGAAATGAGTTCCGCCGACCAGACGCCCCTGGTCCCCGGACAAATTTACCGCTCCTTATAAGTTAGAGACAAACGAACCCGGTGGTGGGAGCCACACGGGTTTTGAAACGGCCACTGAAAAGGCCACGTTGGGCGTTTTTTGACAAGACATAAAAATGAGTTTTTACGACTTTCGGGCCCCCCCTGAATGACCCGAAATGAGTACCGCCGACCAGACGCCCGTGGTCCCCGGAAAAATTTACCCCTTCGTATAAGTTAGAGACAAACGAACCCGGTGGTGGGAGCCACACGGGTGAGGAAAAGGCCACGTTGGACGTTTTTTGACAAGACATAAAAATGAGTTTTTACGACTTTCGGGCCCCCCTGATTGACCCGAAATGAGTACCGCCGACCAGACGCCCCTGGTTCAGATGGATTTTAATACAAAAATCCAAAAGACCAGAACAACTGTTTCCATGGACGATTCTCCCACCTCAATTTCTCGACCTTTTGGAAGAGAATCCTAACCATCGTGCGTTACCTTTTGCTATTGGATTAAAGGAACATTACCCTCCATTTTGGGACATCGATACGGTAACACTTACATCCCCCACTGTATATTTTAAACCAAATACGTTTAACTTATTTATTTTTGTCTCGGGTTTATATTCCAATCTGTGTTGACCTTCAAGACTGGTTCATGGTTCGTGTTGATATGGGGACACTTCACCTTACTTTGTATTTTACTGGGACGTGTACTTCAAGTGTTTCTGATGGGTCAAGCTTGATTCAAGTTAGGGTATACCCAACCCTAATAAAATTTGAATCGTTATTTAAAAATTTTTTGGATAAAATTGCATACTGGGAACATTCTGGACGCCCACATGTGGAAAACACAATGGTGACACATACAGAAGTTTGCCAACATCAAAAGGAAAACCCAGGACCAGATTCAGGGGTGTTAGTTTGTATGTTGTTAAGTAAACTGGTTAATGACGAGGACGTCGGGATTGGGGGAGATCTTGTCGAGGCTTACGCGAAATACAGATGAGAGATGGCGGATGAGTTTTATGCAGCTCGTTTTTCACCCCCAAAACGAAAGGAAACGACCTCTGGCGAGACAACACCAATGCCCCCCGTCCTTATTCACCCTTACATGTAATAAAACGTGTAATTGTTTATCGTACTTGTATTAAATTATTAAATATAAATTTCCACTTTTTTTTGACAAAAAGCCAGCAAACGAAAGTTGCATGTAAATTCTGCAAACATCAGTTATTTTAATAAGCTTGTGACACCATTCTGCGATCTTCATTAACTTTGTAGTATGAAACAGCAACCTTTATTAAGCTTGTACTATGATTCAGCGACCTTTATTAACTTTGTAGTTTGATTCTGCGACCTTCAATAAGATTGTGATATGATTCTGCGACCTTCAATAAGCTTGTGCTTTGATTCTGCGACCTTCAATAACATTGTAACATGATTCTGCGACCTTCACTAAGGTTGGTACATGATTCTGCGACTTTGTATAAGATTGTAACTTCAAACAGCGACCTTCACAAGGTCGCTGTATCATTCTGCGATGTTCAACATTTTATGCAGCTTTTTGCAGAAACTCTGATTTTTGCAGAAAACCTTCATCAAGGTCGCTGTATGGTTTCACAACCTACCTAAATATGAAAACATAATTCAAACCCACCTAATAACACTCTTTTGTGGTTCAAACCACCTATTTATGCAAAAAAATTCTTATTTTTTTTCCAACTAACTAATAATATAATAATCAACTAATATAAATGTTTAATATTCAATCTACGGTTCCGGCCTCGTAAGTTCCAAGCTACGCGAGTGGTTTGAATCGACACGCGAGACAAACAATTTGGTTCAACAGTTCGGGTCTGTTCAACGCGATATGGATAAAATATGATTAATTCATCAAACAAAATTAGTATATGATTTGATTGATAAAAACGAAATAAACGGTTTTTACCTAGGAGTTACGGGTTGTCACATTCTCCCCATGTTAAAAGAAACTTCATCCCAAAATTTAGCACGTAGTTACTGAAGAAGCTAGATAGGTTGCGTGGTTTCCTGGTTTTCCTGGGGTGTCACATCATCCCCCCGTTGGTTTGGAATTTCGTCCCGAAATTCCGCAGTAGCTTCAGCCTCAGTAGTGGTTGTACTTTTCTCGAACAACTGGGGATACTTGTGTTTCATTTGATCTTCTCGTTCCCAGGTAAACTCTGGGCCACGACGGGAGTTCCAACGAACTCGAACAAGAGGTATTCTGATGCGCTTGAGAATCTTAACATCTCGGTCAGTGATCTCTACTGGTTCCTCGACGAATCGCAACTAATCGTCAATTGTGAGCTCCTTCAAAGGAACTATGAGGGTCTCATCTGACAGACATTCCTTCAGATTTGACACGTGGAATACGTTGTGAACTCCGCTAAGTTCTTCAGGTAGAATCAATTTGTAAGCCACTTTGCCAATTTTCTCAATGATTTCGAACGGTCCGACATAACGCGGATTGAGTTTGCCTCGTTTGCCAAAACGAACTACACCTTTCCAAGGTGAGACTTTGAGTAGCACTCGATCCCCAACCTGGAACTCGAGTGGTTTCCTGTGCTTATCAGCGTAGCTTTTCTGACGGTCACGAGCTGCCGCCATTCGTTGTCATATCTGAGCAATCTTCTCAGTTTTGTTTACCACATGTTCTGGGCCTGTGATTTGGCTGTCACCAACTTCTGCCCAGCAAAGAGGTGATCGGCATTTATGTCCGTACAATGCGTCAAACAGAGCAGCCTGGATGCTGCTGTGGTAACTGTTGTTATACGAAAACTCCACCAAAGGGAGCTGTCACGGCCCCCGACCCGGTTTGACCCGATTTAGAAGCCGCGACATAGAAATCCCGTGGTATTTAATTAAGTGAGTTTAACAGCGGAAGTTTCTTCAGGATCATTTTAAAAACTGAAATATTTCCCGATTATTTTATTTCACAATTCGGGATAAAACCCGATAATTTACAATCTTGAGATTTCACGAAGAAATCTTTTATTTTACAAAACATGTTTCTTTATTTTATACTGAGCCACTTTCTTAAGCTGATAGTGCTTCATGGCACTTTTCCTGGATCACAACAGATCACCTGAAACATGTTTGAAAAAGGTTTTGTCAGCGGGAAATACTGAGTGAATCATTCTATTTAATAAAACGACACATTTGTTATAATTTACAGTATTAAGAGAGATTACAATGTTTCAGATATCAAACCAAACTACCCACAGTAATTGTCACTCGACCCATTGGCCCATTCGTCCAATGGTGTCTGTGACTATGGTCATATCACCCCTTGGCTAACTCGTTGTCCAATGGTGAAGATTATCAAGTAATGTATACAAAACCCCACATACCGGCTGTAACTTGGTGATTACATATACTTAATCACTGTAATTATAACTTTGAATAAAACATGATTTTGTAAATAGATTTGATAAAAAGAGAATGACTCACATTGCAGATTTAACAGAGCTTAGTTTACTGATTAGCCTTGATAACCTAATTTAAATAATCAAGCACACAAACTAGGTTAGTAACTTAATACAGCTTTTACGATAACTCACGAGTTTGAAACCTTCACAACGAATGACAAAGTGCGATACTTAAACATCCATCGATTTAACGACGAATGACAAAGCATAAACCCTAATGTGGGCAGCACTTAAACATCCATTGGATAGTTTAATCGATCGGACATTGAATCGTAGCAGCGATCGAGTTATTACCCTGAATTGTGGCAGCACTTCATGATCAGTGTGTGTTTTGGGACTGTTTTGATTATAACTCAGCGTACAATTTGAAATTGAACGTCGAAAGAACACCCAATTGCATGAAACAGACGATCCTATTTATACGTGAAATTGAGTTCCCCCGCGTGTCGCAGGAGATGTTGCTGCTCCTGTCGCGACTCGCCTGGGGTGACAACCTATCCTAGGGTAGCCTTGTCACTAGTATAGGCCTGCTGAGTTGATAGTTCGTTAATTCTCATATTTGACAACGCATTTTAGAGATAATCGTTAGTTAGGGTTTACCCCCCTTGAGTTTTAGGGGCCCTAATCCCGATTCCAAATGTTCTGAAAATTTTAGGGATTATACAGAATCACTTGGGTTTCTCAATTAGGGTTTCTTATTGGACAATTTGATTAAATAAATATAACTTTTGATGAGAGTTGTTACATTCTCCCCACCTTAATAAAAATCTCGTCCTCGAGATTTACTGGAATAAGTGAGGATACTTTCGCTTCATTTCTGATTCCAGCTCCCAAGTGTATTCAGCTCCTCTCTTTGAATCCCATCTGACTTTGACTAAAACTAGTCGTTTATGTTTGAGAAACTTGATCTTTCGATCCTCAATTTGAAGAGGTTTCTCAACAAATTTCAGCTTTTCGTTTACCTCTATATCTCGAAGATGTACTACCAGTGATTCATCTGATAAGCATTTCTTGAGATTGGATACATGAAATACATCATGTACTCCTGCTAATTCTGGTAGTTGTAAACGATAAGCAACTGGTCCTATACGTTGGATCACTGGAAATGGTCCTATGTATCTTGGACTTAGCTTTCCTTTCTTCCCGAATCTAACTACTCCTTTCCAAGGAGAAACTTTTAACACTACTCTGTCTCCAACTTGAAATTCTAACGGCTTGCATCTATTATCTGCATAACTTTTCTGGCGATCTCGAGCCGTCTTCAGCCTTTCCTTGATTTGAGTAATCTTATCAGTCGTCTCTTGCACTATTTCAGGACCTGATAATTGACTTTCTCCTATTTTTGCCCAACAAACTGGAGTTCTGCATTTTCTTCCGTACAATGCTTCAAATGGGGCGGTTTCAATACTTGAATGATAGCTATTGTTATAGGAGAATTCAATTAATGGTAAATGATCATCCCAATTTCCACCAAAATCTATTACACATGCTCGAAGCATGTCTTCTAGAGTTTGGATCGTCCTTTCACTTTGTCCATCTGTTTGTGGATGATATGCAGTGCTCAGATTTAATCGAGTTCCCATAGCTTGCTGGAAACTTTTCCAGAAATGAGAAGTAAAACGACTATCCCTATCCGAAACAATGGAGAGTGGAACTCCATGTAAGGATACAACTTCATCTACATACAATTTTGCCAACCTTTCCATACTAAAGGTTTCTTTCATTGGTAAAAACTGAGCTGATTTGGTTAATCGATCCACAATTACCCAAATCGCATCATTACCTTTTCTGGTTTTGGGTAACTTAGTAACAAAATCCATTGTTATAAGTTCCCATTTCCATACTGGCATTTCTAATTGTTGTAGTAACCCTGAAGGTTTCTGATGTTCTGCCTTAACTTGTGAACAAGTAAGACATTTAGAAACATATCGTGCTATATCCTTTTTCATTCCTATCCACCAAAAGTTTTTCCTTAAATCTTGGTATATCTTATTGTTTCCTGGGTGCATAGTATACCTAGATTTATGAGCTTCTTCTAAAATCTTAGGTCTTAAGTCTCCCTGCTTAGGTACCCAAATTCTACTTTTGTGGAATCTCCAAATTCCATCTGCTCCTTGTTCTAATTCCTTGATTCGTCCTTTAATTCCTTCAGCATCATCCTTGATTGCTGTAACTTGAACATTCTTCAATTGTTCCATTAAATCTATTTCTAGATTTAATCTGAGAGCACGAACTCGTCGTTGTTTCTCATAATACTTACGACTTAAAGCATCTGCAACTACATTTGCCTTTCCTTTGTGATACTGAATATCACAGTCGTAGTCACTTAGGATTTTCATCCATCTTCTTTGCCTCATATTTAACTCTTTTTGCCCAAATATATATCTTAAACTTTTGTGGTCTGTGTAGACAGTAAATTTACTTCCGTAAAGATAATGTCTCCAAATCTTAAGGGCAAAAATTACGGCTCCTAATTCTAAATCATGAGTCGTATAGTTTTCTTCGTGCTTTTTCAATTGCCTTGAAGCATATGCAATTACCTTTTTGCGTTGCATAAGCACACATCCATATCCTAGTTTTGAAGCATCACAATATACCTCAAAATCTTCAGTTCCTTCTGGTAAGGCTAAGATTGGTGCATTTGTTAATTTCTGCTTCAATATTCTAAAGGCTTCTTCTTGCTTAGGTCCCCATTCAAACTTAACCGCTTTACAGGTTAACTTAGTTAATGGTACGGCTATCTTGGAAAAATCCTTAATAAACCGTCTATAATATCCGGCTAAACCTATAAAACTTCTAATTTCCATTGCTGTTTGTGGAACCTTCCATTTGGTAATTGCCTCTATCTTAGCAGGATCTACATGAATACCTTCGTGATTCACCATGTGTCCTAAGAATTGCACTTCTTGCAACCAAAATTCACACTTCGAGAATTTAGCATAAAGCTTTTCTTTTCTTAACAAAGTTAAGAGTGCATGAAGGTGTTCATAATGCTCTGTCTGACTTTTGGAATAAATAAGTATATCGTCTATGAAGACAATTACAAATTTATCCAAATATGGTTTACAGATCCTATTCATCATGTCCATGAATGCAGCAGGTGCATTTGTTAACCCAAAGGGCATGTCTGTAAACTCATAATGACCATACCTAGTTCTGAAAGCAGTTTTAGGTATGTCTTCTTCTTGTACCTTCAATTGATGATATCCGGAGCGTAAATCTATCTTAGAGAAATATCTAGCTCCCTGAAGTTGATCAAATAGATCATCAATCCTAGGCAATGGGTATCGATTCTTAATTGTAACCTTATTCAATTCTCTATAATCAATACACATTCTCATTGAACCATCCTTTTTCTTAACAAACAACACAGGTGCTCCCCACGGGGAGGAACTAGGTTGTATGAATCCTTTACTTAGTAATTCATCTAATTGCTTTTTCAGTTCTAACATTTCTGTGGGTGCTAACCGATAAGGTGCCTTGGCTATCGGTGTAGTTCCTGGAATTAGATGAATCCTAAATTCTACTTCCCTATCTGGAGGTAATCCTAGTAAATCTTCTGGGAATATATCTGGATATTCTGAGACTACAGGAATTTCCTTAAGTTCTTTACCCTTAGTACTAATGATTACTGAAATCATATATACTATTCCTTGCTTTCGTTCATAATTAGCAACTTTCATTACTGATATGAACTTCATGGGCTTACGTGGTTTATCTCCTGTAATCCTAATTACTTCTCCGGTGGGTGATTGAATTTCTATGGAATTCTGATCACAAAATATTCGAGCATGGTTGGCTACTAACCAATCCATTCCTAATACAACATCAAATTCAGCTAACTTCATCGGCAATACTTTTGCAGAGAATTTATGTCCTAAAAGTTCTATATTTTCTTCTTGCAAAACTTTATCTATACTAACAGAATTTCCGTCTGCCGTTTCAACTGTAAAAATCTGCCTAAGGTTGGTTAAGGGTAAATTAAGAGCTTGGCAGAATGAAGTATTTATAAAACTTTGGTTTGCACCAGAGTCAAATAATACTTTGGCGTAAATGTTGTGAACTAAGAACGTACCCGCTATCACATCTGGGATAAGTTCTGCTTCTTGAGTGGTTAGCTGGAATGCTCTAACATTCTTCTTTGTAGCTCCATCTGCTGGTTTAGCTTTGTTGTCTGCTGGTTTGACCAATTTCGGGCAATCTGGCCTGAAATGTCCAGTTTCTCCACAATTGTAACAAATTGTGGATTTCTTCCTACAGTTTTCTTCACGATGTCCTGTCATTTTGCAAAAATTGCAAATTATATTACATCTTCCAAAATGTTTCCTTTTACAATTCCTGCAGAATGACGGATTTGAGGGTTGCCCTGTTCCTCTTCTCTTGAAATTGCTATTATTACCCGTACGAAATCCCTGTGTAATTTTCTGAGCCAATTCTTTCTTTCTGTCTTCATCTCTTGTGCGCACCAGTTCATCAGTTAGGGTGTTAGCTAATTCCACAGCATCGTCGATAGTGCGAGGTCTCGCAGCTTTAACTATATTGCGGATTTCACTAATCAGTCCCCAAATGTAGCGAGAAATGAGTACCGGTTCTGGCAAAGCCAGTGTTGGTACCACTCTAGCATATTCAAAGAATGTCGAAGTATAACCGCGACAATCTACACCCATCATCCGATGATTTAGAAACTTATTTGTCATCTGTTCTTTTTCATACTCGGGACAGAATTTTCTTTCTACTAAACCCTTAAATTCTTCCCAAGTCATAGCATAAGCTATTATTCTTCCTTTTGATTGTAACACAGTGTTCCACCATTCGAGTGCTCCTTCCTTAAAGAGATTTGATGCGTACATGACCTGATCATCTTTAACACATTTACTTATTGCAATTACTGCTTCGGTTTTCTCTAACCAACGCAGTGATGCAGTTTCTCCTTCATTGCCTGCAAATTCAGTAGGTTTACAAGCAAGGAATTCTTTGAAAGTGCAACCAGGCGTTGCAGTTTTCATTTTCTTAGGAAATGGAGCTTGATGTAGTTCTGCATTATGATTGACATGATCATTGCCTCCGTTTACACTATTACTGAAGTTATCTTCAGAAATGTGTTTACTAGGAATGATTTGTTGCGGTTCGATTGGATTCTTTATAGCGGCAACGAATGCTGGAATAGCATTGGCTATCCCTTGAGCAACAATATTTTTGATATCTTGTCTAGTCATATATTGATCTCCTGGATGTTGCTCTGACTGATTAACCTCATTTACTGGTTCATTACCAATGTTTGACATCTGATAATAAATTTTATGTAAATAATTAGTATAAATACAAATATAATAAAACAGTTTGCACATAATCACCTTAACATGTATAATCAAAATTATTGATTTCACAAGTTTCATTTCTATATATTATATTATGCCTCGTACACACGATTATCATACAACGTTTTATTGTTAAGTTATTACACATACTGGTTATTATGATTATTTATTAACAAATATTCCTGCAAACTCTCATTATCTGGTTAGCTAATTTCTTAAAAACGACGCTCCCTTTCGTCATATTTCCAAGTAACTCTTTCTCCCACATCCCTAATCCGATTTCCTGCATCAATTAACTCTTCGCCCCAGAGGCGAAGTTCAGTAAGATTCTCCGGGCTCATGGTTGGGTATAGTGGAGGTTCTGGGTCAACTTGTGGGAAAAATGTATCAGGGTTGTTTAAAAGATTTTGGTATTGCCAATCAGTTGTCCACCATTCATCTAATTCTACTGGTAGTGGTTGAGGTTGGACAATAGGATCTGGAATAGCAGGTTCCAGATTGATTGGGATTGGAGCTTCTAGTGGGTAACTGAAAAGATCTTCTTCAGTAAATATAAGGTTTGGATTAGCTGCTTCAAGGTTTCCATCGGCAGGTCCGATGAGGTCACTCATTACTAGTTTATGATCTAAAACTTCCCAGGGAGTCATTTTCTGTTTCTGTCTAGAACTTTCCCCGACTTCTCTTTCTATTTGCTTAAAACTCTTCTCAGTTTCTATCTCTACTTGATTAACATTTTCCTCAATTTCTACCCCTTTTCCTTTGTCTTTTGGTTCTTCAGTTTTGGTAACCTTTCTTGTTGCTGGCTTTTTCCTTCGTACACGCCTCCAGCCCACAAATCTGCTTCTTTTCTTGGGTTTAGGTTTTGCCAGTGGTTTAGATTGAAATTCCATGGGTTCTTCTTTATCACCGAAGTAACCGGTGAATTCCTTGGAAACTTCTATCTTAACGGGATAGAGGTTAAGATTTTCTAAACCTTCAGATATCTCATTCATGCTGTTTAGCATATATGCAAAATACATACCGAATGTTAAAACAAAATTTTATAGATAACCCGTAAATATTATTGCATACATAAAACAACTGACAAGTAAATTATACTACGATTTACTGTAACTTATTTATTTACTAAATAAGATTTATGGGAAATAAAAGTGCTAAAACTTTTGAGTATTTAGAGATTTTCATTTTCTGCTGTTGTGGCTACCATATAAAGATTTGCCCATTTCTCATCTAATTTGTCCTCCCAAGGTGATTTATTGATTAAGTCCTGGGTTTCTTGTTTAACTTTCTTCTCTCGGTTTTTCCTTATTTCCTCCTGACTTTTCCTAATAATCAAACTTCTTTTATTAGGAGAAAGTGGTTCCTCGTAATGTGCCTTACGGACAAATATTCCTTCTTCAGGAATTACATAAGGTTTTGTTTGGGATGAACTTCCCTTCTCGTTGGATGATTTATCTAGTTTAAGATAAATGTTTGACAGCTTTTGTTTACCCATACTGTAATTAACAAATAATCAGTTAATAAAACACATAATCACATAATTGGCAGTCAGTAAAAAAATTAAGTATTTCTAAATACTTAATAGGCTTAAATCAGTGGCTCTGATACCACCTTATTTCTGTCACGGCCCCCGACCCAGTTTGACCCGATTCAGAAGCCGCGGGACAGAAATCCCGTGGTATTTAATTAAGTGAGTTTAACAGCGGAAGTTTCTTCAGGATCATTTTAAAAACTGAAATATTTCCCGATTATTTTATTTCACAATTCGGGATAAAACCCGATAATTTACAATCTTGAGATTTCACGAAGAAATCTTTTATTTTACAAAACATGTTTCTTTATTTTATACTGAGACACTTCCTTAAGCTGATAGTGCTTCATGGCACTTTTCCTGGATCACAACAGATCACCTGAAACATGTTTGAAAAAGGTTTTGTCAGCGGGAAATACTGAGTGAATCATTCTATTTAATAAAACGACACATTTGTTATAATTTACAGTATTAAGAGAGATTACAATGTTTCAGATATCAAACCACACTACCCACAGTAATTGTCACTCGACCCATTGGCCCATTCGTCCAATGGTGTCTGTGACTATGGTCATATCACCCCTTGGCTAACTCGTTGTCGAATGGTGAAGATTATCAAGTAATGTATACAAAACCCACATACCGGCTGTAATTTGGTGATTACATATACTTAATCACTGTAATTATAACTTTGAATAAAACATGATTTTGTAAATAGATTTGATAAAAAGAGAATGACTCACATTGCAGATTTAACAGAGCTTAGTTTACTGATTAGCCTTGATAACCTAATTTAAATAATCAAGCACACAAACTAGGTTAGTAACTTAATACAGCTTTTATGATAACTCACGAGATTGAAACCTTCACAACGAATGACAAAGTGTGATACTTAAACATCCATCGATTTAACGACGAATGACAAAGCATAAACCCTAATGTGGGCAGCACTTAAACATCCATTGGATAGTTTAATCGATCGGACATTGAATCGTAGCAGCGATCGAGTTATTACCCTGAATTGTGGCAGCACTTTGTGATCAGTGTGTGTTTTGGGACTGTTTTGATTAAAACTCAGCGTACAATTTGAAATTGAACGTCGAAAGAACACCCAATTGCATGAAACAGACGATCCTATTTATACGTGAAATTGAGTTCCCCCGCGTGTCGCGGGAGATGTTGCTGCTCCTGTCGCGACTCGCCTGGGGTGACAACCTATCCTAGGGTAGCCTTGTCATTAGTATAGGCCTGCTGAGTTGATAGTTCGATAATTCTCATATTTGACAACGCATTTTAGAGATAATCGTTAGTTAGGGTTTACCCCCCTTGAGTTTTAGGGGCCCTAATCCTGATTCCAAATGTTCTGAAAATTTTAGGGATTATACAGAATCACTTGGGTTTCTCAATTAGGGTTTCCTATTGGACAATTTGATTAAATAAATATAACTTTTGATGAGAGTTGTTACAGGAGGCGTCTTTCCCAACCGTTGCCAAAATCGATTACACATGCTCGAAGCATGTCTTCAAGGGTTTGGATGGTGCGATCAGACTGCCCTTCCGTCTGTGGATGATAAGATGTGCTCATGTCTAAACGTGAGCCAAAGGACTTGTGCATAGCTTGCCACAACTCAGAAGTAAAACGTGCATCACGATCGGAAATAATGGAGGTTGGCACCCCGTGCCTCGAAACCACTTCCTTTAAATAAACGTCTGCTAAAGTAGAAAACTTGTATGTTTCTTTGATAGCCAAAAAGTGTGCAGACTTATTCAATCGATCCACTATCACCCAAATAGTGTCATTTCCGCGTTGAGACCTAGGCAGGCCAGTAACGAAATCCATGGAAATTTGCTCCCATTTCCATGTCGGGATCTCTGGTTGTTGGAGTAGGCCTGATGGTTTCTGATATTCGATCTTGACTCTCACACAAGTCAAACATTTGCTGACGTAAGTTGCTATGTTGGCTTTCATGCTAGGCCACCAGTATGTAGTACTTAAGTCGTGGTACATCTTATCCGAACTAGGATGTACTGAGTAACGAGACTTATGTGCTTCATCCATCACCAGTTCGAGTAAATTTCCATAAAGTGGAACCCAGATGCGCCTGTTTACATAGTAGGCGTCGTCTTCCTTTTGTTCTAACCATTTCCTCGATCCTCGTAGACACTCCGCCCTGATGTTCTCTGCTTTCAATGCTTCAACCTGAGCATCTCGTATCTGAGTAGGAAGACTAGATTGGATGGTAAGTTGTAACGCTCGCACGCGCTTAGGTTTTGACTCCTTTCGGCTGAGGGCGTCGGCCACAACATTGGCTTTTCCCGGATGGTACTTAATCGCGCATTCGTAATCATTCAAGAGCTCGAGCCATCGACGTTGTCGCATGTTTAACTCCTTTTGCTTGAAGATATTCTAGAGACTCATGTGATCGGTGTAAATGGTGCACTTGGTACTGTACAGGTAATGCCTCCATATCTTGAGTGCAAAAACAGCAGCTCCCAGCTCTAGATCATGAGTAGTGTAGTTCCTTTGGTAAACTTTAAGTTGGCACGATGCATAAGCAATGACTTTATCCCGTTGCATCAACACACAACCAAGTCCTTGAATTGACGTGTCGCAATAAACCACAAAATCATCGGTGCCTTCAGGTAATGAGAGAATAGGCGCGCTACAAAGTCTCTCTTTTAAGTGCTGAAACGCGGATTCCTGTGCGTCACCCCAACGGTAGGTGACACCCTTCTGAGTTAGCGAAGTGAGTGGTTGTGCAATCTTCGATAAATCCTTGATAAATCTTCTGTAGTAACCCGCCAAACCCAAGAATTGGCGGATTTCAGTTGGTGTACGGGGTGCAGGCCAGTTCTTGATCGAGTAAACCTTGGATGGATCAACATGAATCCCATCCTTGTTTACCACGTGGCCTAGGAAATGGACTTCATGAAGCCAAAAGTCACATTTTGAAAACTTAGCATACAGCTGCTCTGTTCGAAGAAGTTCCAGAATAAGTCGTAGATGCTGCTCGTGTTCTTCCTGACTCTTAGAATAGATCAGGATGTCGTCGATGAAAACAAGTGACATATTCGTCAGGTTAGACTAGATTCGAATGTCGCGTCTGAGAATCCATATCGGTCGTATCAAGTTCAAAGAACAGTATCTGTGGTATCATCATATTCATGGCCCAATGCTCATCGAGTAATGTTCGTAGAGTGTAACTTGTCCAAGCGAGTGTCCGCGGGGGTTGTTGTTAGGATCACAGAATCCCAAAAGTATATCAAGTATGGATGTGGGAACATAAGTAAGAGTAGTCGCAATGGATGAGTAAGCGTTTAAGAATCCACAACAGGGGTTTACATAAGGTCGAAGGTATAGCTGGTCATACGCAAGTTTGGTATAGTTAGGTTAAAGTATGTCGTTGATCAAATATAGTTGTCAAGTAAGCAATCAAGCTAGGGGGAGTTCCTTGGGTCGTACGAATGGTTCCAAAATACGTCTGCGTAGTCGTGGGGTTCCAAAGGAAAGACGTGAAAACGTGCTCAAGTGAGTATGATCGTATCAACAATACATCACCACCCTCAAGGTTTCAAGGAGTGATCACCAGTGATCGAAAGTCGAGCCTTCCAAATTCTCTATGCTAAAGCGTGTTCGTTCCAGTGTCTTGTCATGGAGAGGCGAGAACGTAATGTCACTGTGGTAAGGGAGTGATGGTTTGATCTAAGCCAATGATAGAATTTAAACAAAGCATTAATCGACAACCAGGTGTTGGTACAAAGGCTAGTGAGAAGATTCCGCATATAAATATGGAAAACTATCATGGAGTTAAAATACGACTCTTGTAGTGTAAGGTGGGTCAGGTAAACGTATAAATTATCATGTTCGCCGGTGGGTTGAGTGATTCATATTTCCGTCCCCAAATGTTCTGAAGACTATTTCACCTGTAATGGCATTCATTCGCTAAGTTGGGTATACGAGAGAGCTAATCAAGTAGAATAAGAATACACCATCCAACAGGGTAATAAGGTAGTCTTGTGATTGGTGAAAATCATGGTATGGTTCTTGGTGTTTCATTAAATCGGTTGTCAATCGAAACGATAGGGAATTAATGAGGTTCATGCGAAGAATCGAGTGAAAACAAGGGTCCAACAATAACCAAAGGATTTGACCAGCTAATCTATTGTCTAGAAGTAATTTCCAGTAGTGGTGCATAGCTGCATGGCACAAAAGGGAAGTTCGTTGCATCGCGGTCGCGCAAGTGTATCACTTGTCCAAAACAGAGTTTGGTGGGTAAGGTTTCTGTTGCATAACGACAAACACGTGTAACTGTGACTGCTTCGCTTCTGGCGACGATGACAGGTGAAGGTGATAAAGTTTGTCAACAGGGATGCCTGGGTTTAGTTCTCCTAAGCCCAAGTTCGTGTAAGCCAGGTTTGGTCTTCATGAATGTTGACGTACAAACCGACTGTACGGAGGGTCAGATGGCGACGTCATGTCGAGGTAAACGTACGAGTAGATAGGATGCATAAACAGTCGTTGTAGCAGGGCGATAAGAAATCAGGAAAGAATTTGACCACCACTTGTCAAATTTCAAGTAAACAATTGTGTGTCATAAAGAACACAGTAGGGCTAATAGACAGCATGCTGCTTTCCTAATTAAGCATACCATAACATCACACCATGCAAAAGTAATCTAGAAAGTAGGTAATATAAACTTAAATCATACCACCTAGTGTGTTGAGCCTTGCACGTGGAGCGAAGCGTCGTTGTGGATTGTTGGGCAGTGTACAGGTTATAGTCTGTTTTTGTCAAAAAGCTTTTCCCTTTTTAAAACCAAGTTCACTATAACCAATGTCACTGATACCAATCTGTCACACCCCCAAAATCCACAAGCGGAGTATCACCGCATGGAGGCATGACTGACCAGGATCAAGCCACCAATCATATTGAACAACGTAATTAAGTAAATAAGACCAACCACAATATAATTGGTGTCCAAAAGAAAGTAACCAACTTTAAGTTAACAACGGAAGCATAAAATGTAAAACCCAAACATAAGTGATAAGTTCATAAAGTTTAAATGTTTAACATGGAACTCAACAGTCCATGTCCCACAACGATCACTCCTCCCTGTGCAAGCTCCATAAGCACCTAACGACCTGCAAGGCATGTAACAACGAGTCAACAACAAAGTTAAGCGAGTTCACAGTTGGTTGTTTAGTTTTACAAGTTTGTTTTGAAAACCAGAAGTTGTTTCGTAAACCACGAGTTAACCAGTATATTTGTTCCCCAAACCATATCCATAATCAGTGGGGGCTTCCCCATGTGAACCACTAGACCGTTACCATATCGACAACTGACGAAAGTAAGTTGTGCCCTAAGTCAATGTCTATCATCATTGACTGAGTGCCCAGATCCATTAGTACACGCCCATTCTACCGGCACGGTGTGAGGCTTGTCAACCCTAGTAGCGCTATTAACTAATGAGCCGCTCGCCATTGGTCTGGCGATTAAGTCGATATAAAAATGAGGGACTTCGTGATAGAGTTTTGTCTAGTAAGTTTTAAGGTTGTTGCCCTACCCAAGGAGGACGAACGTACGTATTCTACCCAAGGAGAATACGCATGATTAACATTGGCATCCTACCCACGGAGGATGGAGGTACATATCCTACCCAAGGAGGATATGTAGGTTCCGTTTTAGTTCTTTTACCACATTCCCAACCACCGGGAATCCCATGCCTTTTAAAGAGTGTGAACTCACCTTAGCTTGCTCGGTAGTTAGTATGGTTATCCTAAACTTGGTCAACCGCGTCCTATAACGGTTACCACTAGTTAGGACCGTTTGTAAATGAATCACGTATTGCACACATGTATTGAGTAATCATGTATCACACATATTTCACAATAGTGTACAAACAATAAGTAGTTTCACACATAAAACATATTTCCAAATAGTGTGTGAGTAGGATCTTTTTAAGTGTACAACTTGGCCAAAGGATGGGGTTCCAATAGTGTGCGATCATCATGTTATAATTCCTAAATATTTCAATTTCTAGAATTTGCATCGTGGTGCAATCATAACCGGACTTTTCGTGGCCCAACTAACATGCATACGATATGTCAATACATTCGGCCCAGACTAGTGTGTGAAGCCCAATCAATTTTTTTATGTTAGTTACTCCATTTTATTGGCCCAACACAAATCAATATCATTCCTTAACATTAATAATCCCTAGTAGTAACAAGCAATACAGCGATTTCATGTATAACCATAACCACTTAACAGGATACCCCCTAGAAATCAATAATAGCAACATCATTTATTAACAGGGATCTCAAACAGCGATTTAGCAACTCACAACACTTTCACATCTGACCACTTTCGTTTATCAGTTCCATCCTATAGTAACAAGCAATACATGTTCATGGAGCATCATGATCATTATTTAACATTAAGCATAACATCAATTTTTAAACCGATTAGCCATTCATTAGACGTAAACAGGAACAATCAAGTAACATAAATCATGCAATGATAAACACATCAGTCATGCAATAATCATATGTCTATCAAGGATTAACAATAAATCAAGAATTGAATGACTATAAGTTTATCCACAAATAAATAAACACAATGAATCAACAATTGAATAAACATGACTGAACTAACCAGAAGATTAATATACGCTAGGCACAAAGGTTGATCACTAAGAGCAAGAGGCTTCGACCAAGGGGGGGTCTACTGCCGCAAGAAATCTTGGGGAAGGTAGGGTTTAATTTTTTACTATGAGATCATAAACATTACATGTTACGTATACATTAATTAATATGAATTAAAAGGGTGTGGGCGGTGGAACATAGGTGGGCCGAGACTAAAACAATTAAAGGAAAAAGGGTAGTTTTGTTGGGCTGTGAATATGGGAACAAGGAGAATGGATGGCATAATCCATTCTGCAGCAACTTTAGTTTATATGTATTATTTTTTTTCCAATTAACTAATAATATAATAATCAACTAATATAAATGTTTAATATTCAATCTACGGTTCCGGCCTCGTAAGTTCTGAGCTACGCGAGTGGGTTGAATCGACACGCGAGACAGACAATTTGGTTCAACGGTTCGGGTCGGTTCAACGCGATATGGATAAAATATGATTAATTCATCAAACAAAATTAGTATATGATTTGATTAATAAAAACGAAATAAACGGTTTTTACCGTGGAGTTACGGGTTGTCACAAACATCAAACGAAATATAAAAGGACAAAGTAGTAAATGAAAAAACTAAAGAGGTGATACATTGTTCAAAAGTTGAATTGTAACTCTTGTAAACAAGAGTAAATTGCCATTTTAGTCTCTGAGTTTTTGTCCAAATTGCTATTTTAGTCCAAATAGTTTTTTTTCTTCTCTGGTTCCCTGACTTTTCCTTTTTCTTGTCATTTTGATCACATTGTCTAAATTAGTCTAAAAACCAGATTATAATCAGTGGTATTTTTGGCATTAAATTATTATGAGGTTTATAAATTATGTGTTGGCCCATGCAGTTGAGCCCAGAAGAATAGATGATAAGGAAAGCCAAAACTGGTTCTCAAACAGTTGATCATCAGAAGCAGTGCCTGTACTAGATTCTTCCCTTGACAGTGGTTTTCTATCATCTGATGAACTACAAGCACTGATCATCTCAACAACTGATAAGTCAAAGTACTGATGAAGAATAAAGACTGAAGCTCTATCTACTGATGTCTCTCAAGTACTGATGAAGACCAAAGCACTGCGCATTCAACGACTGATCCCCTTTGAAGAAAGCACTGATTTTGAGCATTAGTGCTTAGGCTACAATAGTGGAAAGCTGCAACAGTGTTTATGTTATCAGTGTTTGTTGTAAATCAAGGTTTATGTAATCAGTGTTTATATGTAAAAGTGTTTAGAGTTTGTTAGGAAGTTAGATGTCACTTTCATGGTGACGTCAGCAAAGATGCTTAGCGGTTTCATTTGTACTATAAATAGAACAGTACCTGTACTGTTCTGTTAGCTCATTCTCACCAAGTCATCTTGTATGAAAAAATCACTGAGCTCAGGCTGAGGGGGAGTCTAGTTGCATGCATGCTGATGTGTGCAAAATGCAACATATGAATTACATCAAATGAGGCGTAAAACTAACCCTTTTTTAGTACTAATATTGGAAAAAGTGTGATTTTGTCTTCCTTTTGTATTTTCAGGACCAAATGAGCTTAAATGAACAAAAGGAACAAATATGCAGCAAAATCTAACATAAATACAAAGAAAAGGAATAAATGTGGCATGCCCGACCACTCGACAGCATCTTCCCAAGCAAAAACAAGAAATAGAAGGCTGACCACGCCCCCGTCGGAGGACACGGGGGCGTGGCCAGATGTCTGCAGAAAATGACAAAGTTGTAGAAGCTTCTATTCCCAGCACGGGGGCGTGCCCAGCTCAACACGGGCCGTGGTCAATGATAAGATTAGCAGAATCTTGCAAATCTTGATAGTACAGATACGCTTCTACACACGGGGCCGTGCCCAGTAGACACGGGGGCATGTGGAGCCTAATGCAGACAACTGCAATTAATGAAGAAAGAGAAAGTTGATGGCCACGGGGCCGTGTCCGGGCTTCTGTACAGGCTATAAATAGAGGTGCTTGGTTCACTTTAAAGGCATCCATTGACAAACCACCTCTCTCCCACTTCACCACCACTACAACACCCACATCCACCACCATCATCCATCATCCACCTTAGAGTGTGTGTAGTAGTCTCGGGATCCAAGATTGATGGTAAGAGTTCTTGACAATCAAAGGCCATGTTTGCCTAAGTCTCTTACATCACTTGATGAAGACAAGCATTTAATGTAATACTTTTGATTTTTAATCTTTTCGCACTTTTTATTTGGTTTTGTATTAATGACTTTAATAACTATTTTCTTATGTTGAAGGTGAAACTTCCTAATCATTTGTCTGTGGTGTCTTGGCGTTATTTTACTGTCTATATAAAATAAAAGATTTTCACCATTCATATCTCTACGGTCTATATACAGATATGTTGGCTAACTAGTCGGGGGTTAAGGGAATGGTTTGGTAAGGTTCTTGCCTTGTTCAGTGTATAGATCCTGCAAGGACCTGGGTCAAGCTTAATACCCACTGGTATTGGATGGCGGGGGTGTGAATGGCTTGATCCCCTCATATATAAACAACTATTAATACATTAACCCGACTACTTGGGATTGTATTCCTGCTGTCTCAAACCATTTAGCCGAGGGTAACGTCACCTTCAAAAGAGGGGCCTACCACATTATGCATTAATAACTTAATTAATTATCTTTCAATATTCCGACCCTTTGGCATTGTATCCTTGCTGACTCAAACCACTGGGTTGAGGGTAAGGTCACCTTCAAAAGAGGGGCCTACTACTATAACTAAGATAATCTCTTAAAAAGTGCAAAAGTGCGGCAATCATCAAGGGTTACATTAAAGGCGAGTCGGATCCAAGTGATTCATCTTGTCTATCTGTTTTTATTTTATTTTTATTTTTCAGCATTTTTAGTTTTTATTTTTCATGTTTAAACCTTTTCTAAAAATTTTGATTTGATTAGACGTTGAGGCTAAACCGGTACTAAAAGCTCTTGTATCCTTGGACGACCTCGGTATCTTACCAACACTATACTACGCTCACGATGGGTGCACTTACCCATATGTGTGTTTAGTGTTAGCAGAATATCGTGTTTTATAAATTTAAAACTTGACTAATGTGTTAAAAAGGTCTTAAAATAGTAATAAAAACATAACACACCTAACGCGCATCACATACACAGTTGAATATTGTAATAGATACAATCTTCTGATTGAATGAAATCATGTTTGCTCAAAGCTATTCTTCCTTGATTGTGTGTTAAAGTTTATTTCCATTTCCGCTGCAATCCAAATCTCTGTTTCATCTTTCATTTCTAATTAAAGAACACAATCTAAGAGACTCAGATCCTAACAATTGGTATCAGAGCATAGGATAGTCAAATTCGATCTAACAATCAATTTAACGTAAAAGTTCAGCTCAAATTTATTGATACTCAAAATTGTTTGTATCAGTTGATAAAAACAGAGTAAAAGGTAATCACGTACAAAGTTGATTATTCTGAAAACTTTTGTAAAATCAATCAAGATGACATCACAATCACACGTACAAAGTTGATCTCCAACATTTTGATCCCACTAATCTGGAGGAAATGGACATATTGCATCAATTGGCACTGCTGAGTGTTAGAACCCAAGTTTTATAAAAGAACAGGGAGAAAATTTCCAGGGTTACATGGGAACTTAAAAGTTGGGTTGGATAAATCAAAGTTAAAGTGCTATAAGTGTAACATGCTAGGAAACTTTGCTAGAGAATGTAGAAGCCAAAACAGTGGACCAATCATAACACATCCTAGCCCTAGACGTCAAAACACATAAAACATTGTGCACTATTACCAAAATACCCCTGCTGCTCATTTAAACACCGCTCATTATTCACACCCTGTAACACCTGTTCCAGTGAAATATGTTCAAACCACTCTTCCTCAAATACAGTATGTCCAAGCCCTAGTCTCTCATGTCCAAGTGCAACAACCTGCACCACAACATGCTACACAAACATCTGCTCCAGCAGAGGCCATTTAACAAAGCTTTTTTACCCAAGGCTTTGTTGATTGGAGTAGCATGCTTGATAAATTAACTGATGAAAACTTTGCTCTATTTGCTAAGAATTTTGCTCCTGTTGATGAATTCTGTTTTGTAGCATTAGAGTCAATTCCTGAAGGGCTGGAAAGTGAAGAAGGAGAACCCAATGCTGAAATAGTGGAAGAGATTGCTGAAGCAGTGGTTACTGTTGTTGTTGGTGAACAGTTGTTGGAGAAGGAAACCAAACCACTGTTAGAACCTCTTGCTGACCCATAGTGTAAGGATGAAGAGAAGGAGAAGGAGAACAATAGTGCTTGTGAGAATGTTTGTGATTGTGCCATGATGGTTGCAGCTAAGTTATCACCTCAGGTCTTGAAAAACCTATGTTCAGACAAATGCATCATAGCATTTGCTAATGTTAAAGAGGTGAATGAAAACCTTAGAGACAAGATTTTAAAAGAGGAAATACAATTTGAAAAGTCTGTTAAAGAATTGAAAAACAAATTGTTTGAAAAAGAAAGTGAAATCTGCAGTCTTAAACATGAACACAGCATAACCAAGGACCAACTTCAAGCCATGACAGAGAAAAATCATGCTTGCAAAAAGGAGTTGGAATCCACCCAAATCACTTGTGAAAAATGGGTGGAATCCTGCAAAGGTTATGAGGTGATGCTAGAGAAACAGATCAAAAGCAATGTAAAATTTGGCATAGGTTTAAGGAAAAATGACCAAGTTGAAAACACTGCTGTAAATGAGTCTAGGTTAGTTGAAATTATACCAACAAACAAGGATGATCAAGAAATCAAAATAACTGATAAAAATGGTAACAAAATCATTTTGGAAAAACCAGAGGGGTCATCAACCTTTGAGGAGATTGAAAAATATCAATTCAAACCCACCTGGTCAGATGAGTGTGACATCCTTGAGAATCTCAAACCCATGAATTTTTCCACAGTTGAGGGTGTGAAAGCACCCAAGGCCAAAGTGATTCCTCTTAAAGACATCCCAACATTGGTTCAAAACTCTGTTGCAAAGGAAGTTGAAAAGAGGAAGAAGAAAGAAAAAGTTAAAAATCTGTTTTGTGATTTCTGTGAAAAGAAAAACCATTCCACAAAGGACTATTTTCATCTTAAAGCATATGATATTAACAAAACAAGCATAATTGAGCCTGCAAACAGTTGCACCATCTGTGGAAAAACCAACCATCTCACTCATGAGTGTGTGTACCTCAAAACTTTTGAGGTTAAAAGAAAAGAGTACACCTCAAAAACACCCATGAGTTCATCAAAACAACCTGTCATGAAACAACAACCATTTGTCTTTGTCCAAACAGCTGTTACAAAACAGCTGAATAAAAACACTGCTCCAAGAGATGTGCAAGTGACAGATGCACCGCCTGCCAACCAATTCCAAAGAGGAAAAGGTCAACCACCATACCAAAGGGTCCCACATGTTTATGAGGCCTACAAAAGGCCTTCTAAACCAAAAGGGAACAGGCATCCCTATGGGTTTCAACATCTGACAGGAAATCGTCCACAACAGTGGTTAGAGAAACAATGTACAAAAATTGTCCAAGCCCCTGAGCTAACCACTGTCCATGTTCCTAGACTTGACACTGACACTGTTGAAACCCATCCAAAGCCTTATTGGCTTTGGAGACTGATGTGCGTGTGCTGTTATAGATTTTTAGTGTATATTTTAAGCCCTTTAACACTTTTTAGCCAAGTTTTAAATTTTTAAAACACGATATTTACTAACACTAAACACACATATGGGCAAGTGCACCCATCGTGAGCGTAGTATAGCGTTGGCAAGATACCGAGGTCGTACAAGGACACAAGAGCTTTTAGTACCGGTTTATCCTCAACGTCTAATCAAATCAAAAGTTTTGAAAAAGGTTTTTTAAACTAAAAAAATAAAACTAACTAAAATGCTGAAAAATAAAATAAAATAAAAAAACAGATAGACAAGATGAATCACTTGGATCCGACTCGTGTTTAGTGTAACCTTTGATTATTTCCGCACTTTTGCACTTTTTAAGAGATTATCTTAGTTATTGTAGTAGGCCCCTCTTCTGAAGGTGACGTTACCCTCAACCCAGTAGTTTGAGTCAGCAAGGATACAATCCTAAAGGGTTAGATTATTGAAAGATAATTAATTAAGTTATTAATGCATATTGCGGTAGGCCCCTTTTCTGGAGGTGACGTTACCCTCGGCTAAGTAGTCTGAGTCAGCAGGGATACAGTCCTAAGTAGCCGGGTTAAAGTTTTAATAGTAGTTTACATATGAGGGGATCAAGGAGTTCGGACCCCCGTGCAGAAGCGTATCTGTACTATCAAGATTTTCCTAGATTCTGCGAATCTTAGAGTTGACCACGGCCCCGTGTCCGCTGGGCACGCCCCCGTGGTGGGTGATAGAAGCTTCTATAACTTTGTCTTTTCTACAGACACTTGGGCACGCCCCGTGCTCATTTAGCACGGGGCGTGTTCAGCCTTCTGTTTTCTTGTTTTGCTTGGGAAGATGTTGTCGGGGGGTCGGGCATGCCACGTTTATTCCTTTTCTTGTATTTATGCTGGATTTGGCTGCATTTTTGCTTCTTTTGTTCATTTAAGCTCTTTTAACCCTGAAAATACAAAAGGAAGACAAAAGCACACTTTTTCCAACATTAGTACTAAAAAATGGTTAGTTTTATGCCTCATTTGATGTAATTTATATGTTGCATTTTGCACACATCAGAGACCCTCCTGAACTAATTGTTTACTTGATGTGCAGGGAGCTTCTGCATGCTTAGATAGTCTTTGGTATGTAGATAGTGGAGGCTCCAGGCACATGACTGGATGTAGAGCCCTACTCAAAGAATTCAAAACTCATGGAGGGGGTGATATATCTTTTGGAAACAATTCTAAGGGTAAGGTTTTGGGGTCTGGAAAAGTTCATTCTGGAAAAGTCAAGTTTGAAAATGTTAATCTCATTCACAATCTGAAATTCAACTTCCTTAGTGTCTCATAAATGAGTGGCAAAGGCTATGGGTCATTCTTTACTAAGGAGAGTTGCAAGATTGTTGGACCAGAAATTGTCAAAAAGATTGAAGAAATAATAGCCAATGGAAAAACCCAACTTGTTGCTCAAAGAAGTGGTAATGTTTATGTAGTTGATTTGTCAAAAGAGAGCCCTATGACTGATGCCTGTCTATTCTCAGCTGCCTCAAACAAATAGACCGAATTATGGCACAGAAGATTGGGGCACACAAATTTCAAGACAATCACTGCTTTATCAAAACAAGGCCTTGTAAGAGGGCTTCCACAAAAATTGTTCACTTCTCCTGAGCATTGTGTTTCCTGTTTAAAAGGCAAACAACATAAAAGCTCATTTAAGACCATTGAAGAGTCCAAAACAACCAAGTGTTTGCAAATGCTGCACATGGACTTGTTTGGCCCAGCAAAAATCATGAGCTTGAAAAAGAAAAGATATTGTTTGGTAACTGTAGATGATTTTTCTAGGTTTACATGGACTTACTTTTTACATTCTAAAGATGAGACTGCAGGCATTTTGCAAGACTTTATCAAACAGGTTGAAAAGCAATTTGACTTGCTAGTAAAAGTATTTAGAAGTGACAATAGCACAGAGTTCAGAAATAGGGAGTTGGATGAGTTTTGTGTGTCAAAAGGGATTGTAAGGCAGTACAGCATCCCAAGAACACCAGAGCAAAATGGGGTGGTTGAAAGGAAAAACAGAACACTAATTGAAGCTGCTAGAACAATGCTTGCAGATTCAGGTTTACCCTTAACTTTTTGTGCAGAAGCTGTAAGCACTACTTGCTATGTGCAGAACAGAGTTTTGATCAACCACAGGCATCAAAAGATTTCCTATGAAATTTTGTATAAAATCAAACCATTGATCTCATACTTCAAAATCTTTGGCTGCCCATGTTTTATCTTAAACCTAAAAGACTCAATTTCAAAATTTGCAGCCAAAGTAGATTGTGGTTATCCCCTGGGATACTCAACCACTGCCAAGGCCTACAAAGTGTTTAACACAAGGACTAGGTGTGTGGAAGAGACTTTGAATGTTAAGTTCAATGAACTTTCATATCTGAAAATCCCAGCAAACCCTGCTGAATTAGTTGATCTAGATAAATTCACTTTTGAAGATTTGTCTATCAAGACTAACCATGCAGGTACACCACAAGATAATGGATATGAAGTTGTGATTCCACAACAGAAATTCACATCTACCACCAAAGCAGCAGATGTTCAAAACAGCTGTCAAAGCTCAACCACTACTGCATCAACAGTTATTGACCAAAGTAGCCCTTCAACCTCTTTACCCATATCTTCAACCACTGTTGATAAAATCTGCCAACAGTGGATAAAATTCAATATTGTGTCACACCCATTCCTCCTATCCCTCCACTTCCATTTCAAACAGATGTTGGATCATCAAAGTCACCAACAGATGTTAGCTCAGATGACTCACATCTGCAGCCTTCACCATTTAATGCCATTGTTCCATACAAGGGAGATTTAATCTTCCTGAAGTCCCATCCACCAGATCAAATCATTGGCAACATCAATGAAGGGGTTCTCACCAGAAGTAAATCCCAAAACATATGTCTTTTTGCTGGCTTTCTATCACTCTATCAACCACTCAAGTACCAAGAGACACTAAAAGATAACAGTTGGGTTGAAGCTATGCAAGTAGAGCTCCAACAATTTAAAAGACAACAAGTATGGGAACTTGTACCATTTCCAGAGGGTGTAAGTCCTATTGGCACAAAGTGGGTCTTCAACAATAAAACTGATGAAAGGGACATTGTTGTCAAGAATAAAGCTAGGCTTTGGGTTTAAGGCTTTAGACAGGAAGAGGGCATTGATTATGATGAAACCTTTGCCCCTGTAGCAAGATTGGAAGCTATTAGACTGTTCTTAGCCTTTGTTGTCAACCACAACATAATGGTGTTTCAAATGGATATTAAATGTGCTTTCCTCTATGGTAAGATTCAAGAAGAGGTATATGTTTGTCAACCTCCTGGCTTTGAGGATCCATTTAATCCAAACCATGTCTACAAGCTAAACAAAGCTTTCTATGGCCTGAAACAAGCACCAAGGGCCTGGTATGAAACTCTTTCCACTTTTCTAATCTCTATTGGTTTCACAAGAGGTAAAATTGATAAAACATTGTTTTTAAAATGTAGAGGAAAAGATCTGATGATTGTATAAATTTATGTGGATGACATCATTTTTGGAAGCACATGCACTAAAATGTCTGAAGAGTTCAGAAAACTCATGACAGCAAAGTTTGAGATGAGTGCAATGGGTGCACTCCAGTGCTTTCTTGGTCTCCAAGTTAAGCAACTGCAAAATGGTATTTTCATTCATCAAAGCAAATATGCTAAAGAACTTTTAAACAAATTTGAGATGAATGATTGCAAGCCATGCAGTACACCCATGGCAATCACAAAGATAGTCATGTCTGATGAGAAGGATGATTTGGTTGATCAAACTCTTTATAGAAGAATGATTGGGTCTTTATCTTACCTAACTGCATCTAGGCCAGACATCATGTTTGCAACATGTGTTTGTGCAAGATCCCAATCAGCCCCTAGAAAGTCCAATCTTATTGCTGTAAAAAAAGATATTCAGATACATAAAAGTTGCTCCCACACTTGGTATCTGGTATCCAGCTGATGGAAATATCAAGCTTTCAGATTTCTCAGACAGTGACTTTGCTGGATGTAACACAATAAGGAAGTCCACCTCAGGAGGGTGTCAATTCCTAGGCAATTGCTTAGTGTCTTGGCAAAGCAAAAAGCAAGCAGCTATTTCCACATCCACTGCTGAAGTAGAATACATTGCTGCTGCAAGCTGTACAGCCCAACTGCTATGGCTTCAGAATCAACTGCTGGATTTTGGTATAACTGCTTTAAAGACACCCCTCATGTTGGATAGTCAAGCAGCTAAAAATATCATCAAAAATCCAGTTTCACACTCAACCACCAAGCACATTGACATCAGACATCACTTTGTGAGGGATTGCTATGAAAAAGGTTTGATTTCTCTGCATCATGTTCCAACTAAGGATCAGCTGGCAGATGTGCTAACAAAAGGATTAGACACATCCACCTTTGAAAGCTTGATCTCTAGAATTGGCATGCTTAACATGGAATAACAAGCAAAATCTTGTTTTTCTATGAATAAAAATCATTAAAATGTTTTCAGAAAATAAAAAATCCATCCTTAAAAATAGTTAAAAATGAAAATTTTCATTAATCCTAAAAAGTCTGATAAAACCACTATTTGGTTCAAACTTCTGATTGTTGAAAATTATCCACTGCTGAAAGACAACCTCTGTTTCTTCATTTTCCTTGTTAATCACTGTTGACCAAACATCAGTGTTTTAATCACTGATGGCTATCCACTGATAGTGAAAATCAGCCACTGTTCTCATTTTCATTGCTGTCAACCACTGATATTGTCCATCAGTGGTTTCCTAAACAACTGTCTTCCACCTTTCCATCAGAGGTTGTCACGTGGACAGTTCTTAGCCGTCCGATCTTTGTAACCGCTGCCAAGTCAGCATTCACTTTTCCACTATCACAAAACCCTGCTTAAAACCCCAAACAGAGTTTTCACTACCGTATCGAATTCAAAATTCCTTCAAAAGCGGTCTCCATCTTCCATTCATCTTCTTCTTCCATTCGCGAATTTCTCCAAATCACCATGGCTCTCGCTCTCAAAAACCCACACAACTATCTTTGTGCACTTTGAAAACAAGTAAAAACAAATATTTCCACTCAATCATTGATGCACTTTCATCTTCAAAGTATAAAACTTTGTTGACCTGCAACGCACCCATCTACCCTGATACCCTACGAGATTTCTGGAAAAATGCAAAATTGGAAGTTCAAGAAAAAAAGCCTTGGGCTATTACATCTAAAGTAGGATAAATTCTGGTTTCTATCACACCCCAATCCATATCAGAAGTTTTTGAGATGAATGATCTCACATTGGTAGAGAGATAATTTTTTTGTAATTTGTTTTTTTATGAACGGCCAACAAAACCTCCAAATGGCTACTGGCGAAATTCACCACATCGGGGATACACTCGTCTTCGAACTCGGGAAAACCCGGCCGAAGCCCGTGAACACTCGCCCAAAGGCACAACAGTGCGATGAGGTTAAACCCGCTCAGTTCAAGGATTGTACTAGCGATCTCCACATTTTCGCCTGGTCTCCTATCATCACCAGGTGTCGTAGGAATTAATGGGGAGGTTAGTAATCGAACTTGGGTCCCTTAGAACAGCAAGTCTCACCCTTACAACTCCACCACCACCTCATTGGCACCTTTTGTAAATTTATAATTAGAATTTTCTACACGAATTTTATGTGACAAATCATACCCAGTAATAGGCAGGAGGGTGCAAAGCACCAGATGCGTGTCTACGCCCAGGACCTGGGCAATGGGCGTAATCTGGCGTTTTGATGACGCAATTTGCACACTCGAATCGCAGCAAGCAGCTTGGAGCCGCCTTTACTATTTTTTAGATGTGTCTGGGTGTGGTCAGCTAGAGACTGTTCACACTCCTACCTGTCAAATGTTTAAGTCTCAAAACTTATTGTGTCATTGAATTCTAGAATTTTCATTTATTAAATTTTGTATTCAGTGGAGACTTATCATTTCAATTTTTTATCTGTCTATATACAAAGCTTTATGCTTTGTTATAGACATACAGAATACTAAAAGCGTATGGTTCATACAACACACACTGCATCAAACGAATTCCCTAACTTTGCATCTCTGCACACTCTTGTTTCAGGTATACTTTCAGGTTCTAGGCTAATCCCGGCAGTACAATCTGCTTAGGCTGTTGTACCCTGGGAAACAGACGGGTTCACATGGGTGGTCCGAAATCTGTTTTAAGGGAAGCGTCTGGAAAGTGTCTAAGCCGAAATCTTTTCTTTCCTCTATTGTTTATGTTATTTCATTGTAATTGGTTTAAGGATCATTTATTTCTTTCTGTTTGCAATTTTGTTTTGTAGTTTATTTCATTTTACCAATTATAATTCGCAATGGAAATTAATAAAATTGTGTTTTCCTTTATTTGTGAACGGTGCTCTTACAAGTTTAAAAAGGATTTTTAAAACCCGTCACTATTTTGTTTTAAAAATTTTACAAACAGTTTGTTTTCGTTATTAGATAACTTTTGTGGTTTGCATTGGTTTTGTAACCAATTCATGTCTGTCTAAGAGGATTACTATATTAGTTTGGTTTTGTGTAAGACAAAATTTCTAGGTATCTGGTTCATTAATTGCAACTGCTCCTACTACTACATTAACAACTGTTGGGTCCACTTCCACTACCATGGGACCCTTAGTTTCTACCCAAACAGCCCAAGCTATGGCTTATCATGCTGAGAAACAAGAAAAGTTCACTGGTTTGAATTTTAAGTGATGGCAGTAAAAAATGTTTTATCTGACCACCTTGAACCTTGTGAAGTTCTTGACTGAGACCCCCTTGTTGTTGTGAAGTTCCACTAAAAAGTGAGTTTTACCTAAGTAGCCTACAAGTGATTGCAGAGATAACATGTGCACTCGTTATAAGTAGGATGAAATGACATTTAAGTCCAAAAACACAAACTTCCACCCCATTTGTTTTCTCAAAATACTACACAAAAAAATTTAGTACAAAAAAATCTAGCCCAAAAAATCCATTTCAAAAAATTTAGCACCAAATGTTTAGCACAAAAATCAAGTACAAAAAATTCAGCGCAAAAATGCTATACAAGAAAATTTTTATGATCTTTTAAGCTGTTGTATTTTATATAACAATATGGTACTCAAATTAAAGATAAAAATATGCTTGATTTTATGGTATAATTTAAAAAAATAATAATATTGTATGAAAAAAGTTATTAAAGTTTAAAAAATGAGAAAGAACATGCATATGTCTTGCATGTGGAGTGAGAAAAGGTCACAAATAGTACATTCCAAAAATAAGTCTTACACCATTTTTTCGTATAGTTTCATTTTCGTTATTGATTTGAAAAATGAAATGTCAAGATTTCTTCTTACTCTTCCTAGACAAAATCAAATTTTTACTTGATCCTACCATATACATATATATAGGGAAAGGTTTAAATGAGAACGCTAAATATTGTGAAAACCGTGAGAACGAATGAAAAAACCACGAGAACTTGGTAAAAAACAATTCAAATTCAAATTTTTTTACAGTTATCATTATTATTCGAAAACAATGTTAGAAATATAATTTACACGTTTAAATTTACATGAATCCGTAAATAAACAAAATTTACACATGTGTAAAAGAGTAATTTTTAGAGGAGAAATGGATTATTTTGATGTTGTACATTCTTTTTTTGATATTGTATTTAGATTACAATGAGGTTTGTATTAAAAAAAAATGGATTTGATTGGTTTTCTCATTCGTTCTCACGGTTCTGGCGATATTTAACGTTCTCAAGATAATCCTCCCATATATATATATTGAGCCGCTAAAATAAAAACTACCCCCAGTTGTAAGAACCATGAGAACCACTCTCCACCAATTAGTTTACGACACATATACACTATTATATTCTAAAGCTTATTTTAGTAAATTACTCAAAATGTCCAATCATCTGTCTCTTTTATCTCTTTAAAGTCTGTCTCTTCAGACTTTATCACTTTCAAACACCCCCCAAAATTGAAAAACCCTTAGTCTCATCTTTCCCCCTCTCATACTCGATCACCACCATCATCTTCAAAAAAATCACATCTGAAACATGATGCCAAACAGGGGGAGCCGGAGTTTGTGACTGGTTGAGCTGGTGTGGGGCGGAGGTGGGAGGGCGCCGGTGTTGGTGGTTGTGGCCAGAGTTTTTGTGAATGGGTGTGATGAAATCGACGGTGGTGGGGAGGTGGTTGGTGGGGAAGATGGTGGCGGGAGGTGGGAAGTCGCCGGTGTTTCAGGAATTTTGTCCGATGGTCCTGCCGGCTACCGTCTCCACCGTCACGGATTCCCGGGTTCCGTGAATCATTTGACACAAGTCACTTGCCGACGGGTAGGGTTTCGTTCCCGGTGGTCGTACCAACCGACGCCATCAGGTAGTTTCTGTTTTTTTTTTCATGTTTTCTTTGTGGTTGTTAATGGCGATGATGATGTGGAAACCCACACATGAGCCTTGTTCTTTTGTTTGAAATCGGAAATTATTGGTTGTGTTTTCATAAACTTAATTGCTTTTATTTTGGATCTTGGATTGATATGTGTTTTTGATATTGGGTTGAGTTGGCAGTGAATGATGCATTTGTATTCTTTGATTTTGTGGGTTTTGATCTATTTTGGATGGGGCGGCGATGATGCAAAAAAAAAACCCATAGATTTTGATGACGATGCGGCAAGGATGGTGGAGGGTAGGTTTTTGAACCTGCAACCCCACTTTGCAGCCTTTTGATTATCGGGAAATCTGAGCCAAACCTCGTTTTTTCGAGATACACATTGTTTTGATGTTGTTGGTTTTTTATATTTTTTCCCCAGTCGATGATGATAACAATCTATCTGAGACACCTACCGAGTTTGCGATTTCTGGGTGCGTTCGTTTTTGCGTAAACAAGTTTTTGTAAAAAAAAGTTAAACAGTAAGCTTTTTAAGGTAAAACGTAAACTTTTTAACGTAAAAACGTAAAACGTAAAAAGTTTAACGTAAAACATAAAGCGTAAAAAGTTTAACATAAAACGTAAAAAGTTTAACGTAAAACGTAAAACATAAAAACTTATAACGTAAAAACGTAAAACGTAAAAAGTTTAACGTAAAACGTGAAAACGTATAACGTAAAAACGTAAAACGTAAAAACGTAAAACGTAAAAACGTAAAACGTAAAAACGTAAAATATAAAAACGTAAAACGTTAAAAGTTTAACGTAAAAACGTAAAACGTAAAAATGTAAAACATAAAAAGTGTAACGTAAAATCGTAAACTTAAAAAGGTTAACGTAAAACGTAAAAACGTAAAACGTAAAAAGTTTAACGTAAAATGTAAAAAGTTTAACGTAAAACGCCGCATTAAAACGGGACGTAAACAAGGGGCGTGAATGCGGCAAATATAAACGCCACTAAAAAAAACATGACGTAAAAAACGCCGCGTTAAAACGAGATGTAAAAAACGGCGCGTTAAAAAACGACCCATAAAAAACGATGCGTGAAAAAGCCGGGCGAAAAAACGGCGTGCAAAAACGGGCGCGCAAAATTAATTGTCTTTGTTAAAAAAAAATTGAATTCAAAAATGCTTTTAATAAAAAAAATCTTTTTAAAAAATAAAAAGTAATATAATAAAACAAAAAAAGTAATAAAAAAATAATAAAGACAAAAAGACAAAAAAATGTAATTTTACTAAACTACCATTTTGGATTAAAATGTTAAAGATATAATAAGACAAAATGTATTTAATATTAATTTTAGTTACTTTTAATCTCATCCATCCATCTTCTTGATCTAGTGGTTAGTAACTGGTTCTCGCGGTTCTTACAACTAGAGGTGGTTTTCATTTTAGCGGTCCCATATATATATAAACGTTCTCATTTAAACACTTCCATGTATATATATATATAGGGAAGTCTTTAAACGAGAACGTTAAATATCGCGAGAACCGTGAGAACGAATGAAAAAACCACGAGAACAAGGTTAATAACAATTCAAATTCAAATTTTCTTTTTACACTTATCATTATTATTCGAATACAATGTTAGAAATTAAATATACACGTTTAAATTTACGTGAATTCGTAAATAACGAAAATTTGCACAGGTGTAAGTTTGTCATTTACACATTTGTAAATTTGTTATATTTACACATCTATAAAAAATCTAGTAAAAGTGTTTTTAAGAGGAGAAATGAATTATTTGATGTTGTGAATTCTTGTTTGATGTTGTATATTAATCATGGTTGCAAAAGTCGCTAGGAGCTCCCTAGTCGGATTCGGGAGTACTCGGGAAGTACTCGGCTTAGGCGGGGATTACTCGGGGAGTAATTGGCCTGGGAGAAGAGTACTCGTGCATCGGCAGCCTACCTTGTAGCGAGTACTCGGGGAGTACTCGGAGCCTAGGCGGGACTTTTACAACCATGATATTAATTAGAATGAGGTTTGTATTAAAAAAAATCGGTCTTGATTGGTTTTTCATTCGTTCTCACGGTTATCGCAATATTTAGCGTTCTCAAGATTACCTTCTCCTATATATATATAAAGGGTGGTTCCTAACGGATGTTTGTCCTACATAAGGTAAGGTTCATGCGAGAACCACCTTTATTGCGAGAACCAATGTGAACACAACCTAAAATAGCTAAAAAAAACCTAACCCTCACCCCCCAAAAAACCTAAACCCCCCCTCCCCCAAAAAAAAAAAAACCTAACACCCCCCCCCCCCCCAAAGCTAAATGCTAAAATCTAAAACCCCCAAAAACCTAAAAAAAAACTACCCCCCCCCCCCCCCAGCTAAAATGCTAAAAACTAAACCCCCCAAAAAACCTAAAAAAATCTAAAAAAATTTAAAAAAAAATCTAAATATTTTTTTAATATTTTTATGTTAAAATCGTTACTTTTAGTAGCCAAATTTTTTTTTTTAATTATTAATTTTTGGCTACTAAAAGTAGCCAATTTTTTTTTTAATTTTATTTTTTGGCTACTAAAAGTAGCGATTTTTTTATAAAAAATATTATTTTTTTTTGTGTTTTTTAGCTTTTTTAAGGCATTTTTTGTTGTGTTCACATTGGTCCTCGCGGTTCTCGCAATATACGGTGGTTCCTAACGGGTCCTGTTGCTATATATATAGGAACAGGATCAGGAGAGAACGGATCAAAGTGTGAGAACGGTGAGAATGATTCTCAGCCACAAGATCATAGTGGTTTGTGGCTGAGATTGATGCGTTGACATTTTTGTAAATAATTGGGGCCTTGGAACTATAAGGAGGGGTAAAATAGGAAGATTCAAACAAAGATGCACATGCTAATCACATGCCATTTTCCCCATCATATTTAAACGACAAAATCTTTTTTATACGTGATTATTTTTCGAAAATAATTACAACATAAAACGCAGCGTTTTTTATCTTTCCAACGAGTATACTATTGATATACTTTTCAAAAAAAAAATTAACTGGGTTTTATGGCGTTTTTCTGAATTGTGTGTTTTTATGGCGTTTTAATTAGGTATTTTCATGGCGATTTTCTAAACTAGGTGTTTTTATGGCGTTTTAACTAAGTATTTTCATGGCGTTTTTTTGAACTAAGTGTTTTATGGCGTTTTCAACTGAGTTTTTTCTTAGCGTTTTCTGAACTAGGTGTTTTATGGTGTTTTTAACTAGGTATTTTCATGGCGTTCTTCTAAATTGGGTGTTTTTATTGTTTTTTATTTGAACACCCAGTTCAGATGAGTGAGTTTTTTGACAATATTACCCCTTAGTGTAATTTAGCATCAATGTCACATGTCACCATCAAAATCGTTCTCACCGTTCTCACACTTTTCTTGGTTTTCTCGAAATCCTGACCTTATATATATATATAGGGAGAAGATCATGCGAGAAACCACCTCTTATTGCGAGAACCGCGAGAACCAATGTGAACACAACCAAAAATGCCTAAAAATAGCTAAAAATCACACAAATTTTTTTTAATATTTTTTATATAAAAATCGCTACTTTTCGAAGCAAAAAAAAAAATTTTTTTGCCACTAAAAGTAGCGATTTGAGCATAAAAAATATTAAAAAAATTTTTTGATTTTTTTAGATTTTTTTAGTTTTTTGGGGGGTTTAGTTTTTAGCATTTTAGCTTGGGGGGGGGGGGGGGTTTAGGTTTTTGGGGGTTGGGGGTTGGGGGAGGGGGGTTTAGGTTTTTTTTTTTGGGGGGGGGGGGGGTTAGGGTTTTTTTAGGTTTTTTGGGGGTTTTAGTTTTTAGCATTTTGCTTGGGGGGGGGGGGGGGTTAGGGTTTTTTTTTGGGGGGGGGGGGGTAGGGGTTAGGTCTTTTTTTAGGTTTTTTTAGCTATTTTAGGTTGTGTTCACATTGGTTCTCGCGGTTCTCGCAATAAGGGTGGTTCTCACATAAACTTCTCCCTATATATATATATATTGTCAAAAAACCCACTCACATGAACTGAGTGTTGAAATAAAACGCCATAAAAACACTCAATTCAGAAAAATGACATGAAAATACCCAGTTAAAAACGCTATAAAACACCCAGTTCAGAAAAACACAATGAAAAAACTCAGTTAAAAACGCCATAAAACACTCAGTTCAGAAAACGCCATGAAAATATCCAGTTAAAACGCCATAAAAACACCTCGTTCAGAAAAACGACATAAAAATATCTAGTCTAAAACTCCATAAAATACTCAGTTCAGAAAAACGTCAAAAAGCCCAGTTAATTTTTTTTTAAAAGTATATCAATAGTATACTCGTTGGAAAGATAAAAAAACGCTAAGTTTTATGGTGTAATTTTTATCGAAAAATAATTATGTATAAAATTGTTATGGTCGTTTAAATATGATGGGGGAAAATGGCATGTGATTAGCATGTGCACCTTTGTTTGTATCTTCCTATTTTCCCCTCCTGAATAGTTCCAAGGCCCCTATTATTTACAAAAATGTCACCGCATCAATCTCAGCCACAAACCACTAACATCTTGTGGCTAAGAATCGTTCTCACCGTTCTCACACTTTGAGGAGTTCTCTCCTGATCCTGTTCCTATATATATATATATATATATATATATATATATATATATATATATATATATATATATGGGAAGGTTTAAATGAGAATACTAAATATGTTGAGAACCGTGAGAATGAATGAAAAACCCAGGAGAACTTGGTCAAAAACAATTAAAATTCAAAATTTTCTTTTACACTTATCATTATTATTCGAATATAATGTTAGAAATTTAATTTACACCTTTAAATTAACGTGATTCGTAAATAAAGAAAATTTACACATGTGTTAGTTTGCCATTTACCACATGTGTAAATTTGTTATATTTACACATGTGTAAATTTGTTATATTTACACATGTGTAAAAAATCTAATAAGAGTGATTTTGAGAGAATAAATGAATTATTTGATGTTGTAAATTTTTTTTTTTTTTTTTGATGTTGTATCATAATTACAATAAGATTTGTATTAAAAATTGGTTTTGATTAGTTTTTCCATTCGTTTTCACGGTTCTCGCAATATTAAGCGTTCTCAAGATAACCCTCCTGTATATATATATATATATATAGGGAGCCGCTAGAATGAGAACCACCCCCAGTTATGAGAACCATGAGAACCAATCTCCACCAATCACAATATGACAACTCAAAGGGTAGTTTGGTCATTTCCTTTTTATGTCTAATCTATCATCTCTCTCCTCTCTCCTCTTTTAAAGTTGCATGCATTATTCTCTCACCTCTCTCTCTCAATATAGTTGCAGATCTTCTCTAATCTTCAAAAAACCCACCCCTCTCATCTTCAAAAAACCCACCCCTACAAACAAACATCATACTCCCTGCTCCAATCTCAACCCACCACCACATGACAACCACCATCCTCCTGCTCCGATCTCAACCCACCCCTCCATCCGGGCCACCTTCATTGGCGGCGTTTGTTGGTGGTGCCGGTGGTGCAGCCGCCAAACACCCCCCCTCCGATCGCAACCCACCGCCGCTGAGACACCGTGCCGCCGTCGTCCGAGAGATTAAATGGCGATGATGATGTGGAAACCCACACATGAGCCTTGTTCTTCATCTGAGAGATTAATGGCGATGATGATGTCGGTGGTGCCGGCGTTTGTTGGTGGTGCCAGTGGTGCGACGTCGGTGGTGCCGGTGTTTGAGTGGTGGCTAGAGGTGGTGCCGGTGATTTAAACGGGGTCAGGTTTGTTTTTCGGTTGTTGATTGTTGGTTTGATTGGGTTCTTTTGATTTGTTGTTTCTGTTTTGTTTGGGTTCTTTGATTCAAAAAGTTTTGGGTTTTTTTATTATTTTTTGTGGGTTTGATGTTGAATCTGGGTTTGCTGTTGAATCTGGGTTTGAATATGGGTTTGATGTTTGAATATGGGTTTGATGTTGAATCTGGGTTTCACGTTGAATCTGGGTTTCATGTGTGAATCTGGGTTTGAATATGGGTTTGATGTTTGAATATGGGTTTGATGTTGAATCTGGGTGTTCTTGAATCTGATGGTGGTATGTTCTAAAATTGGTTGATTCTGGGATTGGGGTTGATTTGAATTCTTGATTCTGTTGATTTGAATTCTTTGATTATGTGGGTTTTGATCGGTTTAGATTTTGGGGGGCGATGATGCAAAAAAAAAAAAAAAAACGTTGATTTTGATGACGATGGCGCGGCAAAGACGGCGGGAGGGTAGGTTTTTTGAACCTGCAACCCCATTTTGCAGCCTTTTTTATTATCGGAAAATCTGAGCCAAACCCCTTTTTTTTTCGAGATACGCTTTGTTTTGACGTTGTTGGTTTTTTATATTTTTCCCCCTAGTCGGTGACGATAACAATCTATCTGAGACACCTACCGAGTTTGCGTTTTCTGGGTGCGTTCATGTTACGTAAAAAAGTTATTTGTTAAAAAAAATTGTGTAAACCGTAAACTTTTTAACGTAAAACGTAAAAAGTTTAACGTAAAAAGTTTAACGTAAACGTAAAAGTTTTATGTAAACCGTAAAAAGTTTTTTGTAAAGCGTAAAAAGTTTTAGGTAAAACGTAAAACGTAAATTTTTTTAACGTAAAAACGTAAAACGTAAAGTGTTTAACGTAAAACGTAAAAACGTAAACTTTATTAACGTAAAAAACGTAAAACCGTAAAAAGTTTTTTGTTAAGCGTAAAAAGTTTTAGGTAAAACGTAAAACGTAAATTTTTTTAATGTAAAAACGTAAAACGTAAAGAGTTTAACGTAAAACGTAAAAACGTAAACTTTTAACGTAAAACGCTTAAAACAGTTTTACGTAAAAAGTTTAAAACGTAAAACGTAATAAAGTTTAATGTAAAACGTAAAAAGATTAAAAAAATTAACGCAATACGTAAAACATACATTTTTTAACGTCAAACGTAAACTTTTAATGTAAAACGTAAACTTTTTAATGTAAAAATGTAAAGTTTTTAAAGTAAAACGTAAATATTTTAACGTAAAACGTAAAAACATAAAACGTAAACTTTTTAACGTAAAACGTAAATTTTTTAACGTAAAACGTAAACCTTTTTTAACGTAAAACGTAAACCTTTTTAACGTAAAACGTAATAAAGTTTAACGTAAAACGTAAAAAGATTAAAAAAATTAACGTAATACGTAAAACATAATTTTTTTAACGTAAAACGTAAACTTTTAACGTAAAACGTAAACTTTTTAATGTAAAAATGTAAAGTTTTTAAAGTAAAACGTAAATATTTTAACGTAAAACGTAAAAACATGAAACGTAAACTTTTTTAACGTAAAACGACGCGTTAAAAAGCGACGCGTAAAAACGTAAAAGGTAAAAAGTTTTTCGAAAAAACGTAAAACGTAAAAAGTTTTACGTAAAACATAAAACGTAAATTTTTTTTCGTAAAACGTAAATAAAACGAGACTTAAAAAACGCCGCGAAAAAAAAACGGGACGTAAAAAACGCCGCGTTAAAACGGGACGTAAAAAACGGCGTTAAAAAAACGGGACATAAAAACGGGACGTGGCGCGTTAAAACGGGACATATAAACGGCGCGTAAAACGGGCCGTATAAACGGCGCGTAAAAAACGGGACATAAAAACGGGACGCGACGCGTTAAAACGGGACGCGGCGCGTTAAAACGGGACGTAAAAACTGTGGCGCAAAAACGGGACGTAAAAAATGGGACGCGGCGCGTTAAAACGGGCCGTATAAACGGCGCGTAAAACGGGCCGTATAAACGGCGCGTAAAACGGGCCGTATAAACGGCGCGTAAAAACGGGACATAAAAACGGGACGCGGCGCGTTAAAACGGGACGTAAAAAACTGGGGCGCAAAAAACGGGACGTTAAAAATGGGACGCGGCGCGTTAAAACGGGGCGTATAAACGGCGCGGGCCGTATAAACGGCGCATAAAAACGGGCCGTATAAACGGCGCGTAAAACGGGCCGTATAAACGGCTCGAAAAAACGGGACGTAAAAAATGGGGCGCGACGCATAAAAACGGGCCGTATAAACGGCGCGTAAAAACGGGACGCGGCGCGTTAAAAAACGACGCGTCGAAAAAACGACGCGTGCAAAAACCGGCTGCAAAAAAAAATTGTCTTTTGTTAAAAAAATCTGAATTTAAAAACGTTTTTAATAAAAATATCTTTTTAGAAAATAAAAAGTAATATAATAAAATTAAAAAGTAATATAATAAATCAAAAAGTAATTAAAAATTAATAAAGAGAAAAAGACAAAAAAATGTTATTTTACTAAACTACCCTTTTTGATTAAAATATAAAAGACATAATAAGACAAAAAGCTTTTAATATTATTTTTTGTAACTTTTAATCTCATCCATCCATCAAGTTGATCAAAGGGCTAGAAAGTGGTTCTCATGGTTCTCATAACTGGAGGTGGTTCTCATTTTAGCGATCCCCTATATATATATATATATATATATAGGGGATCGCTAGAATGAGAACCACCACGAGTTATGAGAACCACGAGAACCGCGCCCCGCGGGTGGCCGTCGGCGACGAAATTTTTTTTACACCTAGATCCGTATATTTTAGTGGGGGGTTTAAATTTTCGGTTCAAACGGCGCGCCCGAGGGGGTAGTTTTTTACGCCCAAAGTTTGGGTTTTTTTAATTTTTCTTTTTTTTTTTACCAAACTTTGGGCGTAAAAAACTACCCCCTCGGGCGCGCCGTTTGAACCGAAAATTTAAACCCCCCACTAAAATATACGGATCTAGGTGTAAAAAAAATTTCGTCGCCGACGGCCACCCGCGGGGCGCGGTTCTCGTGGTTCTCATAACTCGTGGTGGTTCTCATTCTAGCGGCTCCCTATATATATATATATAGATATAGATGTATATATGGTAGATGTTCCTGTAAAAAAGGTTTTTTGTGAGAAATGTAAGAAAGAATCTACACCATTAGATCAAGGATCTAATGGTTGGGATCATAATGGCAAAATTGTAAATAATGTTTACTATTAAACATATTAATTTTCTTGATTAAGGGTACACATGAAAATTTAACATTTTAAATTAAGAAATTAACATTAATGCACATGCAACTTCCCCCCTGTCTTTTTTTAAACGTCAATAACTTTTTATACGTAACTTTTTAAAAAAAATTACACCATAATAACAAGCGCTTTTTTGTCTTTAATATGAGTACCATATTGCTATACTTATATAGAGAAAAAATATGTTTCGATTAGATGTTTAGTCCATGATGTTTTGTCTATGTTCATACAGTGATGTTTTAATTGTATTGTGATGCAAAACGTGGGGTTTTAAGCACATACTGGAAAGCATGGTGTTTTTTAACTACTGGAATGTAGGTTTTAAAACACTATGGTGTTTTAACATATGGAATCTGGAACATCTACTAGCATGCAGATGTATAACACCATGGACAATAACCATATTATGAACATTATACTAAGAACACATTCAGGAAATGGAGGTAGTGTCTTTAATAGTGTTATATATTTATTGAATGGTGTTATATAATTATTGAATGACGTTATATACTTATTGAATTGTGTTACATAATTATTGAATGGTGTTATATATGTGCTGAATAGTGATTTTGCAGTGTTATTCGTAGTGTTTTTATAGAGATCTTTAAAACGGTGTTATATATTTATTGAATTGTGTTATATACTTATTTAATGGTGCTATATTATTATTGAATGGTGTTATATACGTGTTGAATGGTGGTTGCAGTGTTATTCGTAATGTTTTTATAGAGATCTTTTAAAAAAATCATGTTCCTATAAATAAGGTGGCGGTTATGGAAGGTTTTGAATTAATTAAATCAATGATAAAATTACTTGTTTACCCTTTTTGAATTAATTTAGATTGAGGACAGATGTCATATCCACAATATTTCTCACACTTTTAACCTTTTTTGTGACAACCCGAATTCTCAAGGTTGGTAACGTTTAATTAACATCTGTGCCATAACTCTGTTAAATTAAACACGATAACTTGTTAATTAACGTTTTGGGCCACATATGTGTTACTTGATATTTATTGGGCCGCAAATCTACACAAAACACACATGGCTACTCAGACTCCTATGACTTATCGGGCTTTCCTCTCTTGTTTTGACCCACACTTGTTCCTGGCCCAATATGCTGTCCAAGCCCACCTCTATTTGTGTCGTATATGTTTATATCACGTAACTGCACCTTGTCTTTGCATTACACATAACAAAACCCTAAACACCCTACCCCTCCTTGGAGTTGCGACGGCAGGAAACCCCCCCCACCTCACGTTTACATCCTGATCATTCGAGACTTCTGGTTAGTAAATTCTTATGTGTTTAAGTTCTCGGCTACTAGATTGTGATACGTACAGGACTTATATGATCGCATGTATAAATGTATGCTTTGATTTATAAATGTGTTTAGTTATGATTATTGTAATCTGATATGAATTACATGAGTTATTCGATTTAGTATGTTTGTTAATTGTTTAAACTGTTACCGATTAATGTAGTGATCCATTAATTTCAATTGCATGATTAATACACATGAAATTGAAATTACATGTTAGTTGTTAGTGGCTGATATTGGGTTGCGTGTAGGCATATTATATGCATAATGCTTGATATTGATGCCAATCGGTTGTGTGTAGGCATGATTGATAGGCTAGATATGATTAATAGGCTATACATGAAATTAATGTTGACCCATGTGCGACCAAACTCAAATCAGGAAGACACATAATGAAGTTGTCAGTAGGCATGTTATATGCATGAATGATGAGATGTGATAATGGATATATACGAGTATGATAATGGCCTGTTATGGATACATAGCTTGCATGACTTAAATGACCAATATAGGTGTATAGGTTGTAGACTAGGATTTATTACATCATGATTATATGCAACTATTGTGAATCGATGATAGAAGTATAAACACTATCGAAATGCTTGTCACCATTTGAGAACACACTGATGTGATGATGATATTGATTTCTATTATTGTACATAAGGGTTACCTTACATCACTTATAATTAGTTAAAGTGTGACCCGATTAATAAAAAAAAGGGTTATTGGGCCACACGACTGTTATGGGATTCAGGTTGGGCCAGGGCCCAAACCGGGTTAAATGTGATCACATGTTGTTGAGTCATATGTTAATAATGTTGCGTTGAGTCGAGTGCTTAGATTAAACTGGACAGACATATGGCATGAATATACAATATGCTTATGCGTTGAAGTGAATAATTGTTACAGCTCATGTGATAGCATGAAACATACTTGTGACTATTTGTTCTATATGCATGAGAGATTGTGATTTATGTAAACGTAAAAACTAATTATCACTGGTAATCATACTAGGATTTGATTGACCAACTGTGAACGGACATTTAATCTAACCGAGCAACCCAAAGGTGAGTTCACTACATTCGAGCATGCGTCCCAGTGGTTGGGGACAGTCAGTGGTTTGGGTAAAAAAGGGTATATTGGTTAATATTCTCACCTATCATTTTTGTAAGTCCCTTATTATGTTACCTGGAGGGTAACGGGTATTAGTTGGTAGCGCTACTTAGGTTTGGCACCCTCACACCGCTCCTAGATAGGACGGATGTGAACTAATGACCCAGTCGGGGCCCAGTACTAGATAGGAGTACGTGGGAAGGGCAGTCATGTATTTCAGGAGCCGTCTTGTTCGGAATTGAGATATTAACAATATTACTTGCATTTGTCAGTGAACTGTTTTACATACAACTGGTAACAAACGTTTTCTAAAACTGTGAACTCGCCAGCTTTGTCTGATACATTTGTTACATGCTCGCAGGTCGTTAGGCGATTGAAACAGGAGCTTGTTGGCTGAAGAGCAAGAGTGGTCATGGTCATGCTGGCGAAGTTATTTATCAAACACTTATTTATTATGATCGTTTAGCATTTACTATATGGTATCTTTACGCTTACGCTGAACTTGTGGTTTTTGGAATAACTTATGATTGGGATTTTATTACTATTATTGAAGGAACTTTATTTTAAACTTATGATTCAATGTAATTAGTGGCTCATTGCTAGTGGTCACACGCCTAACAGGGACACTCCCTAGGTGGTAATTTGGGGGTGTGACAGTTTGGTATCAGAGCCACTGGTTATAGTGAACTTGGTTTTAAAATGTTTAGTAAAACCGGACTATAACTGAACTGATCCGACATCGACCATGACACTCAGCTTCAGACAGCAAGGTTCGTCTCTTATTTACTATTGCATAGTATGTTTAGTACTTACTTATGATTCGTATTGCACTTAAATGCACAAATGACACTACAGCACGAGTTTCTATGCAATTAGTGTATGTTACGTATTTTAGGAGTGGGATTCTTCTTGAACTTACATGTTTCGTGTTATGACGCTTTTGTTCATGTTACTTGAAGTTAGGATGCCTTTTAACATGAGTTAGGAGGAATTGAGATGAACATGCAAATTAGATTATTATTGTGGGTGCACACATAATAATAATGTGGGGTGCATGTGACTCCCAGTAAATCTCGACGAGTGTGAAAAAGGAATTCCGCATTGTTAGTCGATCTTGTATTAGAACCTCGAAAACTGTGAATACCATAGCAATATTTGACATCTACTTGAACTTGTCTGTTAATTCGTTCCTTTCTCCCATACTTATAGAATCATGAACGGACGTGGTGGAGGCCGTCGTGGTGGACGTGGTGGAGGCCGCGGTGGTGGACGTGGCCAAATCAATATGACACAAGCTGAGTTAACGAATTTAATCAACGCCCAGGTGGCTGCAGCCTTGGCAGCTTATCAGGCTGGTACGACATGTACCAGGCACTCTTTCTCTTTGAGTCGTATACTTGAGTCTTACTTGTTTTCTATATTTTCTCCTGGTAATAGGTCAGCCGGCGCCACAAAATCCGCCTCACCCACCTGTTTGCACGTTTAAAACTTTTATGGATTGTAAGCCACATACCTTCAGCGGGACTGAAGGGGCTGTAGGACTCCTGCGCTGGTTTGAAAAGGCGGAGTCCGTATTCGCGATGTGTAACTGCCCTGTTGGGGACAGAGTGAAGTATGCTACGGGTACGCTCGAGGATGGTTCCCTGATATGGTGGAATGCCCAGGTTCAGCTGTTAGGCATCGAGGCGGCGAACGCCACTACACGGGAAGCCTTTAAGGAATTGATGAGGGAAGAATATTGTCCTCGTGATGAGATACATAAGCTAGAAAACGAGTATTATAATTTGAAATTGGTGGGATCTGAAGTTGAAGCATACGTGAAGCGGTCGTATGAGTTGGCTGACTTGTGTCCGAATTTGTCCCGACCTATGTCTCGAAGAATTGAGTTGTTCATCAAGGGATTACCTCCACGAGTGAAGGGTTTGGTTACTGCAACAAACCTCAACAACATAACTGAGATTGTCCGTTTGACTCACAAGATTATTGATCAGGAGGTGGAAAGTAATTCACTACCACCACGTATTTCTAGTACTACTACAGCCATTACTACTTCCACTGCTCCTGCTACTGATAGCAAGCATAAGTGGAACGATTTGGATAAGGGGTCCAACTCGGTACAGTCTCAGAAGAAAGCAGATACTGGCAGCAATCGCAGTTTCAGCCAGACATCGTCAGTGAATCAAAACCAGAGTAACAGTTCGGGGCAGGGATCTTATGCGGGGAAGTTACCTTTGTGCAACAAGTGTAACTATCATCACAAGGGTTAGTGTAATCGGGTTTGTCATAGGTGTAACCGATCAGGGCACATGGCTAAGGTTTGTAGGGCTACATTTCCAGCTCAGCAGCAGCCAGCACAGCAGCAGGGTAGGCAACAAAATCAGCCGAATCAGGATGTACAGAAAGGGTGCTTCCAGTGTGGGGCTGATGGGCATTTCAAGCGAGACTGTCCTCAGCTGAGACAGAATACAGGGGGCAACAATAATGGAAACAACAATGCTAGAAACAACGGGGGTAATGTTGCGCGTGGGCGCAGGTTTGTCTTAGGAGAAGGGGAAGCACGAAACGACGACAACGTGGTTACTGGTACGTTTTCAGTAAACGGTGTATATGCTTCTATTTTATTTGACTCTGGTGCCGATTGGAGTTACGTGTCTTTGGGATTCAGTCGTCAGTTGGGGTTAAGTCTTACACCTCTCGTTACAAAACACGTAGTAGAGATAGCAAATGGTAAAACAATCGAAGCTTCGCATGTTCTGGTTGGGTGTAAACTCGACCTTTTGGGTCAGGTATTCGACGTTGACCTACTCCACATTACTCTTGGAAGTTTCGACGTAGTTATCGGCATGGATTGGTTGTCCATGTATCAGGCGGAAATTCTCTGCAAAGAGAAAATCGTGCATGTTCCTCTCCCTAGTGGAGAATTCTTATCGGTTCAGGGTCATCGCAGTGGGACCCCGATTAGTATTGTTTCGTCAATGAAGGCTCAGGAGTATCTCCGTAAGGGCTATCCTGCTATTCTAGCCCTTGTCACTGATTCGCAGACTGACGAGAGGAAGATTGAGGATCTTCCGGTTGTTCGTGAGTTTCCTGATGTATTTCTTGAGGAACTCCCTGGTTTACCTCCACATCGACAGGTGGAATTTCAGATCGATCTCACCCCAGGAGCAGCACCGATTGCTCGTGCTCCTTACCGTCTGGCACCAGGGGAGTTGCAGGAACTGTCAAACCAACTTCAGGAGCTGTTGGATAGGGGTTTTATCCGACCTAGCTCTTTACCTTGGGGAGCCCCAGTTCTGTTTGTGAAGAAGAAAGACGGGTCTTTCCGCATGTGTATAGATTACCGCGAGCTCAATAAGGTGACGGTCAAGAACCGTTACCCTTTGCCACGTATTGACGACCTGTTTGACCAGCTGCAAGGGTCAAGTTTTTACTCTAAGATCGACTTAAGGTCGGGTTATCATCAGGTACGGGTTAGAGAGGAAGATGTTCCCAAAACGGCATTTCGGACGCGGTACGGTCACTATGAGTTCTTGGTTATGCCATTCGGGTTGACCAACGCACCAGCGGTCTTCATGGACCTCATGAACCGCGTGTGCAAGCCATACCTTGACGACTTCGTTATCGTTTTTATCGACGACATTCTAATCTATTCCAAGAACAAGGAGGATCATGAGCGGCATCTACGCCTTATCTTAGAGCTCCTGAGGAGGGAGCAGTTGTACGCGAAATTTTCTAAGTGTGATTTCTGGATACGGGAAGTACATTTTCTGGGGCATATTGTAAATGAGATGGGTATACACGTGGATCCTGCCAAGATCGACGCTATCAGAAATTGGGCGGCACCAAAGAATCCTTCGGAGGTGCGACAATTTCTCGGTCTAGCAGGGTATTATCGTCGTTTTATTCGGGATTTCTCGAAGATTGCTCAGCCTCTCACATCCTTGACACAGAAGAAAGTGGTTTATACGTGGGAACAAAATAGGAGGATGCCTTCCAACTGTTGAAACATAAATTGTGTAGCGCGCCGATTCTGTCTTTACCAGAGGGTGCCGAGGATTTTGAGGTGCAATGTGATGCATCGATTCAGGGTCTTGGTTGTGTGCTGATGCAGCGCAACAAGGTGATAGCTTATGCCTCTCGACAGTTGAAAGTACACGAGAAGAACTACACGACACACGACTTGGAGTTAGGAGCAGTGGTCTTTGCACTGAAGATTTGGAGGCATTATCTGTACGGCACGAAATGCACCATCTATACTGATCACAAGAGCCTTCAGCATATCTTCGACCAGAAAGAACTGAATATGCGTCAGCGTCGTTGGGTAGAACTGTTCAATGATTACGAGTGTGCCATCAAGTATCACCCAGGTAAAGCTAACGTTGTAGCAGATGCTCTTAGTCACAAGGAGCCAAAGCCGAAGCGTGTTCGTGCTTTACAGCTTACTATTCACTCTGATCTACCCACACGAATTCGTTCAGCTCAGGTCGAGGCCTTAAAGGATGAAAACATTGAAGCAGAGGGTTTGTGTGGTATGCAAAAGAAGTTCGAGCAAAAATCTGATGGCATTTACTATTTTATGGGGAGATTATGGGTTCCTCTGCTTGGCAACCTTCGAGAACTTGTGATGGATGAAGCGCACAAGTCACGATACTCCGTACACCCAGGATCTGATAAGATGTATCACGATCTCAAAGTCTTGTATTGGTGGCCGAATATGAAAGCTATCATAGCCACGTATGTAAGCAAGTGCTTGACTTGTGCCAGGGTCAAGGCAGAGTACCAGAAACCCTCGGGACCACTCCAGCAACCAGAGATACCGATGTGGAAGTGGGAGCAGATCTCCATGGATTTTGTTACGGGGTTACCGAGAACACAGGCGGGGAACGACACGATATGGGTAATTGTCGATCGACTTACGAAGTCAGCGCACTTTCTACCAATTAAAGAAACAGACAAGTACTCCCAGCTCGCAGCGATATACCTTAAGGAGGTGGTTTCTAGGCACGGGGTGCCAACTTCTATCATTTCGGATCGGGATCCGCGTTTCACTTCGGAGTTGTGGCAGGCTATGCACAGGTCGTTTGGCTGGCGTCTCGATATGAGTACTGCGTATCACCCACAGAACGACGGTCAGAGTGAGCGCACTATTCAGACACTTGAAGACATGTTACAGGCGTGTGTTATTGATTTTGGGAAGGGTTGGGAGAGACACTTACCATTAGTAGAATTCTCCTACAACAACAGTTACCACACTAGCATCAAGGCAGCTCCATTTGAAGCACTATACGGGAGAAAATGTCGTTCACCTCTCTGTTGGGCTGAAGTGGGTGACAGTCAGATTTCAGGTCCTGAACTGGTATTAGAAACTTCAGCGATGATTGTGAAAATCAGGGAGCGTATGGCAGCAGCTCGTGATCGTCAGAAAGCCTATGCTGACAAACGTAGTAAGGAAGTAGTGTTCGAGGTGAATGATCGCGTTATGTTGAAAGTTTCACCATGGAAGGGCGTTGTACGTTTTGGAAAGCGTGGCAAGCTTAATCCACGCTACGTTGGACCGTTTAGAGTTCTTGAACGCATTGGTAAGGTGGCTTACAGATTGGAATTACCTACTGAATTGGATAATGTTCACGATGTTTTTCATGTATCGCAACTGAAGAAGTGCTATGCTGAAGACCCACTGGCTGTACCATTCCAAGAGCTGAAGATCGACGACAAGCTACAGTTTGTCGAGGAGCCCATTGAGATTATGGATCGAGAGGTCAAAGTACGCAAGCATAGTCGTATTTCGATTGTTCGAGTCCGTTGGAACTCGCGGCGAGGACCAGAGTTCACATGGGAACGAGAAAATTAAATGAAGCTCAAGTATCCTCCCCTTTTTCCTAAAGACAAACTAGAATCTAGTAAAGCTGGTGAATCTCGGGGCGAGATTCCTCTTCAAGTTGGGGATGATGTGGCACCCGAGGAAAGTCCACAGTCATCCTGAGTCATCGCTCCTTCTCTCCGAGACTGCTTAGCAAATTTCGGGACGAAATTTCTTTCAAGTTGGGGATGATGTGACAACCCGAATTCTCAAGGTTGGTAACGTTTAATTAACATCTGTGCCATAACTCTGTTAAATTAAACACGATAACTTGTTAATTAACGTTTTGGGCCACATATGTGTTACTTGATATTTATTGGGCCGCAAATCTACACAAAACACACATGGCTACTCAGACTCCTATGACTTATCGGGCTTTCCTCTCTTGTTTTGACCCACACTTGTTCCTGGCCCAATATGCTGTCCAAGCCCACCTCTATTTGTGTCGTATATGTTTATATCACGTAACTGCACCTTGTCTTTGCATTACACATAACAAAACCCTAAACACCCTACCCCTCCTTGGAGTTGCAACGGCAGGAAACCCCCCCCCCCCCCCCCCCCCCTCACGTTTACATCCTGATTATTCGAGACTTCTGGTTAGTAAATTCTTATGTGTTTAAGTTCTCGGCTACTAGATTGTGATACGTACAGGACTTATATGATCGCATGTATAAATGTATGCTTTGATTTATAAATGTGTTTAGTTATGATTATTGTAATCTGATATGAATTACCTGAGTTATTCGATTTAGTATGTTTGTTAATTGTTTAAACTGTTACCGATTAATGTAGTGATCCATTAATTTCAATTGCATGATTAATACACATGAAATTGAAATTACATGTTAGTTGTTAGTGGCTGATATTGGGTTGTGTGTAGGCATATTATATGCATAATGCTTGATATTGATGCCAATCGGTTGTGTGTAGGCATGATTGATAGGCTAGATATGATTAATAGGCTATACATGAAATTAATGTTGACCCATGTGCGACCAAACTCAAATCAGGAAGACACATAATGAAGTTGTCAGTAGGCATGTTATATGCATGAATGATGAGATGTGATAATGGATATATATGAGTATGATAATGGCCTGTTATGGATACATAGCTTGCATGACTTGAATGACCAATATAGGTGTATAGGTTGTAGACTAGGATTTATTACATCATGATTATATGCAACTATTGTGAATCGATGATAGAAGGATAAACACTATCGAAATGCTTGTCACCATTTGAGAACACACTGATGTGATGATGATATTGATTTCTGTTATTGTATCTAAGGGTTACCTTACATCACTTATAATTAGTTAAAGTGTGACCCGATTAATAAAAAAAAGGGTTATTGGGCCACACGACTGTTATGGGATTCAGGTTGGGCCAGGGCCCGAACCGGGTTAAATGTGATCACATGTTGTTGAGTCATATGTTAATAATGTTGCGTTGAGTCGAGTGCTTAGATTAAACTGGACAGACATATGGCATGAATATACAATATGCTTATGCGTTGAAGTGAATAATTGTTACAGCTCATGTGATATCATGAAACATACTTGTGACTATTTGTTCTATATGCATGCGAGATTGTGATTTATGTAAACGTAAAAACTAATTATCACTGGTAATCATACTAGGATTTGATTGACCAACTGTGAACGGACATTTAATCTAACCGAGCAACCCAAAGGTGAGTTCACTACATTCGAGCATGCGTCCCAGTGGTTGGGGACAGTCAGTGGTTTGGGTAAAAACGGGTATATTGGTTAATATTCTCACCTATCATTTTTGTAAGTCCCTTATTATGTTACCTGGAGGGTAACGGGTATTAGTTGGTAGCGCTACTTAGGTTTGGCACCCTCACACCGCTCCTAGATAGGACGGATGTGAACTAATGACCCAGTCGGGGCCCAGTACTAGATAGGAGTACGTGGGAAGGGCAGTCATGTATTTCAGGAGCCGTCTTGTTCGGAATTGAGATATTAACAATATTACTTGCATTTGTCAGTGAACTGTTTTACATACAACTGGTAACAAACGTTTTCTAAAACTGTGAACTCGCCAGCTTTGTCTGATACATTTGTTACATGCTCGCAGGTCGTTAGGCGATTGAAACAGGAGCTTGTTGGCTGAAGAGCAAGAGTGGTCATGGTCATGCTGATGAACTTATTTATCAAACACTTATTTATTATGATCGTTTAGTATTTACTATATGGTATCTTTACGCTTCCGCTGAACTTGTGGTTTTTGGAATAACTTATGATTGGGATTTTATTACTATTATTGAAGGAACTTTATTTTAAACTTATGATTCAATGTAATTAGTGGATCATTGCTAGTGGTCACACGCCTAACAGGGACACTCCCTAGGTGGTAATTTGGGGGTGTGACATTTTTTACAATAAACTTACCCTATATATATATGGGCCGATAAAATGAAAACCACCCCCATTTGCGAGAACCGCGAGAATCACTCTCCACCAGTCAGATAATCACAACAAAAAGGGTAATAAAGTCATTTAATCAAAACCATCAAATCGTCTCTCTCTCTCTCCTCTTTAAAGTCTATTTTTTAAGTTATTTCAATTTCTCTCTCTTCACATTTTTCAAACTCTCATCCTCTCATCTCCCTCTCTCTTCATCTGATGAAGATTCATCAATCTTCATCATCTTCAACTCATGAACAACCTGTTCTTTGTTACCGGCACCACACCCACACCAGCGACCCCTGAAACCCCACACCCGCACCGGCAACCACCCTGTTTTCTACGGCGACCCCCAAACACCACCGTCAAAGACTTCCAACTCCCTAGATCAATGAGAAACTGGTGTCTCCGGCCACCCACAGGTTTTTTCAACCGGTGCGTTTCTCGGATCCACCGCCATAATCAGATTTTTCAACCGATGGTGGCTGTGTGAGCGGTGGTAGCGGTGAGCAGTGGTGAGGGGTGGGTGAAAGGGGTGGTTGAACGATGGTGAGGGGGTGTGTGAACGATGGTGAGCGGTGGTGCCGGTGTTGCCGTCGATTGTCGGTTGGGCCGGTGGTCCCGTCGATGTCGGTGGTGCCGTCGATGTTGGTGGTGCCGATGGTGTTTGTGTTCTTGATTCTGGTTAGTAACCATCTTGATTCTGTTTTATTTTGGATATTGGATTGATTTTGTTTTATTTGGATCTTTGGATTGATTCTACAAGTGATGTTATAGATTGACTGTGTAAGTTGTTGATGATGAGGGGGTGGGTTTTGATCTTGATTGTGTAAGCTGTTGATGTTATAGATTTTGTTTAATATTTTGATCCCCCCGTGTTTTTGTATATTTGATATTTTTTTAAAACGAGGCGTAAATACGACGCGTAAAAAAATGTGGTGTAAAAACGACGCGTAAAAACTGGACATAAAAAACTGGTGGAAAAAACGACGCGTAAATAACGGGGCGTAAAATACGGCTCGTAAAAACGTTTTTTGTAAAAAAAAAATCCTGAAAAGATTGTTTTTTTTTTGTAAAAAAAAGAGATTTTAAAATGTTTTTTTAATAAAAAATCTGATTTTAATAAAAAACAATTAATTTAATATGAAAAAAAAGCAATAAAAAACAATAAATATAATAAAGACAAAACAAGCAAATTTACTAAACTACACTTTTAATATTAAAATATTAGAAATATAATAAGACAAAAAGAATTTAATATTGTTTTTTTTTACTTTTAATCTCATCCATCTATCTCCCAAAATCAATGGTTGGAAAGTGGTTCCCGTGGTTCTCTTAACTGGGGGTGGTTTTCATTTTAGAGGCCCCGTATATATATATATATATATATATATATATATATATATATATATATATAGAAACGGGATCAGCAGAAAACGACAAAAAGTGTGAGAACGCATCCTGGCCGAACACGTGGCGCGGGGCATAATCAGGGTCCGAGGGGTTTTGTTTTATCTTTTTAGTATTCTTCTCCTTTCACGATTTTCGCGTTTGACATGCTTCTTTATTTTTTGCGTGCAAGATAATTTTGGCCTTATGTAGAATTATTAATTATTTGGCGTTTTACTGTTTTTTCTCATATTTCTTCTCGTTGAATTAATTCTTTGTGTCACATAGTTAATTTTTTGGCGTTATGGCTTTTTCCAAGTCATTTTTTGGCGTTTTGTATCTTTTTGTTAATAATTCATTACCATAGGTTAATATTTTATAAAACTACAATAACACGAAAATCAAAATAAACTAATTGTCTTCCGTAGGTGGGATTACATCAGAGATGTACCCATCGCTTTCTTCATCACTTTCTTCAGATTCTTCATCATCAAATTTCATTTTTGCGTATAATGCCGTTAGCTCGTCTCTTCTTTGCTGCAGCCTATTCTTGAATATCACTGCATCCTTGGATTTTGGATTGTTTGAAGGTATTAAATCACAGAGTTGTTCAATGATAGATAGCAACCCTGTCTTCAATATTTCTTCCATTGGCCTTGAATATTGCACCCCGTTTTTATAAGTCACTTCAAGTGTTCCGTCTTCCTCATGCAATACCCAACTGCTAAGTTTTGGTATATGAGTATCTTCAATATCATCATCATCATCATCATCATCATCATCTATTGGAAACTTTCTCTCCAGTCTTTTTATTACAGTTCTCGTTCTTTCACAATTGTTGTCTATTGGAACCCCAAGGGCCAGGATATTGTTCTGAACATTTTCATTCATTCCCATAATGGCTTTTATTGTCCTTACCTTTACCCTTCTTCTGTCAGAGAACTTTATGATGAATTGTTTCTCTTTCCTTTCAAACCTCCATGCAATAACCTTAGCCATTTTTAAATTTTTTGGGGTTTTGGAGAATATGTGGCATTTTAGTTTTTTGGCGTGTTTGAGCTTGGGTTCTCATGGTCTTCTTTTATATTGACATTTTTTCCCGCGTATGACAGGTACTTATGGCGTTTTGAAAAAGATAAATAAATTTAATATAATAAATGTTAGTAATTATGTTTTCCATCATTTCATTTTACTGTTTTTTGCAGTTTACCGTGTTTTGTTTTCAGACTCAACTGTTTTAATGGTGTAACACCTCAAATCTTTTGACGGCTGTAATTATGGCATTTTGTTTTCCAATGGCGGTTAGATAACTATTGGACTTCTTTTGTTTTATATTCTTTGCACATTGTTTCACCTTTTTTTTTATAATATTAGTTGTTCAAATTAATTTTATTATAGTTTGGTAGTTTTTTGCGGGCGTTTTTATGGCATTATGACGTTTTACACGTATTTGCTAATTTTGGCGTTTTATTATATTTTTCATTATAGCATTAATATTCTTTTGTTGTTTATTAACTAACATTACAAAAAAAAACAATAAATAAAGAAAAAGAAAAAAAATAAAGTAGAAGCAATTTATGATTTTAAATCTTTAGTGTCATCAGTCTCTTTTTTTTTCTTTTGAAACTACAAGAAATGTGACAAATAAATGGCGTTTTGGGTTTGGCGTTGTTTATTTTCTTTGTTCATGTGTTGAAGTGTCTTTGTGGATGTTGGAGACATAGATTGACCCCGTGTGGGTGGATGCTATCTGCCTGTGGTACTCATTATAATCATTGAGGCCAAAGTAGCATTTACACTGGTATAGGTCTCTTCTTATCATCCAAACCTTCTTCAGGAACAAAGATGACAGTATGACATATGGGTGTCATCAGTCTCTCTTTTTTCAATTTTGTCCATCTCATGCAGCAAAATCTTACTATACTCACGTAACAAATCATTAAATGAAGCTTCATGCAGAACATTACTGAGGATCAAAGAAAAGATGTTTGCTATCGTTGTATTTTTTGGCGTTTTACATTGAGTTGTAAATTTTTTTAGCAACCACTGTGTGTTTTTTTGTGTTTTTTTGGTGTGATAAATGGAAGGTGGTGAGACGTTTCTATTTATAGAATTTTTTTGGCCGGCAGTTTAGGCGGGATGTTATTTTTATAACAAAAAATGTAATTAACATTTATCCGGATGTAAGCTTTGGCATTATATATAATGGCGTTTCATATTTTTTGGCGTTTTTGTAGCCAGAGAGCTTAAATAAAAACACAGAAAAAAGTACGGAGTGATAAAATTGGTGTTTTGTATTTATTTGGCGTTTTATTTTTCAATGGCGTTTTATATGAGGAATGTTTTTTTTATTTTTTTTATCCTTAATGAAGCGCGTCCACGTAATAAAATTGGTGTTATTTACTAAAATGCCACCGCGCCACTCTAGTCTATAGACTGTTTTGATCGGACGATCAATAAGCGTTTCACCGTGCGTAATTACCTGTCGTACGTGATGTACGTCAAGCCGTAATGTATGTTAACCTTCCACTATATACACACACACACACACACACATACACACACACACACACACACATATATATATATAATTCCACTAAAATGAGAACCACCTCGAGTTGTAAGAACCGTGAGAACTTTTTAATCCGGGGCGAGGTGGACCAAATTTTTTTTTTCATAAACGTAGATGCATGTATTATAAGCACATTTGTAAAAAAAATTCAAAAAAAAATGTCGTGTGTGTAGTTTTGAGCACCACAAGTTTGTGTTTACGAGTACCGTAAATTTTCCGGTTAAATTTACGGTACCCGTAAACACAAACTTGTGGTTTGAAAACTACACACACGACATTTTTTTTGAATTATTTTTACAAATGTGCTTATAATACATGCATCTACGTTTATGAAAAAAAATTTGGTCCACCTCGCCTCCTACGGTGTAGTTCTCACGGTTCTTACAACTCGAGGTGGTTCTCATTTTAGCTTTCCCCTATATATATATAAGGTTGGGTTAGATAGAAAACCCTAAAAATTTGAGAAAACCCAACCTCCCGATTTTTTTTTGAAAAAAATAACACATGTAATATACATGTTTTTAAAAGTTTTGAGCCAAAAAAATCAAAAAGCGCCGAGTGTTTTTTTTTTTAAAATAAACAAGTTTCAGCAACTTTTTGTCTAACACATGTTAGTGAAAAAGTTGCTGAAACTTGTTTATTTAAAAAAAAAAAAAAAAACACTCGGCGCTATTTTGATTTTTTGGCTCAAAACTCTTAAAAACATGTATATTACATGTGTTATTTTTTTCAAAAAAAAAGGTCGGGAGGTTGGGTTTTCTAGAGTTTTCTCAAAATGGAGGGTTTTCTCCCTAGCATTATCCTATATATATATATATATATATATATATAGGATTGAGTTAAAATGAGAACCACTCCCAGTTGTAAGAACCGTGAGAACCATCTCAACCAATCAGGTTATGCCAACATAAAGGGTATGTTGGTCATTTACCCCAAATGTCTAATCTTCCATCTCTCCACAATTAAAGCTACTGACTTTTTTATATAGTCTCTCCTCTCTCATAATCAATCCACCATTTCATCTTCTTTCAAAATCCTCTGCACTAAAAGAAACCCAAAATCATAATCCACCTTCTTCTCCACCTTCGATTCACCATATCCACCACCGTACCTCCATCACGACAACCACCTACCCATCTACAGCTGAGGTCCGATATCGCCACTGCTGTCAAATCTCCGGCAGACCACTGATAACCAACCTCTACCTCTGATTACAAGGGTGATGTGGTTGTTTGTGGTGGGTGGGTGGTTGGTGAATGTGGGTTTGTGCAGAGGCGGAAGGGCGGTGGTTGTTTGTGGGGAGACCGGTGGGGCGGAGGTTGTTTGTGGGGAGACCGGTGTGTCGACGGCGGTGGTGGGGTGTGTCGACGGCGGTGGTGGCGGTGAAGGGGGCGGTGGCGGTTGATGTGTCACCGAGTTTGAATCTTGGGTTTGAATCTTTGTGGTTTTGACTTTCTTGATTGGTTGTTTGGTAAGTGTTTTTGTTGGGTTTGAATCTGTTTGAATATGTTGTTGGGTTTGATTCTGGGTTTTTGTTGGGTTTGAATTTTGTGGTTTGAATCTGGTGCTTTTTTTGGATGAACTGTGATTTTTGATACGGGGGTTTGATGAACTTTTGTGGTGATTTTTGCTTTGAATCTAGTGATTTTTTGGATGAACTGTGATTTTTTGATATGGGGGTTTGATGAACTTTTGTGGTGATTTTTGCTTTGAATTTTGTGGTTTGACTTTTGTGGTGATTTTTGAATCTGTGATTTTTTTACAAAAACGGATCTCTAGTGATATGTGGGTTTGATGAACTTTGATTTGAAGAATTGATTTTTGATATGTGGGTTTTATCTGATATGTGGGTTTGATGAACTTTGAATGTTGATATATGGGTTTTTTGATGAACTTTGATTGTTGATATGTGAGTTTGATGAACTTTGATTTTTGATGGGTTTGAATATGGGTTTTTGTTGTTTATGAACTTTATTTTTTGATGGGTTTGAATCTGGGTTTTTGTTGTTTACGAACTTTGATTTTTGTTGGGTTTGAATCTCCCTGGTGATTTTTAACAGTGGATTGTGGGTTTGATATGTTGGTATTGATATGTTGGTTTAGATTTGTTGGTATTGATCTGTTGTTTTTAGATCTGTTGGTATTGATCTGTGATCGATTGGGGGGTGGCGATGATGAAAAAAAAACGTAGATTTTGATGACGATGGCGCGGCAAGGACGGCGGAGGGTAGGTTTTTGGAACCTGCAACCCCACTTTTGCAGCCTTTTGGTTATCGGATAGTCTGAGCCAAACCTACCGAGTAACAATTTTCTGGGTGCGTTTGTTTTTGTGTAAAAAAGTTTTTGTAAAAGAAAAAAAACTTAAACCGTAAACTTTTTAAAGTTTACCGTAAACTTTTTTACGTAAAACGTAAAAAGTTTTACGTCAACCGTAAAAAGTTTTACGTCAAACGTAAATCTTTTTAACGTAGACCGTAAAACTTTTTAACGTAAAATTAAAAAAAAAAATTAAACCCGTAAACTTTTTTAACGTAAACCGTAAACTTTTTTAACGTAAAACGTAAAAACGTGAAGCGTAAAAAGTTTTACGTAAAACGTTTCACGTAAAACGTAAATCGTAAAAAGTTTTTTTCGAGATACGCTTTGTTTTGATGTTGTTGGCTTTTTATTTTTTTTTCCCTAGTCGATGACGATAATAATCTATCTATCTGAGACACCTACCGAGTTTGCGTTTTCTAGGTGTGTCCGTGTTTGCGTAAAAAAGTTTTTGTATAAAAAATGTTAAACCGTAAACTTTTTAACTTAAAACGTAAACTTTTTAACGTAAAACGTAAAACTTTTTAACGTAAAATTAAAAAAAAATTAAACCGTAAACTTTTTAACGTAAACCGTAAACTTTTTAACGTAAACCGTAAACTTTTTTAACGTAAAACGTAAATCGTAAAAAGTTTTAGGTAAAACGTAAAATAAAAATGTAAATAACGTTAACGTAAAAAACCGGCGCGTAAAACGTAAAAAAACGGCGCGAAAAACGTAAAAGACCGGCGCGTAAAACGTAAATAACGTTAACGTAAAAAAACCGGCGCGTAAAACGTAAAAAAAAGTTAACGTAAAAAACCGGGGCGTAAAACGTAAAAAACCGGCGCGTAAAACGTAAAAAAACGTTAACCTAAAAAACCGGCGCGTAAAACGTAAAAAACCGGCGCGTAAAATGTAAAAAAACGGCCCGTAAAAAACGGCGTTAAAAAACGGCCCGTAAAAAACGGCGTTAAAAAATGGCGCGTAAAAAACGACGCGTAAAAAACGGCGTTAAAAAACGGCGCGTTAAAAAAACGGCGTGTTAAAAAAACGACGCTTGAAAAAACCCAGCGTAAAAACGGCGCGTCAAAAATACGTAAAACGTAAAAAGTTTAACGTAAAACTGAAATTGTAAAAAGTATAAAAATCTTTAAAAAAAAATCAGAATTTAAAAATGTTTTTAATAAAAAAATTATGTTTAAAAAATAAAAAAGTAATATAATAATACAATAAAGTAATAAAAAAACAATAAAGTAAAAAAGACAAAATATAGTGTTTTTACCTAAATACCCTTTTAGATTATAATACTAAAAACATAATAAGACAAAAAATACTTAATATTATTTTTTAATACTTTTAATCTCATCCATCCATCAACTTGATCTAATGGTCAAAAAGTGGTTCTCATGGTTCTTACAACTGGAGGTGGTTCTCATTTTAGCCATCCCCTATATATATATATATATATAGAAACGGGTTCAGGAGAAAACGCTCAAAAGTGTGAGAACGGTGAGAACGCATCCTGGCCCAACACGTGTCCCCCGGCATAGAGAAGGGTGGAGGGGCTTTTTTGTCTTTTCATTCTTCTTTTATTTTCACAACGCGGTATAATATTTTGTGGCGTCTAGGTTTTTTTGGTGTTAATTGTATTTATTAAACTTTTTGGCGTTGAACTAATTGTTTTTCTGTCACATATATAAGTTTTTGGCGTTATATCATTTTCTGGTTAATTTTTTTGGCGTTTGTGGCGTTTTGTATAATAATTCATTATGAGTCATTAATATTTGCATAAGATTAAAATTAGACCAATTTTTTTGGTGTTTAGTGAATTTTTGGCGTTTTAATACCATTTACACGGTGCTTTTGCCAGCAGCTGTTCTCCCAGTTTTCATTCTACTAGCGTTTTGGTGTTTGTTGTTTTTGGCGTTTTGTATAATAATTTATTTTATTTTAGAGGATTAGATAACAAAACAACATATAACTCGATATCAAAACAATATAAAATGAAAACAAAATTATAAAAAATGGTAATCTAATTTTTCTTCCGAATCTTCACTTTCGTCAGCCTCTTCCTTCTTGAATTTTTTTTTTGGCGTTTTGAACCTTTTTGGAATTCATTAGCTAGATTCCAACTTTCCTACATAAACCTCGTCTTTTTTAGAAGAATCTGCTTTGTGGCATTCTTTGTTTTGGTGTGATATTCTTGTTTGGTGGCATGTCATTGAAGATCAACTCTTAGTTGATGCTATTTGTAATAATGGAGTCTAAAATAGCATTTTACACTTTTGTTGATTCCTTTATTCCATGCCTATAGTCATCAAGAACAAAGCTCACATAATGGCATATCACTGTCATCAGTCTCTTTTTCTTAAATATTTGTCCATCTCATTCAGCAAAATATTATTCAGTTAACCCTCTCAGAAGAAGGATCCATTTCAGAGAAAGCTTTGCCATCTGTGGCGTTTTTAAGTGATTGGTTTCTAGAGTATATGGCGTTTGTGTTTTCTGGGTGTGATTAATTTCATTGTGTATAGACCCCTCTCTTATAGGAGTTTTTTGGCGCGCAGTTTAGGCGGGACTTTTTATTGTAATAAATGATAGTAATAAAGTAACAGTCTTTTCAGTTACTGTTTTTGTATTTAATGTGTTATAGACGTCCCATCCTCTAAGTTTGGCGTTTTTTAAATGGCGTTATGCAGACCCATATGACAAAATACAATAACGGAGTAAATAAAATATTAAGCAGGAAATTTTTTTTTGTTATTTTTGGCGTTTTGTAAGGAATAAGCATTTTTAGTAATTTTTTGGCGTTTTGCTAATAAAGGGAGAAATATATCATTTAATTATCTTAAAAAAAAACAAAAAGAAGATTACACAGAAGAAAAAAAAAAGAGGAAAAAAAATTAAAAGCCTTCATCAGAAGGTACTTTATCTGAATAGTATCCATCACTTCCGTAATCTTCTTCCTCCTTGGAGTCTTCATCTGGATCTTCTTCCATGTCATCACCTTCACCTTCATCAGATTCTTGTTCCTGAAGATTTTGAACCCTCCACCTGAACATATCTTGCATTAACTCCAATTTTGAGTCAATTTCTGTGTTGGTGCAAGTGGCGTTATTCAATTCTTCCATGAAACCCAGATGCTGCTTTGTCATGATGTTCTCAAGCCAATACACTTCCTGCTTTCCGTTGTCGTATGTAACCGTCACCATGTCTGTTTTATCATCAAAACGCCATGATGTCATGATAGGGTCTGGCTTCACATCTGCTTTGATTGGTCCAAATTTGCTGGTTAATGCTTTCATAAGCATATGCGTTTCATGGCATTCGTTGTCTATAGCGATGCCAATTGATAAGATTCGCCTCTGTATCTCTTCTTCCATTTTCAGAATTGCACTAACCATCTTAACATACACCCTCCTTCTGTTGTCAAAAAGCCGGACGTATCGCCTGATTCCCAGAGTGTATCTCCACGAAACGATTGTTGCCATTTTTGGCGTTTTGGTTTAGTTGGCGTTTTTGGTTAATGATGTTTTTTGCAGAACATGGTAGATTGAAGTGATTACGGAAGCTATGTTTTAACTTGTTTAGATAATGATGTTTTTGGCGCGTAATTTAGGAGGGAATTTCTTCAAATAAATGTTAACAATTGAAATTCAGTTACTGTGTTGTTTGATCTTCCTGTAATATTTAACGCGTTTTATTACTAGTTTTTGGTGTTTTGTTTCTAATGGCGTTTTTTTTGTATGGCGTTTTATCATTTGATGGCGTTTTGAATATGAGCGGTAAAAGACCCTTTTACCCTTAATGAAGCGCGTCCCACATAATAAAATTCTTGTTATTTATGAAAACGCCACTACGCAATTTAGTCCATGGATTGTTTTGATCGAACGATCCATAAGCGTTCTCACCGTTCTCATACTTTTCACCGTTTTCTCTAAATGCTGACCTTATATATATATATATATATAGGGTAGGGATCCTAAGAGAAGTCCACCCTATTTGAGAAACTTGAGAAGCAATCTGGACCACACATTTTCCCTAAGCAAAAAAATGCAAAAAAAGGTGAACAAAATGCAAAATTTTTTTTTTTTTTTTTGGAAAAATCGCAGTTTTTTCTTTAAGGATAAAATTTTTTGTTTTTATTTAAATTTTTTTTTTTTTTATTTATACACATGTGTATATTGTTAATCTTTTAACTATACATATATGTATATTGTCAATTATACATATATGTATATACATGTTTTAAATTGAAAAAATATGTGTTATAAATCCTAAACCTTATACCATAAACACTAAAGCTAAACCTTAATGTTAAACCCTAAACCCTAAAGCTAAACCCTAATTCTAAACCCTAATGCTAAACCCTAAAGCTAAACCTTAATTCTAAACCCTAAAGCTAAACCCTAATGCTAAACCCTAAAGCTAAAACTAAACCCTAAAGCTAAACCCTTAATGCTAAACCCTAATGCAAACCCTAAAGATAAAGCTAAACCCAAAAGTTAAAGCTAAACCCTAATGTTGAGCCCAAAAGCTAAACCCTATAAATCTAAACCCTAAATACTATTGCTAAACCCTAATGCTAAACCCTAAAGCTAAACCCTAAACCATAAAGCTAAACCCTAAACCATAAAGCTAAACCCTAAATACTAATGCTAAACCCTAAATAACACTTATTTTTCAATTTTAAACATGTATATACATATATGTATAGTTAAAAGATTAACAATATACACATGTGTATAAATCCCAAAAAAAAAATTTAAAAAAAAATATAAAAAATTAAATCCTTATAAGAAAAAGCTGCGATTTTTCCCCAAAAAAAAAATTGCATTTTTTTTCACCTTTTTTTGCATTTTTTTGCTTAGAGAAAATGTGTGGTCCAGAATGCTTCTCAAGTTTCTCAAATAGCCTACTACTTCTCACATGATCCTTATCCTATATATATATATATATATATATATATATATATATATATATGGTAAGGTTATTGTAAAAAATGTTAAAAGTGTGAGAAGTATGAGAAATATTGTAGAGGTGACATGTGTCTCAAATCTAAATTAATTCAAAAGGGTAAACAAGTAATTTTATCATTGATTTAATTAATTCAAAACCTTCCATAACCGCCACCCTAATTTATAGGAATACGTTTTTTTAAAGATCTCCATAAAACACTACGAATAACACCGCAACCACCATTCAGCACATATATAACACCATTTAATAAGTATATAACACTATTTTAAAGATCTCTATAATTAACACTACGAATAACACTGCGAACCACCATTGAGCACATATATAACACCATTCAATAAGTATATAACACCATTCAATAAATATATAAAACCATTTAATAATTATATAACACCATTCAATAAGTATATAACACCATTCAATAAGTATATAACAACAATTTAAAGATCTCTATAAAAAACACTACGAATAACACAGCAAACCACCATTCAGAACATATATAACACTATTCAACAATTATATAACATCATTCAATAAATATATAACACCATCAATAAAGTATATAACACCATTCAATAATATATAACACCATATTACCCAAATATAACTCTGTATAACACTACACCCCGTCGTTCCACTGCCGCCACCACCACTGCCGCCCGCCGTCGTGGGGAGGTGGCCGGTGCCACCTCTCTACAGTCTCTCATCTCTTTCCCTCACTCGAACCCAAATGATGATGATGAAGGAATGATGAATCTGCTGAATCGATGATGACGATGATTCGAGATGTAAACTGATGATGATGCTGACTCGAGATATATCGATGATGATGATGAGGGAATGATGAAGTTGTTGAATCGAATTCACAGATCTGGATGGAAAAAGGAAAGCGGATTCGAAATTCTTGGAACATGATTTACAGTTTCCTTTTTCAAAATGGATATACAGACTTTATTACACCTACATATTTCAAATCAGTCCAAATAAAATAAAACACATTTTACAATTTGGTCCCTATTGTTCTCAACCATTAGATCAAAGATCTAATGGTGTAGATTCTTTTTTACCCTTCTCACAAAAACACTCTTTTTTACATGAACCTCCACCTATATATATATATATATGGGAAGGTTCAAATGAAAACTATTTTTATCTCGAGAACTCGAGAACTAACTAAAAAAAGTCTAAAAAACATACCAAATTTTTTTTACAGTTTTTTTTATTAAAAATCGATATTTTTTATTTATATAAAAAACTTAAAAAAAAATTGTAATACTTACTACACATGTGCAATACATTTTTTTTTTTTTTTGAAAAAAGGTTTTTTTTATATACACAAAAACTAGTGAAAATTGGTAAAAAAAAGGTGGTATGTTTTTTAGACTTTTTTAGTTAGTTCTCGAATTCTCGCGTTAACTAGTGGTTTTCATTTGAACCTTACTCTCTCTCACTGTATATATATACATAGTTGGTTCTCATCTTTCAGATGATACTACGAGTGTAATAGGAGCATCCGTCAACAAAAGGATCACCTAAGATGATCATCTCATGGCTATATATATACATATATATATATAGGGTCGGGATTTAGAGAAAACTGTAGAAAGTGTGAGAACGGTTAGAACGCTTATCGATCGTCCGATCAAAACAATCTATGGACTAGATTGGCGCGGTGGCATTTTCGTAAATAACATCAATTTTATTACGTGGACGCGCTTCAGTAAGGGTAAAAGCGTCTACTGACTAAACAAAACGCCATCTCATGAAAATAGAACGCCAAAACAAAAATCACACAGTATTCTGCTAAAACGCCATTAGATATAAAACTCCAAACTTAATTATAGTAAAATCCCGCCTAAAAAAATTGCCAAAAAATCCTATATATACAACAACTCAGACCTTCAATTAAAAAACACAAACAAAAACCCCAAACGCCATATTTAATATATACCATTCGACTGATAAACGCCAGAAAACACAAACATCAAATATATTGTTGTCAATAAAGTGTAGCTGTATGGTGTGGACAACATTGTCAGTTATCTTTCTTAACTAAGGATTAACAATGTTATCCAACACCATACAACAACACTTTATTGATTTTAGCATGATCAAATTTACTGTTTTAAGATGGTTTATTTTGTGGCGTTCTTTTTCTCGGTAAAACGCCAAAAAAGATAACATTTTGCTGCATGAGATGGACAAAAATTATAGAAAAAGAGGCTGAAGTCGAAACTGCGAGTGAAGATGCTTCAAAAAGAAGAAAGAGACCGGTGACAGTGAAGATTTGAAGTTCAATATTTATTTTATTTAATTTTCTTTTTCAGTTGATTGTTATTTAATAAACAACGCCCTATCTAGTAAAAACGCCAAAAAGACAAATGTCTTACACCTTTGGCGTTTATCAAACCATCATAAAATTACTTTGGACAAGTATTATAAAAAAACTTTTTTTATGTATTCTTTTTTTATTTTCCTTTTCGGTTGATTGTTGTATTATAAAAACGCCATATATAATAAAAACGCCAGAACAACCAAAATGCTTGTTTAAACGATATCATCCCGTTAAACGCCCCAAAAAAAACTCCTAAACTATAATAAAATTAGTTTGAAAAAGTATTATAAAAACCCCCCCAAAAAAATAAAAAAAATTAAAAAACAAACTTGAAAATGTAACTAGAAACAGTAACTTCAAATCAGAAAAAATGAAGATAGGGAAATTTATTATATTAGAATCTAAAACGCCAAACTTGAAAGATGAGACGTGTTACAGACTTCAGAGATAAAGCTTGTCAAAAACAATAATTACAAACAGTAACTGAAAAGACGAATACTTTATTATAATAACGCACCGCCTAACTTAGGTGCCAAGAAGAGATCCTATAAAATGATACATCTCACAACTTCCATTTGATCAAACAAAAAAAAAAAACAAACGCCAATACTACTAAATACCACTCACTGTAAAACGCCAAAAAAATCAAAGATGGCTAATATGCTTTCTTGGATATTCAGTATTGTTACTCGTCAAGTTTCACTGAATGAATTGTTAGCGGAGGCGAGTAACTCAGTAAGATTTTATGTGACAACCCGACATTTCAAGGCCTTTTCGTTTGCTTATCATTGATCTCGCAATCCTGTTTTGTAGTTCGCCTCCCATTGTATCATTTTATTAACTTTCAATGATTAAGAGTTTATGTTTAGTGATTATTGTTTAAAGCTTAAGATAAATGTTTAATGGAAATTTAGTGTGGCAAGTATCCTAAACATCAACCTTAGACGAAACTAAGGGACCTTTCGTCATCATGAGGCCGACGAAACATGAGTTTTTTCGGTGGACTAGTGTTTCGTCACAAGGGGCTTGGGCCCAGAACCGGTTGTGGCCCAATGTCCTATCTAACCTATTTAAACATGCCTAAGGATTACGAAACATTTTATTATCAAACCCTAACGTACAGACGACAGTTCCTTTCCTTGTAACCTCTTCTTTCTGTGAAGCCGATCTCTCGTGAACAAATCATTCGTATCTCGGTTAGTACTTCTTGATGGATAGTGATATGTCTGTGATGTTGTTTTGTTGAATTATTGATGTTGCTACCGAAACCTGCTCTGTATGATCTGAATTTGTAAACAAGGGTTGGTTTGTTGTATCGATTTATGTTAGGGGTTTGGTCTATGGAATTCTAATGATTGTGATCTTTTATTCACTAGGGTTTTGATACTTTATTGCTAAACCATCAGATTAGAACACACAGAATGTTAATTCTACGTCCTGTATACACGCATGATTCACTACATGAAATCATGGGACCTGTTTGTCGGTTGAATACTATGCTATCTGTGAATATAAAATGGATTGGAAATATGAATACGTGCATAATGGCGATCCGGTAGTCTAGGGTTGTTGAGTGATCGGTTTTGGGAATTAGAGGAGTAGTTAGAGTATGGAACTGTTATCATCTTGACGAAACCTCTGAGTTTCGCCATGCATATTGTCGACGAAACTTCTGAGTTTCGCCATGCATATTGTCGACGAAACCTCTGGGTTTCGCCATGCACACTGCCGACGAAACACCTGAGTTTCGTCATTCTCATCATCGACGAAACACCCCAAGGTTTCGTCACGAGGAACCCCGACGAAGTCAGGTCCCTTGCCGTCTGAGGAAACAAATGGAACAGTGAATTATATTAACAAAACACATGAACTTTGAACTAGGTTGACTTTTGTGATGAACGATTATGATTATGTTAATTAAACCATGATACTTACTGTTGATGTTGCCTACTGTTAATGAGGTTTGTTTATGGACAAGAGACATAATTTGATTCATGTACCTAGTTTAGTACACATAACTGGTAAGTATTATTACGGAACATATACGTGAACTGTGGATTCAAATGAGTTTGTTTAACTACTATGTGCCAATTGGGAATCACTGTTTACGATGCATACTACCATTTATATGTGAACTTGGGAATACAAACTAACATCGAATACGTGAACATCATAGGCTGTGACTGTTTAAGTGTGAACAAGTAATTAAGCAAACCGAGCAAATCAAGGTGAGTTCACTGCTCTTTTTCCAAGCATGCATCACGGGGAGGGATATCGGGTAACGTTCTGGGGAGGAATGTCAGGTTATTGGGATGTTTGTTATTATACTCACTTTCTATCATATAAGACCCCTTACATCTACCGATAGTTGCCGGGCAGGCAACAAGGTTATTAGTTGATAGCGCTATTAGGTTTGGCACCCGAACACCGTACCGGGGAGGGCGCGCGTGAACTAATTACCTTGACCACTTGACCAATGCTTTGATAGAGGCATTGGGGTTGGGTAAATCCATCTTGTAGCCATTTGCGGTAATCAAGTTAATAATAACATCAAAACAAATCGTTGAACAGTTTTATACAAATATCTGGTAATTAAACGCGTTAACAAACCTTTGAACTCACCAGCGTCATCTGACACACTTGTCTGCATGCTTGCAGGTCGTTAGATTCTTGATATGGACTTGCTATCTGGGAGTGCTGGAGTGGTCATGGATCGAGACTCTTGGATATTAGATACATTGGTTTTGAACACTTATTTTGCAACAGTTGATTAACAATTTACCTTATGCTTCAGCTGAATGTTTTCTCTGGTTTTAACTCATGACTTGGATTTATCTTATGCAATGAAACGAATGTTTTATTTAAATATTTATTATTGGTTCAATATGATTAGTGGCTTGGATCCTGGTACGTCACACGTCCCGTGGTGTTTCTGCATGTGGTATTTTGGGGGTGTGACAGTTTGGTATCAGAGCCACTGGTTATAGTGAAATAGGTTTTAAAACATTTTTATAAAACCGGACTATAACCGAACAACTTCGAAAATCGACCATGTCACTCAGCTCCAGATTGCAAGGTTCGTTCTCTGTTCACTTTATGCATTACTTGTTTAGTAGTCACACACTCACAACTAGCATGAAACGATATATTAGATACTATGGTGATTTGATAGTGTGACACTACTCTTCGACTTTTATGATTCAGAATCCTGTAGCACCCTCTGTTTTGTTATTTGAACGTGGGGGAAACTTTTAGCACAAGTTAAGAGGCACTGAGATGAGCATGCAAATTGCCTTATTATTATGGGTGCACACATAATAATAACATAAGGTGCATGTAAGTCCCAGTGAGGCTTAACGAGTGTGAGAAGGGTTCTGCCCTACTGTGTGTAAACTTGGTAGTTTGTAGATTTCAACGTGATAGTTGACTTTTACCTCATCTCGACTCTTAAATTTGTTCCCTCTCCTTATATAGAATCATGAGTGGACGAGTTCATGGACGCGGTCAAATCGCGATGACCCAAGCTGGGATAACAAACTTAATCAACACATGTGTGGCTGAGGCTTTGGCAGCCTACCAAGCTGGTACGAAATGTGCCGAACACTCTTTAATCTTGTGTCGTGTACACAACTCTTACCCCTGTAATGTGTTTTCTTTCGTCCATTAGGTCAGCAAGCGCAAAACCAAAACAATCCACCTGCTTGTACGTTCAAGATGTTCATGGATTGTAAGCCACAGACCTTCAGTGGGACTGAAGGGGCTGTAGGACTCCTACGATGGTTTGAGAAGGCATAATCTGTGTTTGCAATGTGTAACTGTCCTCCTGGGGACAGAGTGAAGTATGCTACTGGCACACTCGAGGATGGTGCCCTGACATGGTGGAATGCCCAGGTTCAGATGTTGAGCATCGAGGCAACAAATGCCACTACTTGGGACGATTTCAAGGATTTGATAAGGGAGGAGTATTGTCCTCGTGATGAGATTCAGAAACTGGAGAATGAGTATTATGATATGAAGATGGTGGGATCCGAAATTGAGGCATACGTGAAACGGTCTCATGAGTTGGTTATCATGTGTCCGAACTTGTCCCGACCTCCGCACCGAAGAATAGAACTGTTCATCAAAGGATTAGCTCCACGGGTGAAGGGTTTGGTTACTGCAACAAACCTCAACAACTTGCCTCAGATTGTCCGTTTGGCTCACAAGATCACCGATCAGGAGGTGGAGAGTGGTTCTCTACCACCGCGTGTTTCTGCCACTGCTGCTGCTGCAACCACAACTACTACGCCTGCTAGTGATAACAAGCGCAAGTGGAATGATACTGATAAAGAAACTAGTGCGAGTCAATCTCAGAAAAGGCCTGACAACAGCAACAACCGCAGTTTCAGTCAGTCGTCCTCAGTTAACCAAGGCCAGGGCAACAATCAGAATCAGGGCTCCTATGTTGGGAAGAAGCCACAGTGCAACAAGTGTGTTTATCATCATTATGGACAGTGTGTCCGGGCTTGCCGTAGGTGCGAGAAAGTGGGTCATGAGGCCAAAGACTATAGAGCCCCGCAGCCAAAGCAGCAACAGCAGCAGCAAAATCAGCAGTATCAGCGACAGCAAAGGCAGCAACCCCATCAGAACCAGGGCTTTAAGAAGGAGTGTTTTCAGTTTGGGGATGAGGGCCCTGATTCAGAACAACAACAACAATGCTGGAAACAACAACAACAACGACAATAATGGGGGCAATGGTGCTCGTGGAAGGGTATTCACAATCGGTGCTTTTGATGCTAGTAACGACGGCAATGTCGTGACTGGTACGTTTTCCATGAACAATCTGATTGCTTCTGTGCTATTTAATTCCGGTGCCGATAGGAGTTATGTGTCCTTAGAGTTTGGTCAACGATTAGGGTTAGCCCCAACACCTTTAGAGGTTAAGCAAGTAGTAGAACTAGCCGATGGTAAAACGATAGAAGCTTCGCATGTTCTTTTTGGGTGTAAACTAGATCTCGTGGGTCAAGTGTTTGATATTGTTCTCCTTCCTGTTACCCTCGGTAGTTTTGATATAGTGGTTGGTATGGATTGGCTGTCTAAACACCAAGCTGAGATTATGTGTAAGGAGAAGATTATACGTATTCCTTTCCCTGGTGGAAAGTCATTATTGGTTCAAGGGCATCGTAGTGGGACGATGGTTGGTATTATCTCGGCTATGCAAGCGCAGAAATGTCTATGAAAGGGGTATCCTGCAATTCTAGCACTAGTTACTGACACTCCATCTGAAGAAAGAAAGATCGAGGATCTGCCAGTTGTACGTGAATTTGCCGACGTATTTCCTGAGGAACTTCCTGGTCTACCTCCTTACCGTCAAGTGGAATTTCAGATTGATCTTGCACCAGGAGCAGCTCCAATTGCTTGTGCTCCTTATCGTTTAGCACCTGGAGAGTTGCAGGAGTTGTCTAATCAACTGCAAGAGTTATTGGCCAGAGGCTTTATTCGACCCAGTTCTTCGCCTTGGGGAGCCCCAGTTTTGTTTGTGAAGAAGAAAGACGGGTCCTTCCGCATGTGTATTGATTATCGGGAACTCAACAAGGTGACTATCAAGAACCGTTATCCATTGGCACACATCGACGCCTTGTTTGACCTGTTGCAAGGGTTAAGTTATTACTCGAAGATCGACTTAAGATCGGGCTATCATCAGATGAGAGTCCGAGAGGAGGATCTCCTGAAAACGGCTTTTCGAACGCGTTATGGGCACTATGAGTTTTTGGTTATGCCGTTTGGATTGGCGAATGCGCCAGCAGTCTTCATGGATCTCATGAACCGTGTATACAAACCATATCTCGATGATTTCGTTATAATATTCATTGACGAAATTTTGATCTACTCGAAGAGCAAGGAAGATCACGAGCGGCACCTGCGCCTTATTTTGGAACTCCTGATCAAGGAGCAACTCTACACGAAGTTTTCAAAGTGTGACTTCTGGATTCGAGAGGTACACTTCCTTGGCCATATTGTTAATAAATTGGGGATACACGTGGATCCTGCAAAAGTTGATGCTGTTAGAAATTGGGCGGCACCAAAGAATCCTTCGGAGGTGCGACAATTTCTTGGTCTCGCTGGGTATTATCGAAGATTTATTAAAGACTTTTCGATAATCGCGCAACCTCTCACCTCGTTAACACAGAAGGGCGTAGTATGCTCGTGGGGAACGAAACAAGAAGAGGCTTTCCAACTATTGAAACAGAAACTCTGAAGTGCGCCGATTTTGTCTCTACCTGAAGGAACAGAAGATTTTGTGGTATATAGTGATGCTTCCATTCAGGGTCTTGGTTGCGTGCTGATGCAACGCAACAAGCTGATAGCTTATGCTTTGCGACAGTTGAAGGTTCATGAGAAGAATTACACGACACACGACTTAGAGTTGGGAACCGTAGTGTTCGCGCTCAAAATCTGGAGGCATTACCTGTACGGTACTAAATGCACTATTTATACCGACCACAGGAGCCTTCAGCACATTTTCGACCAGAAGGATTTGAATATGCGACAGCGTCGCTGGGTAGAACTTTTAAACGATTATGACTGTGCAATCAAGTATCATCCGGGTAAGGCCAACGTGGTACCTGACGCTCTTAGTCGAAAGGAGTCGAAACCCAAACGTGTTCACGCCTTGCAACTCACCATTCACTCTAACCTACCAGATCAGATCCGTTCGGCTCAGGTCGAGGCATTGAAGGAAGAAAACTATGAAGCCAAGTATTTACGGGGTATGGAGAAACGACTCGAGAAGAGGTCATATGGAATTTACTATTTTATGGAGCGGACATGGATCCCATTGTTTGGTAACCTTAGGGAACTTGTGATGACGAAGCGCACAAGTCTCGATACTCTTTTCACCCAGGTTCGGATAAGATGTATCAGGACCTCAAAGTCATGTATTGGTGGCTGAAGATGAAAGCTCACATCGCAACATATGTTAGTAAATGCTTGACGTGTTCAAAAGTTAAAGTGGAATACCAGAAACCGTCGGGATTACTTCAGCAACCAGAAATACCCATGTGGAAATGGGAGCAAATAGCAATGGATTTTGTCACAGGTTTGCCTAGAACGCAAAATGGGAACAACACCATTTGGGTGATCGTGGATCGTCTCACGAAGGCAATGCACTTTCTGGCAATCAAGGAAACAGATCAGTTCTCGCAATTAGCTGTTGTATACCTCAAGGAGGTGGTTTCTAGGCACGGGGTGCCAACTTCTATTATCTCTGACCGTGACCCGCGTTTCATCTCAGATTTGTGGCAGTCGATGCACAAATCATTTGGCTCGCGTCTCGACATGAGTACTGCTTATCATCCGCAGACGGATGGTCAAAGTGAACGAATGATCCAGACACTTGAAGACATGCTGCAGGCATGCGTAATTGATTTTGGCAAGGGTTGGGAGAAACACTTGCCGCTGATAGAGTTCTCTTATGACAATAGCTACCATACCAGTATTCAGGCAGCTCCATTCGAAGCATTATACGGACGAAAGTGTCGTTCACCTCTCTGTTGGGTTGAGGTGGGTGACAACCAGGTCACAGGCCCTGAACTTGTGTTGGAAACTTCAGAAAAGATCGTTCAGATCAGGAATCGTATGGCGACCGTCAGAAAAGCTACGCTGATAAGCGTAGGAAACCTTTGGAATTCGAAGTTAATGATCGTGTCATGTTGAAGGTCTCACCCTGGAAGGGTGTGGTGCGTTTTGGAAAACGCGGCAAGCTTAACCCTCGTTATGTAGGACCATTCAAAATTCTAGAGCGAATTGGTAAAGTGGCCTACAAGTTAGAGTTACCTGCTGAGTTGGGTAACGTTCATGATGTTTTCCACGTATCGCAGCTCAAGAAGTGCTTGTCTGATGAAACACTGGTCGTACCGTTTCAAGAACTGAAGATCGACGACAAGTTGCAGTTTATCGAGGAACCAATAGAAATGATGGACCGGGAGGTCAAGGTCCGAAAGCACAGCCGTATTCCGATAGTGAGAGTTCGTTGAAACTCAAGACGTGGACCGGAGTTCACGTGGGAACGCGGGGATCAGATGAAGCTCAAGTACCCAAATTTATTTCCAGAGGACAAGTCCAAGCCTGGAAAGTCTAGATCTAATGCAACTAGTGAATTTCGGGATGAAATTACCATTCAAGTTGGGGATGATGTGGTACCCGCAGAAAATCCACAGTCATCCTGAGTTAACATCTTGCTGTTTTGGATTGCTTATCAAATTTCGGGATGAAATTTCTTTCAAGTTGGGATGATTTGACAACCCAAGATTTCAAGGCCTTTCCATTTGCTTATCATTGATCTCGCAATCCTGTTTTGTAGTTTGCCTCCCATTGTATCATTTTATTAACTTTCAATGATTAAGAGTTTATGTTTAGTGATTATTGTTTAAAGCTTAAGATAAATGTTTAATGGAAATTTAGTATGATAAGTATCCTGAACATCAACCTTAGACAAAACTAAGGGACCTTTCGTCATCATGAGGCCGACGAAACATGAGTTTCGTCAGTGGACTAGTGTTTCATCGCAAGGGGCTTGGGCCCAGAACCGGTTGTGGCCCAATGGTCTGTCTGACCTATTTAAACATGCCTAAGGATTACAAAACATTTTATTATCAAACCCTAACGTACAGACCGCAGTTCCTTTCCTTGTAACCTCTTCTTTCTGTGAAGCCGATCTCTCATGATCAAATCATTCGTATCTCGGTTAGTACCTTCTTGATTGATAGTGATATGTCTGTGATGTTGTTTTGTTGAATTATTGATGTTGCTATTGAAACCTGCTCTGTATGATCTGAATTTTAAACAAGGGTTGGTGTGTTGTATCGATTTATGTTAGGGGTTTGATCTATGGAATTCTAATGATTGTGATCTTTTATTCACTAGGGTTTTGATACTTTATTGCTAAACCATCAGATTAGAACACACGGAATGTTAATTCTACGTCCTGAATACACGCACGATTCACTTCATGAAATCATGGGACCTATTTGTCAGTTAAATACTATGCTATCTGTGAATATAAAATGGATTGGTAATATGAATACGTGCATAATGGCGATCCGGTAGTCTAGGGTTGTTGAGTGATCGGTTTTGGGAATTACAGGAGCAGTTAGAGTATGGAACTGTTATCGTCTTGACGAAACCTCTGAGTTTTGCCATGCATATAGTATGGAACTGTTATCGTCTTGACGAAACCTCTGAGTTTCGCCATGCATATTGTCGACGAAACTTCTGAGTTTCGCCATGCATATTGTCGACGAAACCTCTGGGTTTCGCCATGCACACTGCCGACGAAACACCCGAGTTTCTTCATTCTCATCATCGACGAAACACCCCAAGGTTTCGTCATGAGGAACCCCGACGAAGTCAGGTCCCTTGCCGTCTGAGGAAACAAATGGAACAGTGAATTATACTAACAAAACACATGAACTATGAACTAGGTTGACTTTTATGATGAACGATTATGATTATGTTAATTAAACCATGATACTTACTGTTTATGTTTCCTACTGTTAATGAGGTTTACTTATGGACAAGAGACATGATTTTATTCATGCACCTAGTTTAGTACACATAACTGTTAAGTATTATTACGGAACATATACGTGAACTGTGGATTCGAATGAGTTTGTTTAACCGCTATGTGCCAATTGGGAATCACTGTTTGCGATGCATACTACCATTTATATGTGAACTTGGGAATACAAACTGACATCGAATACGTGAACATCATAGGCTGTGACTGTTTAAGTGTGAACAAGTAATTAACCAAACCGAGCAAATCAAGGTGAGTTCACTGCTCTTTTTCCAAGCATGCATCCCGCGGAGGGATATCGGGTAACGTTCCGGGGAGGAATGTTAGGTTATTGGGATGTTTGTTATTATACTCATTTTCTATCATATAAGACCCCTTACATCTACCGATAGTTGTCGGGGAGGCAACGAGGTTATTAGTTGATAGCGCTATTAGGTTTGGCACCCTCACACCGTACCGGGGAGGACGGGCCTGAACTAATTACCTTGACCACTTGACCAATGCTTTGATTGAGGCATTGGGGTTGGGCAAATACATCTTGTATCCATTTGCGGTAATCGAGTTAATAACAACATCAAAACAAATCTTTGAACTGTTTTATACACATTTCTGGTAATTAAACGCGTTAAAAAAACTTTGAACTCACCAGCGTCGTCTGACACACTTGTCTGCATGCTTGCAGGTCGTTAGATTCTTGATATGGACTTGCTATCTGGGAGTGCTGGAGTGGTCATGGATCGAGACTCTTGGATATTTGATACATTGGTTTTGAACACTTATTTTGCAACAGTTGATTAACAATTTACCTTATGCTTCCGCTGAATGTTTTCTCTGGTTTTAACTCATGACTTGGATTTATCTTATGCAATGAAATGAATGTTTTATTTAAATATTTATTATTGGGTCAATATGATTTGTGGCTTGGATCCTGGTACGTCACACGTCCCGACGTGTTTCCGCATGAGGTATTTTTTAGGGTGTGACATTTTGCTGCATGAGATGGAGTAAAATTCAAGAAAAAGATACTAATGCCAGTCATATGGCATTTTGTATTTTTTGTTCTTGAAGAAGGCTTCGATGAGGAGAAGAGATCAATGATAATGTAGAGTGGGATGATTATAAAGATGAAGATCAACATGAAGAAAAAGCGAAAAACCCACCCACACGTCATAGATCTATGTCCCCAAACATCCACAAAAAAAGCCACTTCAACAGACGAGCAGACAAAATATTCAAACCGATGGGTTTGTTAAGTTTTACATAAAACGCCATATTTTGGTGTCAGTTCTTGTACTATTAAAGAACAAAGAGACTGATGACAGTGAATATTGTGAAGAGAGAACTGATTAGGATTTTTAATTTATTTTCTTCGCTTGTATTTTTTTTACTGTTGCTGAAATATAATCCAACAATTGTAAAACGCCAAGATAACCCAAACGCCAAAAAGTTTATAAAAAGTAATAGAACAATGGGCCAACTTGTTTAAAACGCCTTGAACAACGCCATTCAAATAGATTTCCTGACCCCTGGGTTACAATGGCATTCGATTTGAATAGACGCCATAAACGCTATAAACGCCAAAATGTTAATAAGATGAAACCATTAAACGCCATTAATTATTGGTATGCAAAAAAAAGAAAAAAAAATTGGTATGTTTTTTTGGCTTTTTTTAATTAGTTTTCGAGTTTTCATAATAACTAGTGGTTTTCATTTGAACCTTCCCATATATATATATATATATATATATATATATATATATATATATATATATATATATATATATATATATATATATATATATATATATGGAGAAGATCATGCGAGAACCACCTCTTATTGTGAGAACCGCGAGAACCAATATGAACACACCAAAAATGCCTAAAACTAGCTAAAAATCACACAAAAATTTTTTTTTTGAATTTTTTATAAAAAAATCGCTACTTTTCGAACCCAAAAAAAAATTTTTTTTTTAATTTTTTTTTTTTGCTTCTAAAAGTAGCGATTTTAACATAAAAAATATTAAAAAAAATTTAGATTTTTTTTAGATTTTTTTAGGTTTTTTGGGGGTTTAGTTTTTAGCATTTTAGCTTGGAGGGGGGGGGGGGTTTAGGTTTTTTTTTTTGGGGGGGGGGGGGGTGGGGTTAGGTTTTTTTTAGGTTTTTTTTAGCATTTAGCTTGGGGGGGGGGGGAGGGTTTAGGTTTTTTTTTTTTGGGGGGGGGGGGGGGTTAGGTTTTTTTTTTTTTTTGGGGGAGGGGGGTGGGGTTTAGGTTTGGGGGGGGGGTTAGGTTTTTTTAGGTTTTTTTTAGCTATTTTAGGTTGTGTTCACATTGGTTCTCAAGGTTCTCACAATAAGGGTGGTTCTCGCATGAGCCCCTCCCTATATATATATATATAGGGTAATGCTCCATAGAAAACCTTAGATTTTGAGAAAACTTTGCAAACTCAACATGTGGCCTAGATTGCTCCACATCAACATATGATTTTAGAACTTTGGAGGGTAGGATTGTCTTTTTACACATGTATTTCATACACACACCCCAATACACTATAAGTCATTTCATTCACCATCATAAGTTTTGTACTTCACCCCACCCTCTTACCAACTCCTTCATCTTTCTCTCTCTAATAAACATCAAGAACACTTTTTTTTTCAATTTTATCAGATTTGAACAAACCATTTCTCAAAGACCTAGATGTAGATCTTATACTCGTTCCTTTCTATTGAAGGCACCAAATCTGAGGATCGAAGCAATTATCGAAGCTCTTCAAGAAAAGAAAGTAAGGTGTTGCTCTCATCACATCTTTAATTCTGTTTTTAGAGAGAGAAAACTGATGTTTTGGAGAGAGAAACAACACCCACCACCGGTATTGTACCTCCGGCACCTCCGGCACCACCGTAAACACCTCCAACCCTGTTGCACAACCCCCACCACCGTTGCACCTTTACCACCGTCGGCCGATCCCCGCTGCACAACCCCCACCACTGACATCCCTGCCCCTCCACCACCGCCATCCCCCAACCCCAACCCATATATTCAGTTCCTATATTCAGATGTGGAACTTAATATATTTAACTCAAAATGCCACCAGATCTGAATGTTGCCATCATCAACTACTGCTCAAAGGTCACCGATGTCGACGAGCTCTTGAGATCGTATCAATCTGAACCCGAATGTTCTCCATCCAAATATTATATTTGGGGGAATGATCTCCATCCGAATGTTGAACTCATATCAACTACAAATGTTTAATTGTTTGTTTTTTGATTTAAAATTTGTTTGGATTAATTTTGGGGTTTTTTTTATGTGCGAGGGTAATATTGTTTGATGATTGAAAATTTGAGCTTGGGGACTGTGTGGATGTTTGAGTCATGGATAAATGCTTTTGGATGCGTTGGGAAAGTTTATTATGTTAAGACTATGATATGTAAATTGTAAATGGCTCGTTTCATATTACACGTTACATACTAAATTTCAAGTACATAAATGGCCGGTTTCATATTATACCTTACATGCTTGAATAGTTTGAATCGTTCAATAATCGGCACATCTGTTTTTATTTTTAGACGTCTAATAATCGGCACATCTGTTTGTAGAAACGAAAAGCCAAGTTTGTCTTACAGCACAACCAACGTAACACGTGTTATAGTCTGAACTCCTGTTTCACAGCTAAGCCAAGTTTGTCTTACAGCACAACCAACGTAACACGTGTTATAGTCTGAACTCCTGTTTCACAGCTAAACCATAGTAACCTGTTATAGAGACATGTATTAGGGTATGACGATGTATTAGAGATATGTATTAGGGTATGACGAATTAATTGCAGGTTTTTAGTTTTGTGTACTTTGTTATTTGTTGTTTCAGTTGTGTAAGATTAATTTGCAGGTTTTTATTTTTGTGTTAAAAAGCTGTGCTTGGTTTGGTTGCTTGTTGGGCTTTTGATCTGAATAGTAACTGTTTTTTGTTGGTTTGGTTGCTTTTGTTTGGGGCTTTTGATCTGAATAGTAACTGTTTTTGTGATGTTATCTGAGAAAAAATATTTTCTGGCTATGAATGTGTTAATATTTATGTCTGGTTAATGACTTAATGGTTATCTTATCTTTTTGTTATTAGGACGGTGATGGATTCAAGGGAAATAAGATCCAATTCTCGGGACCGTTGGTTTCGTCAAACGTGGATCAGATACTCAAGGATCATGACCATGTTTATGTTACAGCACAACACAACTAACACGTGTTATTGGTTGAACTTCTCGGTCATGCATGTGTTACATGTGACATGAAACCCATGTACAACGTAACACGTGTAACGTGTGACATGAAAACACATTTTTATAACTTCCTTGGCATACGCACACCCACATGTTTACAAACCGTTTCAAGACCGACCCAAACAATAAAGCAAGGGTAGCAGCTGAAAAGCTAAGGCAGCAAAGGTAGCCGCTAAAAAGCTAAGGCAGACTTTCAAAGGAAGCTCCACCATTTTCTTAGTGCTATGTATTTTCGTTTTCTAGTAATATGTAATGTGAGACTCTTATTTTGTTTTGTCTAGTACATGATGTTAAAACGGTATGGACTTAACACATTCTGGAAGTCTTAACACACATTATAAAAGAGGCTTAACACACTTTATATCAGGTATACTATGTTATTAAGTTACTATTGGAGTTTATGCATCCATTCTGGAAGTCTTAACACACGTTATAATAGAGGCTTAACACACGTTATACATGTCAGGCGCGTAACACATGTTACAGTATGTATATACAAATAATGGTGTTTTGGAAACCACTAGCTTATACATGACACCATGTTGGGTTAAACCAAGATTATAACAGAGGCTTAACACATGTTATCCCAGGTATACGGTGTTACAACATTAACTTGTATGTTCCATATTAACTTGTACACGTGTTACGATCAGTATATATACATCATGGTGTTTTGCAAACCACTTTCATATACATGAATACAAGTCGGGTTATAATCGATGCTTACATGTTATCATATGTATACAAGTGGGGTTACAACAAGATTACGATATTAACTAAGCTCACCATTAAACTCATCGCCCCCGTCGAATGTTTTCACCCTTTGTCACATATTAAGCAATTATGTAACAACCCTCGGTAAACCAACACCCTCATAATATTTCGACACCCCATTATATTGTAAAATGTTCCCATATATCTTATATTACACCTCGTATGTGAAAACTGAGCCCGAAATAGGTTATAATATATAAAATAAATTAAAAATCTGAAAGTGTAAGCTGAGACGGGCCGCGTAGGACCTCACCTCAAGCTTACGCGGGCCGCGCGGAATCATCAAATGCGGATACACCAGATGCCGACACGTTTCGACATCGTGTCAAGCCTAGTGGTGATCCGGACGAGCTATAGGTTGACCGCGTGTTGACGCGGGCCGCGTAAGGATTAGCCTTACCTTACGCGGGCCGCCTGGAAGTCTGATATCACAACTATAAATAGCAGGCATCAGTTTTCGATTTCCGTCGCTCATTCACACTTCTCAATCTCGAATTCTGAAATTATTAAGCATTATAGTCGGGTACTATACCCCTAATTAGCGAGGTTCTGCTCCATTGTAAGTATTATAACCCCAGTTTCGTAATAGTTACGCTGCCCGATTGATTTAGGGTTCCGTAACAACTGTCGTGGTTCTGCCCGACGTGGTTGTTGGAATGCCATCTCGGGGAGGGTATTATTAATAATTTCAAAGGGTTATGATACTAACCAATGTACATTTGTATAAATTATAGATTATACCCAGGAAACCCTTACGAAAAGCCTAAGACAGCAATGTGAGTAATCTCCTTTTTGTTAACAGTTTTTACAAAACCTTAAATGTTTTACAATGCGATTAAGCAGTGATTGAGTCTTTGTAGTTCTTCAATTACTGCCGGTATTTGGGGTTTTGTATACAAAATTTATTACTTGCGAGTAGTAAGTCGGGACGACAGTACGTTACCATTGGACGACGAGTAGCAAATGTGTAATATGACCCACAAGTCAAGGATTGACAGTACTGAATGAGTAATTGGGTAGAAATAAACAATGTGATCGCTCTCAATATTGTGTTAATTGATAAAATGTTTCTTAATTAAACTGGGATTCACTCACCAGTATTTTCCACTGACAACATATTTTTAAAACATGTTTCAGGTAACACAATGTGAAAGCCAACTGGGAAAAAGCCAACTTGAGAGCACTGACGGCTTGGAAAATAAGTGGCTATAAAAGTTATCTAAGAAACAATGTTTTAATTTAAATAAAATAGGGTTTGTCCCTATAAATGTATTGTAATAAGAAACTTGGGTTTTGCCCATGTTATTACTAATATCAAATATGGTGGTTTTACTCTGATAAACATTTCCTAACTACGGTCCTGATGTAAATTCCGCTGCGAGATTAAACAAACTGATACCACCAAACTCTGAGCTCACGTCCGCCCATTCCCGGGAATCAGGGATCGGGGGTTGCGACAGAAGGTGGTATCAGAGCCTAGCCACTGGTCTGAGCCAAAGAAGTGTTCTGCTGACACTTAAATTTTATATTTTGTGTTAGGAAATAAATTACGGAAATACGTGCATAACTGTATTTATTTGTTATGTGTTATTTGACTATCTGTTAGTTTTCAGTATGAGTGATCAAGGACCATCAGATGTGAATCGTCAGTTAGCTGATTCACCTAGGAGTGAAGGTACATCATCACAGCCTGCCCTTTCAGGGTATTCTACTGATCAGGATGAGGGAATCTTTGCCTTTAGAGCTCAAACTGAAGAACCATTTCCTACTAAGAAATGAGGATGGTTCAGTAAAGAAGCTTTTGCTCGTAGGAAGAGAATGCGAAAATTGAAACAGCAAAGGGCTTTAGCAGGCATTAAGCGAGAGACAGATGCCCATACTCAAGATATGCTAAATAGAAGCCTAGCTAATTTCCATATCCTAGCTACAACTGCTGCTGACCCAGGTCTGGAACAATTAGTAGCCCCACAACCGCAAAACCCAGAACAACCCATGGAAATAGAAAACCTGGAAAACCAAGTGGAAATGCACGACTTTAACCCAGAAGAAATCCCAAGGGTGCGTGCACCAAATCCCCTAGACCCGAATTACGTTACCCTATTCAGGATTATCCACCCATACAAAACATAGAAGCTTACCCCAGGTATGGACCCTTTAGATCCCTATTACCAAGATGATTATATTAGTGAGATATTAGAGGATCCTTACCAGTTACATGAACTGTCACCCCCATATCAGGAAACCGTACCCCAGATTCCAAACCCAGTCCGAGAACCTGCACCCCCAATGAGTGCAGAAAACGTCCAAGAACTTAGGACTTTTGGGGAGGAAATTTTAGAGAACAGTGAAAGGATGCGTCAGGTGGGAGAGCGTCTCGTATGGAAATACGATGAGCGCAATATGGATTTTTGGATGAATCCATATCCATGAATGTTAGAACGGAGGAAGCGGTAGTAACAATAATATAATAAAATAAAATAAGATATGTGTGTACGGATGCATATTACTATTTTATTTCTGTTGGTATTGTAATCTTTATTTCTGTACAAGTGTGTAATAGACGCATAGTATATGAAAAAGAGTATAGTCGCAATGATCGAAGGTTTTGGTTAAATTGCGTGTCATGTGATTAACTATATTACCTATTATTTGTGATATTAATGTTGGATAAATGTTTAAAATTCAGATGGCCGACGAAGGAAATCAAGGAAATCTGAATAACGATAACCAAAGTAACATTAACGTGGTTAATGAGAATCCAAGCATCAATAACAATAACAATCAAGTGGACAATAGTGCTATCCAACATATAGTGGCACAGGGAAGTATAGATGCTATGCCATTTATTCTTCAAACTGTTAAGGATGCTGATAATAAAAGTAAACATAGCAGTAAGCGACCTGTTGAACTAGAAAACAGCGTGAACAATGGACCTGTATTTCAAATGCCTATTCCTAAAAGAAGAAGAACCGTGCCTAACGGTTGTTCTTATAAAGAATTCTGGTCTTGTAAACCAATGGAATTCTCGGGCAATGAAGGGGCCATTGCAACTCTACGCTGGATAGAAAAGACTGAGGCAGTCTTAAGGATAAGCAAGTGTGCTGAAGAAGATAAAATATTGTTTGCTTCTAATCTGTTTAAGAATGCAGCACTAGAATGGTGGAACACTATCCTCCAGATAAGAGGAAGTGATAGGACTTATAATATGGAATGGGAAGAATTTAAAAACAAGGTAGAAAGGAAATTCTGCCCACCCAATGAAAAAGAACAGATAGCAAACAAATTCCTAAGCCTTAGGATGACTGGTGTGGATAGTAAGGGATACACTAAAATATTCTTTGAATATGCTAGAATAGTGCCAACTCTTGCTTCCCCAGAACCAGTGTTAATCTCCCGTTATATTTGGGGATTAATTGGAGAAATAAGACATGTAGTCAAGGCAGCTAGACCTCAAACCATAGAAGAAGCTGTAGAACTAGCCAATACCTTGACTGATGAATTAGTCCGTACCCGAGAAGAGGATCAAAGGAGAAACCTAACCCAGAAATTGACTCAAGAATTTCGTTCTGGAAATTCTAACCATGGGAGAAATGTAGGTTCTACCTCTGCACCCTACTGTAGGAATTGTAAAAGAAAGCATTCAGGAAGATGCTCTGTGTACTGTAACTTTTGCAAAATATCGAGACACTAGGAGGAAGATTGCAGGAAGAAAAACAGCAGGATATGCTACAACTGTAGAGAACAAGGTCACATCAAGCCAAACTGCCCAAAATTAGCCCCAGCTACAGATAACAAGAATACTAAAAATGCTAGAGCATTTGTTCTGACTGCAGATGAAGCCAAGATGATTCCAGATGTCATAGCTGGTATGTTTTTAGTTAATGATGTTTTTGCTAAAGTATTATTTGACTCTGGTGCAAACCAAAGTTTTATTAATACATCGTTTTGCAAATTTCTAAATCAGTCATTAACTAAACTACCACTAGAATGCTTAGTAGAGACAACTAATGGAGAAACTGTTAGAATTTCTGAAATCTTGCAGGGAGCAAGAATAGAAATTTCAAATCAGAAATTTATTGCAAATCTTTATCCCATGAATCTAGCAGGATTTGATGTCGTTTTAGGAATGGATTGGTTAATAGCCAATAAAGCCAATATTTTATGTGATCAAAAGTCAATTCAAGTAAATTCATCAAAAGGTAAAATGATCACAATTAAAGGAGATAAACCTTCTAGGTTCACTAAGTTCATCTCTGCAATGAAAACTGCAAGTTGTATAAGAAAAGGTTCTATAGTGTATTTGATTTCTATAATCACTAACACTAAAGGAAAAGAACTAAAAGATATTCCAGTAGTATCTCAGTTTTCAGATGTCTTTCCAGAAGAATTACCAGGACAACCTCTAGACAGAGAAGTTGAATTCAGAATTCACCTGCTACCAGGAACATCACCAATTGCCAAAGCACCTTACCGTTTAGCACCTGCAGAAATGCAAGAATTAAAGAAACAACTAGATGAATTGTTAGAAAAAGGATTTATACAGCCAAGTTCGTCGCCATGGGGAGCGCCGATATTGTTTGTTAAAAAGAAGGATGGATCAATGCGTATGTGCATTGATTACCGTGAATTAAACAAGGTCACGATTAAAAATCGGTACCCATTACCGAGAATCGATGATCTGTTTGATCAATTGCAAGGAGCTCGATTTTTCTCCAAGAGGACATTCCTAAAACCGCATTTAGAACAAGGTATGGTCATTATGAATTTACTGTCATGCCATTTGGTTTAACCAATGCCCCAGCTGCATTTATGGACATGATGAACCGAATATGTAAGCCATATTTGGATAAATTCATAATTTTTTTCATAGATGATATTCTAATTTACTCTAAGAGTAAAGAAGATCATGCAAGGCATTTGCACGTACTTTTAAGTTTGTTAAGAAAGGAAAAACTTTATGCTAAGTTTTCAAAGTGCGAATTTTGGTTAGAAGAAGTACAATTTCTTGGACACCTAGTCAATCATGAAGGAATTCATGTAGATCCAACAAAGATTGAGGCAATTACCAAATGGAAAACTCCTGAATCACCAACCGAGGTTAGAAGTTTCTTAGGATTGGTCGGGTATTATAGAAGATTTATTAAATATTTTTCTAGAATAGCCATTCCTTTAACTAAGCTAACTTGTAAATATGTTAAGTTTGAATGGGGGATAAAACAAGAAGAAGCCTTTAGAATTCTTAAGCAAAGATTAACCCATACACCTATACTAGCATTACCAGAAGGAAATGAAGGCTTTGTAATCTATTGTGATGCTTCTAGATTAGGTTATGGATGTGTATTGATGCAACCTCATAAGGTTATAGCTTATGCATCAAGACAACTTAAGAATCATGAAGAGAATTACTCAACCCATGATTTAGAATTAGGAGCTATAATTTTTGCTCTTAAAATTTGGAGACATTACCTTTATGGTAGTAAGTTTACCATATTTACTGATCATAAAAGTTTAAGGTATGTTTTCGGGTAGAAAGAGTTGAATATGAGACAAAGACGTTGGATGGAATTTCTTAGTGATTATGATTGTGATATCCAGTATCATGAAGGAAAAGCAAATGTAGTGGCAGATGCTTTAAGCCGAAAGTATCATGAAAAGCCAAAAAGGATACGTTCTCTTAAATTAAATCTACAAGTAGATTTAAATAATCAGATAAGAGAAGCACAAGAATCAGTAATCAAGAATGATACTGAAAAATTAAAAGGTATGCTAAACGAATTGAAAAAAGGAACATATGGAATTTGGAGATTTCATGAAAAGAGAATATGGATACCTAAATTAGGAAACCTACGTAATCGTATATTAGAAGAAGCCCATAAATCTAAGTATACGATGCACCCAGGAAGTGATAAAATGTACCAGGATTTAAGGAAAAATTTCTGGTGGATAGGAATGAAAAAGGACATAGCAGTCTATGTTTCTAAATGTTTGACCTGTTCATAAGTTAAGGCTGAACATCAGAAACCCTCAGGTTTGTTACAGCAATTAGAAATGCCTGTTTGGAAATGGGAATTTATAACAATGGATTTTGTTACTAAATTACCTAAAACCAAGAAAGGAAATAATACAATCTGGGTGATTGTAGATAGACTAACCAAGTCAGCTCATTTTCTACCACTGAAAGAAACAATTAGTATGGAACAATTAGCTAAGTTGTATGTAAATGAAATTGTTTCTTTACATGGCATTCCTTTATCAATTGTTTCTGATAGGGATAGTCGATTTACCTCTCATTTTTGGTCAAGTTTCCAAAAGGCAATGGGAACCAAGTTAAGATTAAGCACAACCTATCACCCACAAACGGATGGACAAAGTGAAAGAACAATTCAGACAATGGAAGATATGCTTAGAGCTTGTGTAATTGATTTTGGAGGTAATTGGGACGATCACTTACCTTTAATAGAATTTTCTTATAATAATAGTTACCACACAAGTATCAATGCTGCACCATTCGAAGCACTTTATGGAAGAAAGTGTCGAACCCCAGTCTGTTGGGCATAAATTGGGGAAAAACAACTATCTGAACCTGAGATAGTGCAGGAAACAACTGACAAGATTATTCAAGTCAAGGAACGACTGAAAGCAGCACGTGATAGACAAAAGAGTTATGCTAATAACCGACGTAAGCCGTTGGAATTTCAAGTAGGAGATAAAGTATTGTTAAAAGTCTCTCCTTGGAAAGGAGTGGTAAGATTCATCAAACGGGGAAAGCTAAGTCCCAGGTATGTTGGACCTTTTAAGATTATTAGAAGAATAGGACCTGTAGCCTATCAGCTACAACTGCCAGAGGAAATGGCAGGAATACATGACGTGTTTCATGTCTCAAACCTCAAAAAGTGTTTAGCTGATGAATCACTGATAGTACCTCTTAAAGATATAGAGGTAAATGAACAACTCAAGTTTATAGAAAGGCCTCTAAAAATTGAAGACAGAAAAGTCAAGAATCTCAAGCATAAGCGTCTAGTTCTAGTCAAAGTGAAGTGGGATTCCAAAAGAGGACCTGAGTATACATGGGAGCTCGAATCAGAAATGAAAAAGAAATACCCGCATTTGTTTCAGTAGATCTCAAGGACGAGCTCTAAAGTAAGGTGGGGAGAATGTAACAACCCTCGGTAAAACAACACCCTCATAATATTTCGACACCCCATTATATTGTAAAATGTTCCCATATATCTTATATTACACCCCGTATGTGAAAACCGAGCCTGAAATACGTTATAATATATAAAATAAATTAAAAATCTGAGAGTATAAGCTGAGGCGGGCCGCGTAGGACCTCACCTCAAGCTTACGCGGGCCGCGCGGACTCATCAAACGCGGATACACCAGATGCCGACACGTGTCGACATTGTGTCAAGCCTAGTGGTGATCCGGACGAGCTATAGGTTGACCGCGTGTTGACGTGGGCCGCGTAAGGATTAGCCTTACCTTACGCGGGCCGCCTGGAAGTCTGATATCACAACTATAAATAGCAGGCATCAGTTTTCGATTTCCGTCGCTCATTCACACTTCTCAATCTCGAATTCTGAAAGTATTAAGCATTATAGTCGGGTACTATACCCCTAATTAGCGAGGTTCTACTCCATTGTAAGTATTATAACCCCAGTTTCGTAATAGTTACGCTGCCCGATTGATTTAGGGTTCCGTAACAACTGTCGTGGTTCTGCCCGACGTGGTTGTTGGAATGCCATCTCGGGGAGGGTATTATTAATAATTTCAAAGGGTTATGATACTAACCAATGTACATTTGTATAAATTATAGATTATACCCAGGAAACCCTTACGAAAAGCCTCAGACAGCAATGTGAGTAATCTCCTTTTTGTTAACAGTTTTTACAAAACCTTAAATGTTTTACAATGCGATTAAGCAGTGATTGAGTCTTTGTAGTTCTTCAATTACTGCCGGTATTTGGGGTTTTGTATACAAAATTTATTACTTGCGAGTAGTAAGTCGGGACGACAGTACGTTACCATTGGACGACGAGTAGCCAATGTGTAATATGACCCACAAGTCAAGGATTGACAGTACTGATTGAGTAATTGGGTAGAAAAAAACAATGTGATCGCTCTCAATACTGTGTTAATTGATAAAATGTTTCTTAATTAAACTGGGATTCACTCACCAGTATTTTCCACTGACAAAATATTTTTAAAACATGTTTCAGGTAACACAATGTGAAAGCCAACTGGGAAAAAGCCAGCTTGAGAGCACTGACGGCTTGGAAAATAAGTGGCTATAAAAGTTATCTAAGAAACAATGTTTTAATTTAAATAAAATAGGGTTTGTCCCTATAAATGTATTGTAATAAGAAACTTGGGTTTTGCCCATGTTATTACTAATATCAAATATGGTGGTTTACTCTGATAAACATTTCCTAACTACGGTCCTGATGTAAATTCCGCTGCGAGATTAAACAAACTGATACCACCAAACTCTGAGCTCGCGTCCGCCCGTTCCCGGGAATCAGGGATCGGGGGTTGCGAAAAATTACATGTTCCGAACAGACAAATTGTAACACATGTTAGATCAGTATATACACATCATGGTGTTTTGTAAACCACTAGCTTATACATGAATACATGTCAGGTTACAAAAAGTGTCACACCCCGACCACGTAGGACAACCAAACGTGGCGGAAACGTCGGGGAGTGTTGTAACAGAATCAATGTTTCATAACCATGGATACCAAAAGTGTTTCGTTTTATTAAACATTGAATAATTACATCGTCTGGAAATCTAAATACACAATTTAAACATAATCTATCATTGTTATTGAGTCACTAAGGCCTTGTCCAGTCCTATGTGAGCATGCATCTTATCAATCGATATCATTCAACAATACCTGAAACATATGTGAAAACGAGGTCAGCAAAGAAATGCTGGCGAGTACATAGGTTTTGTGAAAATAAGATTCATGACTTCGGTTTAAGAAAATGTTTAGTCATGAACCTTGTAATTTGCTTTGTCTTTGTAAATCATTTGAAAAATAATAAGTTCAGGTGATATGTATAAATAAGAGAATAGTGCATGATTAAATGAATAATCATGTAAAATGAGTTTGTATAAGATAAGTTGTTTATAAATAAATGTCTTGTGAAAAGTATGTTACTTGTATAAAATGTTCTATGTCTCAAACTGAAATGATTCAAATAACGCTACAATATGTAATACCATACAAACACTTATATATAGGAAGTACCAGCGGCGTATCCACCATGCTTGTATCATATTACACACGCACCATTACTCAAATCACTTACCCAAACAAACCACCAATGTAAGATGTCCATGTTTAAACAAATTGTCAAATGTATTGAATAATATACCAAAATGTTTATGTTAAGATGTAAATCATGTAATGTATAATCAATGTCAAAAGTGTTTATGTCAAATGTAAACCATGTAATGTGTAACCAAAATGATATGTATGGCTAGTGAAATGCATCAACTAAACCATAGGAGGAACGCACAAAACAAAGTATTGAAGTAAAACTTGGTTTAAATCAATACTATGTTTCATGGAAATGCATGATCAAATGTAAATCATGTCCAAATGTTTACCCAATCGTTAAACCATCTTGTTTTAATCGTTCAAATCGTTCTTGTTTTAATTGTTCAAATCGTTCTTGTTTTAATTGTGAAACTTACTTAATGGTCGATTCTCTAATAACATTCAAACCTTCTTGACGCGTTCATCGTTCCATCTCGCTCTCGCTCTCGTTCTTAACAAACCCTTACCAAAGGGTAAATTAATAATTACAGATTCAGTCGTTACCCAAAATATCCACACATAACCATGGGTATAGAGAATAACGGGATTTGTCAGATCCTATGGTACCATAACCTAATACTGGTCGGCTTGATCATTGCTAATGAATGTCATTTGGTTATGTAACTATAACCAACAAGTTTGTTCACTTTTTGAAATTTGTAATTAGTTTTTGAACCATTGAAATCGTTCTTGAAACCCTTGTTATTGTTCTTGAAACTACGTTGTAATTGTTATTGAAATTATTGTAATCGTTCTTGAAACCACATTGTAATTGTTATTGAAATCATTGATAAAGTATTTAGCACATATGAGTCACCCCAAAACAGTTGAAAACAGTAAAAGAGGGGAATAATGTACTCGCCTGAGAATGCTTAGAGGTCTTGAACAACAACCAAACAAAGCTTGAGGGAGCACGGAATCAGTCGGCAATCTAAAACTATATAATTAAACCAGACTTAAATCGGGAGATCGGATAGGATGAGGCTTGGTAAACCAAATGAGTATTGGAACTCATATGATATGGTTTAACAAGGCCTACATACTACAATGAAACCAAACCTAAATGCTTTTGACCCATCGCGACCCATTAAGGTAACTTATGCTACTTTAACGCGTCGTGCGCGTGAAACGCGTTCAGACCGTCTAACTAGTCCTATGACAAGTGTTATATGCCTAAACATGTTACATAATCAGTTATGTGACAAAAGTTTAGGTTACATATGCTTAATTACCAATTATACATGAAAAGGGTATTCTGGTAATTTACCTAAGGCATATAAACTACCTATCATACAACTACTTAAACGAAGCGACCATAGGGTATAACCTCGGAAGGTTATTCCCTACCTACTATTGTCACCTAATGTATTTGGTCGGATCCTAATGATCGACCAAATGGGTCGGGTTCGAGGTATAAGCGATTTATTAGATCGCTTACCCTACGACCCTAGACAACGTGGTAATCAGTAGGCATAGTCCCAAGGGACTATAACCAACGTGATTACACTCACGTTGCGAAGTTCAAACGAACTTCGCATTGACCATAACTGGTCAATGTAGAAAGTCAAACAAAGTTTGACTTTCAGACTCGAAAGACTCGAAAAGCAATAAAAGAACGAAAGAATACTTACGAAGGGTCCCCGAATGCTAACTTCGATTCAAAAATCTCAGGTATGAAACAATAGTTTCAACTTAGAGTTTCTCAAATCAAAGTTCTTGTAATTTTGAAGCATGGGGTGGGGTATTTATAGTAAAAGGTCCACCGTTAAGATCGTTTCATGGAAAACGTGCCTTAATCCCACCCGTACAAGTGTCGGGACCTTATGGTGACTAAAATGTGATCCTTATCAGCTGACTAGACAATTGGGATTGTGTGGTGATGAAACAAACAGCTGCAATCTGCTGTTAGAAACATTTAACCTGGTCAGAAGGTGCCTCGCGGGCCGCGTGAGGATGCTCAGGAACTGAGGCGGGCCGCCTAGCAGTCACAGATCAGCAATAAGTTTCAGAAATTACAGTTTCAGTCCCTGCACGTGTTTAAGGCCATTTCCGACACTTCCAAGGCCCGTAAAGCCAACTTTAAGGCCCTAAAATGATGCCTAAACATTTTGGACATGAAACATGCTAAAAAATATGCCGGGTGTTGGTTCGTTTGGTCGTACGAACGCGATGTTCGCTTAATTACGACGGAATGCGCATAAGCGCGAAAAACGATCCAAATGACGCAACGAATGGATTTTTGGCAAGCCAAACACTAAAGCATAATATAGTCATGCTTACATAAATTTTTGGATGTCCGGATGTATTCAGAACGTAAGTTATGCGCGAAAGTGCAAACTTGTGCACTTTTTGACACTTTTAGTCCCTGAATGACACAAAAGTTTATTTTAGCATACCGAACACCTCAAAGCCTATTTCTAAGCTATGTGAAGGATATTTATGGTATGTTTAACTTATGGTCATGCTTCGGAATGTCTGTTACAGTTCAAATTGGCATACTTTCGCAGTTTGTCAAGTTTAGTCCCTGTAAGCGAATTAGCTTGTTTTTGCCATACCAAAGCCTTCAAAACTTATTTCTAAGTTATGTAAAGGTTATTTAAGGTATGTTAAGCCTATGTCACTATTCCGGAGTGTTTGTTGCATTAAACTGGTTATATCTACGCATTAGTGCGCGTATAACCTTCCAGAAAGCGATTTAGAGTTTGAAATCGAACAAGAGTTGATATGTGTAAACGATACACATATTTTTACAAATCCCAAGTATGAAATACAATATTTCATTGGTTTGGCATTTGTTTGATGGCCGTGGAGGCACAGATGTTACAGTCTCCCCTACTTTAGGAAATTTCGTCCCGAAATTTATTTAGAGGAAACTTGTGAGAGCTTGAAAACATGAAGTTGAAAAAATCGAACAACATTGGTTAGGGTTCTGAACTTCTAGTAATCTTTAATAACATCATGATTGCAATGTAAGAGGGATACTTATATACAAGTATATAAAGCGTCATTGGTGCGTCCACCGTACCTCCATTACATCGTTCTCATTTCGTTATTTTTGTCACTATCGGTTCTTACACATAATAAATCTTACTGTGATTACTGTGCACTGAATCTCACAATTATGTACGCGTCCATAATTAGACAATTCCTTGCACAGTTCACACAGTCTATTTTATAATATGTAGGGTAAAACCAAATGAACAATCCTGTGATGAGTGTGACTAGACCGCCATAGAGTCCTTTTGACTAAATCAATAAATGATCTAAATAGACTATCAAGGAGTCTGTCTAGCTACATCACTAGATGTCGTCTTTTAACCAAATTGTGAATCAATCTTTTTCTAGACCACTCAAAGGTCTCTTATCGAATCATGGAATGGTACTATATAACCCAAGGGTCTTAACTACCACGTAGAAGCCCATAAGGATTTAAGGTAGTACCTTTTGAATATCCTACTATAAATCCCTCATATGAAGATATGAAAGATTCTATGAGGATTTGAAAATCGTACCACACAAGAACATAGAGGAGAACACATAAACACATATCACATAATCGCATAATCGTATACTCGCATAATTGTTTAATTTGACCTTTAAATTTGTTATCTTTGGACACGGGTATTTAAAGCATACAAGGAATCAAATCCTTAATTGCGGTAATTTGGATTGATCCATATGAATACCCTGCTTGTTGACTACATGACCCAAAAACTGAACTTCTTTAAGCCAAAATTTCCTCTTGGAGGATTTAGCGAAAAGTTTGTTCCTTCTTTAAGGGTTCCAGTGCCAATGAAAGTGTTGATCGTTATCAGCTCGGGATATGATTAGATCAAGATGTCATTAATAACAATGACGAACTGATCCAAATAAGGCTTGCAGACTCTATTCATTAAGTCCTTGAAGATGGCTGGAGTATTTGTCAACCTAAAAGGCATGACTGTAAACTCGTAATAGCCATACTTCGTGCAGAAAACCGTTTTGGGAATATCTTCTTCGAGAATACAAAGTTGATGATACCCAAAACGCAAATCGATCTTGGAAAAGCATGAAACGCTATGCAGTTGATCGGAGAAATCGTTGATTTAAGGTAGGGGGATATCGATTCTTGATGGTAAGCTTACTAGGCTTACGTTAATCGATATACATTCGAAAAGATCCATTTTTTCTTTTCACAAGGAGAACAGGAGTTTCTCCAAGGTGAAAAGTTCGGACGGATGAATCCTTTATCAGACAACTCTTGAAGCTGTTTTGATAATTCTTGCATCTCGAACGGTGCAAGACGATAAGATACTTTAGATTTAAAAGAAACCAGTGTTTGAGGTTCTTAGGGAGATCTCAAGTGATCGTAAAAATGACAGAACCACCCGAGTAGTTTTTTCTTTGTGTTGACATCACAAGGTTGAATCAAACATTCATATAATTGCATTAGTTAGAAAATAAAACCACAAATTTTTATTTATATAACAACCGCATTGTCTTTAAATGTTACAAGATACCAACCAGAGAAAAAAACAAAATACTAATTGTTCACTCCTTCATCATTGAGTGCCTCATTGATGTTAAACACTCGACCACGTGCTGGATTCACATTGACGTTGACATTCGCATTTGGGTTTGCGTTAGCATTTGCATTCACCAGTATTGGGCAGTTGTGGCGGAAGTGACCAATCTCTCCGCAGTTGAAACATGAACCCAGTGGGAATCTCACAGCATTCCCTTGAACCGGAGCTTGAACCTGAGCAGCCTGATTTTGTCCCAAACGACAAACTTTGGCCAAATGCCCAAGTTTACCACACGTCGTGCATTGCCAGCAAGCTTGTTGTATCGCGTGATGACCGTTGCAGCGTGCACAATGAGGTGCGGTACCGGCATATGCTTTCTTTGCAGGTGGCTGAGCTGGTGGGTTCCGCGGGTTCTGAGCAGTCTGTGCTGTAACAGCAAAGTTCTGACCACCCTTTCGCTTTCTTGATTTCTTTGGCGTCTCACCTTCCTTTCCCTTCTTGTTTTGACCTTTCTTGCTATCCTCCTTGTCAGACCCCTGCTTCTTACCCTTGTCACCCTTTCTGTGTAACTTATTCTTCCGAATCTGCGACTCAGTCAATGTCGCAGCTAACTCGATCGCCTGACGGAGTGTGGCAGGGCTACTACCAGTAAGGATGTCTTGTACCGAGTCAGGTAGGCCGTCGATGTACCTTTCGATAGCTATGTCAAGTGGGGTAACCATTGTCGGGCAAAGCAGACTCAACTCCTCAAACCTATTAGTATACGCCCTGTGCTCACCACTATCTTGCTTCAACTCATCAAATTCCTTCTCCAAAGCTCGCTGCTCATGACGAGGACAGAATTCCCTCATCATAAGGGCCCTAAGTTCAGCCCATGTCTGTGCTAGAGCAACTTCTGCACCACGATCCCTCATAATCCCGTTCCACCATGTGAGAGCCCTCTTCTGAAACACACTTGAAGAAAACTCGACCTTGCGATTGCCAGGACACTGCACGTGGCGGAAAGTATTCTCAATGCTCTCGAACCATTGAAGAAGCCCAGTCGCTCCTTCAGAACCACTAAACTTGAGTGGTTTAGCCTGGTTAAAATCCTTGTATTTGCATAGCACATTGTTGTTGTTGTTGGCTTGGTTCCATTGAGCAAAGAGGTTTGGGAATTGAGCAGCCATTTGCTGCGCAATGATTTCTGCCAATTCGGCAGTCTCCATCTGGCTTTCGCGTCGAGGAGGCATTCTAAAAGAGGAAACATGAAACGAGAGAGAGAATTAGACGAAAAGAATGAGATGAAACAAATCTGATGAAAGCAAGGATAGTGGTCATTTGTTTGTTACTACAAAGCAACAAACGACACACAGTGACTGATCAAAGTAAATGGGTCAAAAATAATGTATCGCGAAGACATGCTCGCCTATAAGTTAACACTCATCCCAAGAATTCCCAGGTAAGCACAATTGGTCTCGCGTCTGATGAGATGTATACGAAGTGCTTGCCTAGACAGAAAACCCAGAATACAGGCATTCACCCTTCCAGTTTGCACGTGTTCACATTATTTAAAACCCAAAACCTTGTCGAGATTTTGAAAATTTAAAAGGGGTTCAAAACCATATAACAGAGGGTTCAAAACCTTACAATAGAGGGTTCAAAACCTTGTAATCAATCATCCTAGAACAGATGATTAGTTTTCAAAGAGGTTTTGAATTTTATGTTCTTGTTGTGGTTGTCGCCTAAGGATAGGTGACAGTATTGTTTTATGACTAAACGCAAGTAAACTCGCGTTAGGGTCCTAAGAAGGTTATAGACTAGGTCAAAGCATTACTAATAACCTAATTCCCTATAACCATTGGCTCTGATACCATCTTTTCTGTCATACCCCGACCACGTAGGACAACCAAAGGTGGCGGAAACGTCGGGGAGTGTTGTAACAGAATTAATGTTTCATAACCATGGATACCAAAAGTGTTTCGTTTTATTAAACATTGAATAATTACATCGTCTGGAAATCTAAATACACAATTTAAACATAATCTATCATTGTTATTGAGTCACTAAGGCCTTGTCCAGTCCTATGTGAGCATGCATCTTATCAATCGATATCATTCAACAATACCTGAAACATATGTGAAAACGAGGTCAGCAAAGAAATGCTGGCGAGTACATAGGTTTTGTGAAAATAAGATTCATGACTTCGGTTTAAGAAAATGTTTAGTCATGAACCTTGTAATTTGCTTTGTCTTTGTAAATCATTTGAAAAATAATAAGTTCAGGTGATATGTATAAATAAGAGAATAGTGCATGATTAAATGAATAACCATGTAAAATGAGTTTGTATAAGATAAGTTGTTTATAAATAAATGTCTTGTGAAAAGTATGTTACTTGTATAAAATGTTCTATGTCTCAAACTGAAATGATTCAAATAACGCTACAATATGTAATACCATACAAACACTTATATATAGGAAGTACCAACGGCGTATCCACCATGCTTGTATCATATTACACACGCACCATTACTCAAATCACTTACCCAAACAAACCACCAATGTAAGATGTCCATGTTTAAACAAATTGTCAAATGTATTGAATAATATACCAAAATGTTTATGTTAAGATATAAATCATGTCATGTATAATCAATGTCAAAAGTGTTTGTGTCAAATGTAAACCATGTAATGTGTAACCAAAATGATATGTATGGCTAGTGAAATGCATCAACTAAACCATAGGAGGAACGCACAAAACAAAGTATTGAAGTAAAACTTGGTTTAAATCAATACTATGTTTCGTGGAAATGCATGATCAAATGTAAATCATGTCCAAATGTTTACCCAATCGTTAAACCATCTTGTTTTAATCGTTCAAATCGTTCTTGTTTTAATTGTTCAAATCGTTCTTGTTCTAATTGTGAAACTTACTTAATGGTCGATTCTCTAATAACATTCAAACCTTCTTGACGCGTTCATCGTTCCATCTCGCTCTCGCTCTCGTTCTTAACAAACCCTTACCAAAGGGTAAATTAATAATTACAGATTCAGTCGTTACCCAAAATATCCACACATAACCATGGGTATAGAGAATAACGGGATTTGTCAGATCCTATGGTACCATAACCTAATACTGGTCGGCTTGATCATTGCTAATGAATGTCATTTGGTTATGTAACTATAACCAACAAGTTTGTTCACTTTTTGAAATTTGTAATTAGTTTTTGAACCATTGAAATCGTTCTTGAAACCCTTGTTATTGTTCTTGAAACTACGTTGTAATTGTTATTGAAATTATTGTTATCGTTCTTGAAACCACATTGTAATTGTTATTGAAATCATTGATAAAGCATTTAGCACATATGAGTCACCCCAAAACAGTTGAAAACAGTAAAAGAGGGGAATAATGTACTCGCCTGAGAATGCTTAGAGGTCTTGAACAACAACCAAACAAAGCTTGAGGGAGCACGGAATCAGTCGGCAATCTAAAACTATATAATTAAACCGGACTTAAATCGGGAGATCGGATAGGATGAGGCTTGGTAAACCAAATGAGTATTGGAACTCATATGATATGGTTTAACAAGGCCTACATACTACAATGAAACCAAACCTAAGTGCTTTCGACCCATCGCGACCCATTAAGGTAACTTATGCTACTTTAACGCGTCGTGCGCGTGAAACGCGTTCGGACCGTCTAACTAGTCCTATGACAAGTGTTATATGCCTAAACATGTTACATAATCAGTTATGTGACAAAAGTTTAGGTTACATATGCTTAATTACCAATTATACATGAAAAGGGTATTCTGGTAATTTACCTAAGGCATATAAACTACCTATCATACAACTACTTAAACGAAGCGACCATAGGGTATAACCTCGGAAGGTTATTCCCTACCTACTATGGTCACCTAATGTATTTGGTCGGATCCTAATGATCGACCAAATGGGTCGGGTTCGAGGTATAAGCGATTTATTAGATCGCTTACCCTACGACCCTAGACAACGTGGTAATCAGTAGGCATAGTCCCAAGGGACTATAACCAACGTGATTACACTCACGTTGCGAAGTTCAAACGAACTTCGCATTGACCATAACTGGTCAATGTAGAAAGTCAAACAAAGTTTGACTTTCAGACTCGAAAGACTCGAAAAGCAATAAAAGAACGAAAGAATACTTACGAAGGGTCCCCGAATGCTAACTTCGATTCAAAAATCTCAGGTATGAAACAATAGTTTCAACTTAGAGTTTCTCAAATCAAAGTTCTTGTAATTTTGAAGCATGGGGTGGGGTATTTATAGTAAAAGGTCCACCGTTAAGATCGTTTCATGGAAAACGTGCCTTAATCCCACCCGTACAAGTGTCGGGACCTTATGGTGACTAAAATGTGATCCTTATCAGCTGACTAGACAATTGGGATTGTGTGGTGGTGAAACAAACAGCTGCAATCTGCTGTTAGAAACATTTAACCTGGTCAGAAGGTGCCTCGCGGGCCGCGTGAGGATGCTCAGGAACTGAGGCGGGCCGCCTAGCAGTCACAGATCAGCAATAAGTTTCAGAAATTACAGTTTCAGTCCCTGCACGTGTTTAAGGCCATTTCCGACACTTCCAAGGCCCGTAAAGCCAACTTTAAGGCCCTAAAATGATGCCTAAACATTTTGGACATGAAACATGCTAAAAAATATGCCGGGTGTTGGTTCGTTTGGTCGTACGAACGCGATGTTCGCTTAATTACGACGGAATGCGCATAAGCGCGAAAAACGATCCAAATGACGCAACGAATGGATTTTTGGCAAGCCAAACACTAAAGCATAATATAGTCATGCTTACATAAATTTTTGGATGTCCGGATGTATTCAGAACGTAAGTTATGCGCGAAAGTGCAAACTTGTGCACTTTTTGACACTTTTAGTCCCTGAATGACACAAAAGTTTATTTTAGCATACCGAACACCTCAAAGCCTATTTCTAAGCTATGTGAAGGATATTTATGGTATGTTTAACTTATGGTCATGCTTCGGAATGTCTGTTACAGTTCAAATTGGCATACTTTCGCAGTTTGTCAAGTTTAGTCCCTGTAAGCGAATTAGCTTGTTTTTGCCATACCAAAGCCTTCAAAACTTATTTCTAAGTTATGTAAAGGTTATTTAAGGTATGTTAAGCCTATGTCACTATTCCGGAGTGTTTGTTGCATTAAACTGGTTATATCTACGCATTAGTGCGCGTATAACCTTCCAGAAAGCGATTTAGAGTTTGAAATCGAACAAGAGTTGATATGTGTAAACGATACACATATTTTTACAAATCCCAAGTATGAAATACAATATTTCATTGGTTTGGCATTTGTTTGATGGCCGTGGAGGCACAGATGTTACAAAAAGATTATAAGAGTGGCTTAACACATGTTATACATTCCAAAATGTGCAAAACAAATGACCCGTTTCATATTATATATTCCAAAATTACCGGTACATGTGTTACCATAAATGGCTCGTTTCATATTGCACATTACATACTAACTTGTACATTTATTACTTGTACAAGTTTTACGCCCAGTATCCACATTATCGGATATTTTAAACATCAACAAAAATAAAATAGATATTACTTGTTTTTTTTTAAATTAACAAAAGGTTAACACACGTTATATATCATTCTAACAGGGGCATAACACATGTTATACATGAACACATGTCAGGTTACATCATGGTGTTCTGTTACAGCATGAACCACCAACAGATGTTATAAATGAACGAAGACTTCTTTCCCAAAGGATGTGACTTATTCAATGTCCCCGCATTAACGTCACCTACATCTATCCAGCTTGTCAATTGAATATCTTTTATGGATCTGTTTATGTAAATCAACACACGTTATATATCATTCTAACAAGTGCTTAACACATGTTATGGGTCTGTCTCTGTAAATCAAGCAACCCAACAAAAAAACAATTATTGTTAAGATCAAAAGCCCCAAACAAGCAACCAAACCAACAAAAAAACCCGTTCAAAATCTCATCCTAAAGTTTTGGATTTATTTAAAATACATGAACATTAACCATTACTAGAACACGCATTAACTTCGCCTACATCCATCCAGCTTGTCAATTGAATATCTTTATGGGTTTGTTTCTGTAAATCAACACACGTTATATAACATTTTAACAGGGGGCTTAACACATGTTATGGGCCTGAGTCTGTGAATCAAGCAACCCAACAAAAAAACACTTACTGTTCAGATCAAAAACCCAAACCAACAAAAAAAAGCTGCTGTTAAGATCAAAAGCCCCTAACAAGCAACCAAACCAACAAAAAAACCCGTTCAAAATCTCATCCTAAAGTTTTTGATTTATTTAAAATACATGAACATTAACCATTACTAAAACACTTTCAGCACACAAAAACATATTAACAACCATTTCAACAAAAAATCAAGTGTGAAATGACATTTCAAGAACACTTACCGGATCTATAACCGTCCGATGAACACGAAGAAGATCTTCAAACCTTCTTCTTGTCATCGTTCTCTCTCTAAAACAACATACTTCAAACTTCGTCTCTCTCACACACTTGTATGTGTGTTCTTGGTGTTATAGATGAACATGATGAAGATTGTTGTTTCCCTCTCTAAAACAAAAAATTCATCTCTCTAAAAACTTTTGTCCTGCCATCATTCTCTCTCTAAAAGATCTGTGATTAGTGTTTGTTGAGATCACTTTTAGATCTGGGATTAGTGTTTCTTGAAATCTTGAAGGTACATATTTGAATTCTGAAATGAGATATATTCTTCTTGTTCTTCTTCACGTTTGTGGGGTGGGGGAGGAAAGAGAAAGAGGTAAGAGAAAAATAAAGAGTTGGTGATTTGATGGTATTGCATAGGGAAGTGGAGTGAGTTATTTTCAATGGTTAGATGAAAGATAATCAATTGATGACATTGGGTTTGCAGAGTTTTGTCAAAAAGATAAAGTTTTCCATATAACCATGCCCTATATATATATATAGGGGTCCGCTAAAATGAAAACCACTTCCAGTTGTAAGAACCATAGGAACTACACCGTACGGGGCGAGCTGGACCAATTTTTTTTTCATAAACGTAGATGCGTGTATTATAAACATATTTGTAAAAAAAAAAAAAAAAAGTGTCGTCTGTGTAGTTTTGTTTGTGTTTACGGGTACCGTAAATTTTAAACCAAATTTACGGTACCCGTAAACGCAAACTTGTGGTGCTCAAAACTACACACACGATATTTTTTTTTTAATTATTTTTTTACAAATGTGTTTATAATACACGCATCTACGTTTATGAAAAAAAAATTGGTCCATCTCGCCTCGTACGGTGTAGTTCTCACGGTTCTTACAATTGGAGCTGGTTTTCATTTTAGCGGTCCACTATATATATATGGGAGAAGATCATGCGAGAACCACCTTTTATTGCGAGAACCGCGAGAACCAATGTGAACACAACCAAAAATGCCCAAAAATAGCTAAAAATCACACAAAATTTTATTTTTTTTTTAATATTTTTTATAAAAAAATCGCTAATTTTCGAAGCCAAAAAAAAATTTTTTTTTTTTTGGCTTCTAAAAGTAGCGATTTTAACATAAAAAATATTAAAAAAAATATAGATTTTTTTTAGATTTTTTGGGGGTTTAGTTTTTAGCATTTTAGCTTGAGGGGGGGGGGGGTAGGTTTTTGGGGAGTGGGGGAGGGGGGTTTAGGTTTTTTTTTTTTGGGGGGCGGGGGGGGGGGGGGGTTTAGGTTTTTTTTTTTTTGGGGGGGGGGGGGGGGGTGGGGGTTGGGTTTTTTTAGGTATTTTAGGTTGTGTTCACATTGGTTCTCGCGGTTCTCACAACAAAGGTGGTTCTCGCATGAGCTCCTCCCTATATATATATATATATAGGGAGAAGATCATGCGAGAACCACCTCTTATTGTGAGAACCGCGAGAACCAATGTGAACACACCAAAAATGCCTAAAAATAGTTAAAAATCACACAAAATTTTTTTTTTTTGAATTTTTTAATATTTTTTATAAAAAAATCGCTACTTTTCGAAGCAAAAAAAAAAAAAAATTTTGGCTTCGAAAAGTAGCGATTTTAACCTAAAAAATATTAAAAAAATAAAAAAAAAATTTAGATTTTTTTTTTATTTTTTTTAGATTTTTTTAGGTTTTTTGGGGGTTTAGTTTTTAGCATTTTAGCTTGGGGGGGGGGGGGGGGTGGCGGTTAGGTTTTTTTTTAGGTTTTTTTAGCTATTTTAAGTTGTGTTCAAATTGGTTCTCAAGGTTCTCACAATAAGGGTGGTTCTCGCATGAGCCCCTCCCTATATATATATATATATATGGGAAGATTCAAATGAAAACACATAGTTATCGCGAAAACTCGAAAGCTAACTAAAAAAGCCTAATTAAAAAACATACCAAATTTTATTTTTTATTTTTTTTCATACCAATTTTCGCTATTTTATGTATATAAAAAAACTTAAAAAAAACTTGTAGTGCACATGTGTAATAGTACACATGTGTATGTGTACTACACATGTGAATTATTACACATGTGCACTACAAATTTTTTATTTTTTTTTTTGAAAAAATATATAAAAACTAGCGATTTTTAATAAAAAAAATTATGTGTTAAAAGTTGTTTTCATTTTAACCATCCCTTATATATATATATAAATATATATATAGCAGCGGCCGTCTGTTAATTTGTAACTTTGTGGATTTGTTGCGCTCTAATCCTTTAAGAAACGTATAACTAGCTATGGGTTAAAAATATTTTAAAGTTAAAGAAAAGAGTTTAGCAAAAATTTTTACGAATGGTTTATTTGAAAAAATACTGCCTTTATAATTGCAATGTTAGAACATTCACATCCAAGTAATCATATTATGTGTGTGGTGTTTCTAAATTATGAAGAGTATAACAAATGGTTGTGAGTGGAGGAGAGAGAAAATGTTACTGTTCATCTGTATATTTGGAGGGATACTGTTCGCCCCTATAATTTTTTAATATATTTTGAAAGTGGTTATGAGTGGAGGAGAGAGAAAAAAGTAATGATAAAGGTATAAAAAATATTATTTAATTGAAAATGGGCGAGAAAATGTAGTGTTTTTTTAGTGTAATTTAAGGTGAAAATATAGTGGTATGGATTCGAATGTTCTTAGACCACCCGTAGTGGGGCGGTATTTTTAAAAAAAATTCAAAAAAAACGCCCCACCCCATTACATAGGGCGTTGTTTGGCATTATTTTTGAAAAAAAATTAGTTTAGCGTTTTTAAAACAACGGCAACATTGCATGCAACAATGTTTGACTGGCCACTCCCATGCTGACTAGTAGTTTTTTTTTTAAATTCTAAAATTTACACACACACGAAACATGATACATGGCATCACCTATTTCGTGTGGTATTTCGTGTGTTTATTTATTTATTTTTTTTAATTCTAAAATTTACCCCACTATATATATATCACCCACTTTCTTCTACTTTTTTATAAAAAAAACTCTCACTTTCTCTCCTACTTGTTTTATATTTTATACAAACATGCATCCATTCCGACCCCCCTTATTTCAAGTAGTGTAATTTTTATTTTAAATTAATGAAGATTTTTATGTTTTAAATTAAAAAAATAATAATTGTGAAATGATTGCATGGGCGTTATTGGAATAATGTCCCACTACGCCACCTTTGGAATAATGCCCCATGCTAACTGAACTGCCACATATCAAATAATGCCCGGGGGCATTATTTTGTTTAACCACTAGACATGGTCTTATATATTCTTCACTATTAAGGTTAAAATAAATCAAAACTAATTTTATGAAAAACAATAAAAAATATATTTTAGTAGTGAGCATGCAGAATGGATACCAAATATTAGTGAAAAGGCAGTTATCATCGTCTCAAGGATACATGAACGGAATTTATGGTTTATTCTACTTCCAATGAAAAATTTTAAGTCTCATATATTTTGTTCACTTAAATCCTTCATAAAGTTTGACTTTATAAGATATACAGTTACCAATAATGAAATTGGAAAACAACCAAAGATTAAACCACTAAAAATATACAATAAATCAATGAAACATTTGAAGTTAGTTTATTAGTTTTGAAAATTAGTTCTAGTGGATGGAGAAGAATCAGAAAAGAGTGGATTAGAGAAGAGAGAGAGATTGAGGTGAGTTCTGGTGATTGATGGTGGCAGTGATGGTGGCAGCTTGCGGTGCGATATATGAAGATGAAAGCAGAAGATGAAGGAAACACTAGGGTTGGGATGTTTTTTTTCTTTTTGAACTTCTTTCATTCAAACCAAAAACCACCCTCCTAGGAAGACGCTAGCAGGAAGCGGCAACAAAACACACAAACAACAAAGAGACGATTACAAACTAAAATTTATTTAATCATGCCACCCTATCCCTATTCTCCTGGCCCTGCTTGAAATCTACAAGAAGCTTAAACCCTTGATGTCATCCATAACTTTCTCCACCTTAATCTGATAATTTGGGAAGACAAGGCTATTTCGAGCTTTCCAAATCACGACCAAGATGACAGCTTACCGCTTTCTTCTTAGATACGCTACCCGAAATATGATAGTGGATCTTTGTTAAAATACCAGTATAAATGTGCCTTTATATTTTATATTCTCTTTTTTATTTTTATATTTTATATTCTTACTTTTGTTTCCTTTTGTTTGTGAGGATTATTGCTGTCTCAAAGGTGGAATATAGCTGTTGCTGGCTCATCCTTTTTTGACCGTTTGAGGTCCTCTCTTATATATGAAGACTCTTCCAAAATGGCATGCAGGAGACTAGAGCTCCTCATTTTCTGGCAACCAGTTCTGCTTTCTCTGATCTCCACACAAGTTCATTTGTGAGGGTTTATGGAAGAACATTAGTCTCTTCCTCTCCTACATAAAGTCTGGTCCTCTCTTTCCCTCACATGTACATTCGTGAGGATGTCTTCTTGTTAAAGGATGATCTCTATGTTTGGTTCCTGCGCTTCACATGTTCATTCGTGAAGATTCTGTTCTGATTATTTCCTTTCCCTCACATGTAACATTCGTGAGGATGTAATTCTCTTTGTCTGGTTCCTCTTCCTCACATGTTCATTCGTGAGGTTTGAGTGTTCTTTGTCAATCTTTTGGTTTGTATGTATTCACCAGTCAATCTGTGATGACTGGTTGATTTCCTTGTATTGTTCTAAGAAACAAGGTTGAATAAATATGCACCTTATTTTGTTTAGTTGGTTTCATCCACAAGTTCTGACATGGTATCAGAGCTGTAAGGCTCCGATTCTGTTGTTCTTCCGCTGTGGTTCAGTCTTGTTCTTCAGCTGTGGTTCTTCCGCACACAATGAAAGCTCTCTGTTTTTCATCTCCTTTTATGAGAAACCCTCATTCCTTAACTCCAACTCAACCACTTTTCCGCTTTCATCTCCTTCCGTTCCTCTTCATCAACAATCGCGCCACCTTCTCTGGTATCCAACGGCGGAGATCTAGCAGTCAGAAAGTCTCCGGCTATCAGCCGCGTGTCTTCTGTCTACAGCGAAGTGCAAAACAGCCGTCTCGGTCATCCGCTTGCTCTGCCGTCCGTTTTTCAAACGCCGTTCAAAGTCGTCGATGGTCCTCCGAGCTCCGCCGCTGGAAATCCAGATGAGGTTGCAAACCTTTTTCCATCCCTATTTGGACAACCATCAGCATCATTGCAGCCGAGCGAATCAAAAGATCCCGGCTCAGCGTTGAAGATAGGTGTGGTTTTGTCAGGAGGACAAGCTCCAGGAGGACACAATGTTATATCTGGGATGTTTGATTACTTGCAGAGCGATGCAAAGGTAGTACATTATATGGTTTCAAGGGTGGACCGGCTGGGATGATGAAGGGAAAATACGTGGTTTTAACCCTATTTTATATTTGGTTCTTCTTCACTTTACCTCGAGACCTGCTCTCCCACACATTTTTTTGACCCAAAAAACCGTGCCTGACACTTCAAAATTGGAAGTTTTAATAAATAAAAAAAAATATTATTTCAAAGTGGAATCATTCCACCACTTGCTGTCATTTTTGGTCCAATTGTTTAAAGTTCTTTTTTGATCTGTCCAAACCCCACCATAACATATACAATTGCATTTAACCGACACATTAGGCCACTCGGGGTGGTTCACTAGTGATAAAATCTATCACTCACAAGCACCAATCAAGTTTCGCCATGTCATCAACCATTTTTCCATCACTCACAACCTTTTTTAGGCGGGGTGGTCATCACTCACCACCACACCCAACAATTTCCCCCCAACCAACAAATACCCTCACAAAAAACAACCTTCACGCGTTGAAAATATCACGAAATCGGGATTGCGTTATACTATAACGCGTTATAAGATGCATGCGGGGTGGGAACTATCGGTTTTCCACGCGTTATAAATGCCATCACGGCACCACCCCGTCCTCCCTTATAGTGCTTTTCATTTTGAACCGAAAAACTTTTATAAAAAGGAAAAAAGGTTAAAGTGATTTGTTTTCCACTAATTTTTTGTTGTCTTGTGTCGAATTAACCGTTTACACAAATTTCTTTAGGGCATGTTTGGCTAAGCTTATTAGAGGTAAAAAGGACTTTTGGGAAAAGGACTTTTTGAAAATGAGTTTTTAAAAAAAGTGTTTGGATTAACTTATTGATGTAAAATGACTAAAATGGACATTCTTTTAGATATAAGGGGGTAAAGAAGTGGTATATTGGTAATTTGATTATTGAAAAGTCATAAGTTGGATCAAGAAGTCACATTTTCTTGGCTTTTCAAAATCTCATTTTCCTTCTTTGCAAAAAGCTATTTCCAAAAGGACTTTTAGTCTATCCAAACATAAAAACAACTTATTGGCTTTTTGATAAGTCAATAAGCCAATAAGTTGTTTTGAAAAGCTCATCCAAACATGCCCTTAGTCTCGTCTGTTTACACAAGTTTGGATGGCCCCGTTTGCCGTCGTGAGCCACCACCCGAGGGTGGTGGTTGGTCGTTAATCGTGAGCAGAGGGTGTTGTGCGAGTATAGCAGCTAGGGGGTGGCAGGTGTTTGTTTGGGGGTTGTCGAAGGTGCTCGGTCACGAGAGAGAAGCAGAAAGTGAGGGTTTATAATCTTCAGCCAAGTATGAGAGCTTGTTGGATGTTTATTTGGCTGTTTTTTTAAGGTATTTGTGAGCACAAGCAGGTGGATCTAACTGGGCAGGGGTCAGCATGATCAAGCTTTTTGGTTGTTGGCTTTCAATTGCCAAATATTGTGCCAAAAAGCTATCTTTAGCTACTCAAGTATTGGCTCTCCATGATGGGAAAGTTGTTTTTCAAGAGGTTTTCAAATGGCCTGCTTTCAGAAATTCAACCATTTGGGGCCTTAGAATTTGATAATGTTAGCTGAACAATATCACAAGCAGGCAGCTGAAGCTGGCAACCCTGCTTTGGCAACAATACAAGAAGACATCCTCTGTGAGACCGTTCTATCCCTCTCTTTTTTATTTTTTGTTTTTTCATTATCTATTGCTACCATCTTTGTCTCTGTTCTGCTTTTCTTGTTAATTCATTTGTGCTTATTCAAGATTTGATTATTCTAAGATATTGTTAGTCTCTTTGTTTTGTTGAGAAAATGGTACAAATATTGGTTAATCAAGTTCTGATTATGAAGAAATCTATGTTCTTGGTATGTGGTTCTAAGTGATTTTTTCATACATCTGGGTCGATGATCTGTATGTTCTTTAAATTTAAGAATATAGATTCTTGTTAGTGATTTTTTTACACTTGGTGTGTTTTTTTATTATTTTATTTTTTTGTTTGTTTTGTGTGTTTTAGCATGCTTATGGTTCAGAATGATTATGTGTCTAGTATGAAAAGAGATTGTTTCTGTTAGTTGGTTTGTTAAGAACTCTAGTGTGTTTAATTGGAAAACTGTGTATGGTTTTTAATCAGGGACTTTCTTAAATCACTTAAATCTTGTGTAAGATTTCTTTTTTGATTGTTCATGATTTAAGGCTCTTGTGTGTTCAGATTATACATAAATGATTGTCTTTGAAGTATGTGATTCAATTTTTTTTGTTATTCTTGTGATTGGTGTGTCGCGTTTTGTCTTGAATCATGTAATTCGCTCTGTATTTAACACAATATCTTTCAGTTGTGTCTTGAACATTGGTAAAATGTCTTTCGTCTATAGCCTCTTCATGGTGGTTTGTTTGATCGTGTCTTGATGGTCTTGAATATTTTTTTACATCTTTATATGTTCTTTTTTAATGAGTCTTTTGGTGTACACTATTTTTTGACCATAATGTCTTGTGTCAAAAATGTTATGTTATGGTTAGTCGAACCTGGTAGTTCAAGTGTTTGTCTAACCTGTTGTATTTGTCAAGATTGTTCTTGATTTTGTTAACAGCCTTGTATGTTTTTCACGTGTGAGCTTCTTTGTTTCTAATTGGAAATCACGTGATTTTGTGTTCTTGTTTGGCTGTGTTTCATAGTCTGTCGTATTATTATTAGACCTGTTTCTCGAATCTTGTGATTCAATTGTTATGGTCTAGATGTTGTCCGTTGTAGAGTCATGTGATTCTTAGTTTTATCGGACTTATTTTGCTGGTTATAGAACTGTGTGGTTCGTGATTTTGACCAGTTATTTGTTCAAGATTATTCTTGAAAGGTATGACAGCCCAATGGTTTTTTCTCTTTAATGAGATTTTTGGTTGAAAAATCATGTGTTTTTTATTTCAACTAGAAGTTTTTTTTGTCTGTATCTTGTAGTCTGATCTATGCGTTGTTATCAGTTTTGTCTTGAATCTTGTGATTCACTTTATTGTGAAGTTGTAAAAGTTTTTGCTTGATTCAAATTAGTCTTTATGTTCTTTACAAGTTATGTTTCTTGTAAAGTTGTAAAAGTTTTTGGTCAAGTCAAATTAGTCTTTAAGTTCTTCACATCTATTGTCTTTCAGACTTGGTTCTGAGTTCTTAAAGTCATGTGACCTTATATGTTATCAGATGTGTGCCTGATTCTTTTATGCAATCATATGATTCTTTGTTGTTTAATTTGTATGATTGTTCTTTTCTGTGATGATTACAGAAGTTATGGTGTGCTTTGTGGCAATTTTGAGTGTCTTCTTTGTATGATGATAATGGCGTTTCTCTTTTGTTTCTTCCTTTTCTGCAGTAGTGCAGTACAGGAAGTTGGTGTGTCTTGTGATTTGTCATGTATATTGGTAATGGATTTAAAATCCAATTACTAGTTCACATTTGCATGGTTTTTTGTTATATCAGATATGTTTTTCTAATATTGTGATAGAACCATGTGGTTCTTCATTCTTTGTCGATAAGTATGTCTGGTAGAGCAAATTCGTGTTGTTTGCCTGTCTTATAAATGGTAAACATGCTTTAATATGTTTACATATGTTGAGCATGAAAATTTGTTTGTTCAATTCAACTCCTCTCTCCAGTAACAGTTGATTAATTCATGTGCTTTCTTTTGTTATTTTTGCACAATAATTTTCGCTGGAGATGGGCTAAATGCTTAGTTCAAAATACTGGGTTCACGTTTGGGCCAGGACACGGCTCAGTGCATCCATCAAGTGGTTTGATTCATCTTTGTAAAACCTTTTGTCTAAAGATCATTCATACTTGTGTAAGTGTTTGGGTCTTGTTATTTTGTTTGCACATTTAAACTGAGGGGGGATGTTAAAATACCAGTATAAATGTGCCTTTATATTTTATATTCTCTTTTTTATTTTTATATTTTATATTCTTACTTTTGTTTCCTTTTGTTTGTGAGGATTATTGCTGTCTCAAAGGTGGAATATAGCTGTTGCTGGCTCATCCTTTTTTGACCGTTTGAGGTCCTCTCTTATATATGAAGACTCTTCCAAAATGGCATGCAGGAGACTAGAGCTCCTCATTTTCTGGCAACCAGTTCTGCTTTCTCTGATCTCCTCACAAGTTCATTCGTGAGGGTTTATGGAAGAACATTAGTCTCTTCCTCTCCTACATAAAGTCTGGTCCTCTCTTTCCCTCACATGTACATTCGTGAGGATGTCTTCTTGTTAAAGGATGATCTCTATGTTTGGTTCCTGCACTTCACATGTTCATTCGTGAAGATTCTGTTCTGATTATTTCCTTTCCCTCACATGTAACATTCGTGAGGATGTAATTCTCTTTGTCTGGTTCCTCTTCCTCACATGTTCATTCGTGAGGTTTGAGTGTTCTTTGTCAATCTTTTGGTTTGTATGTATTCACCAGTCAATCTGTGATGACTGGTTGATTTCCTTGTATTGTTCTGAGAAACAAGGTTGAATAAATATGCACCTTATTTTGTTTAGTTGGTTTCATCCACAAGTTCTGACAATCTTAAACAAATCTAGAAGAGAGGAAACATAAATAGGCTGAATCTTGCACCACCCACTTATATGATGCCATACCAGCAATCCAACAATACATGACGTGAAGATGTGATCGACGGACTAGCTGGCAGCAAACGTTCGGCCCACTAAAACCCCTTTTGATCAATTGTTTGTAATTCTAGTTATTATTTTATTTTAAATTTAGCTTTTGATTTTAAACGGTAAGGGTATTTGTGTCCTTTGACACACACTTGACTGGAAAAAAGTAACACACATCAAAGCCAAGGTCTAATCATCTTATGTATGTGCAAAACTTTGGAATACCGGTGTATATAAAAAATTCTTATATACCACATGGACCATATGTATACCTTATGTTGGAAATATTGTGAAAATATGAATTTTCACAAATATAGGGAATACATTTTTCCTATTTTTGAACTAGAAATAAATATAAGAAACGAAGGAGATTTCAAGTATTTATTTGTGGGTTTATGTTCTATGTTGGAAGAGCTTCGCAACGAACTAAACCACGTCCAAAACGGAGCTAAGATGAATGAGATATCGATGCTCAAAGTTTGATGTTTGAAACATTGAATGCTAAAGAATTGGGAAAGTGGCATCTTGTCTCACATAGGAGGAGAGATGAAACTTAAAGGGGGTATTTAAGTAGGAACACTCCATCCTTATTGTTTCATGGAAGCACACACTAAGTGTACTCGAAAGGGTGCGGAGCACCCTAACTAGCACTCGCAAACGCCCGCGCGCGTGGCGTGGGCGATGGGCGCAATGTGGCGCGCTTTGACCGCGCACGCGTGGTGAAGCACATGGACTGCAAGGACTAGGTGGCAGGTAAACCTTGGAAGATGACATGGCATGCAGGCACGCGAGTACACGGGGCAAGTTGGCGCGCACTAGCGCATGGGCACTGAAGTGCGCGCACGGGCGCACAAAAGTGAGCCAATACGGCGCGACTATTTAGCGTGCTCGTATAGGTTCACTAGTGGCTGGTGCACGCGTGCAAGGGTGATGCAGACCTACCAGCGCACGCGCGCACAATTTGTGCAAGCCTGCTCACGTACAAAAGTGAGCCAAAATGGCGCACACGCAAATGAGCGTGCAGACTTGCGTGCGAATGAACTTGAGCCAAAAAAGGCGCGCGCGCACCAGTATGTCTTGCGCATGCGAGCGTAGAAGCTTCCAGACATTAATGACTTAGCAGTTTTATAACAACCCTCGAAAACGCCCTAAAACACTTCTTAAACAAAGAACCAACCCGTATAACTTTAATTAATTTTTATTAAAAACAAATAAAATAATTATCTCTATTCGGTCACGGGACGCGACAGGATCCCCCGGGTGTGTCGCGGGGCGCGACAACCCTTGTCTAGTCGGTTCCTCCTTGGGCCTCGTGTCATAACACTTGTTGAGTCTAGGGTCGTGACTAGGCAACCCTAGCCGTAGCTAGGGTGCAATCCCAGGGCCCGACAGGAACAAGGGGAGGGGGTCGTGGGGCGCGAGAGACCTCGAAATCCGCTATAAACTGAGCAGAGATGTAGAAGTTCATCCTCGTTCAAAATCTTTCTTTCTCCCTCAAATATAGTCCGAAAATATTAGTCAAAATACCCCCTAAAACATGAAGCTCTGCCCCGTTGTAAGTATTTTAACCCCCTGATCACTAATTCGATACCCTGTCCGATTGATTTGGAACCCAACAACTGATGCCAAAGCGATGCCTGTTCAGGGCTTTGCTTTGTAAGCTAAGTTGGGGTTCTTTCTTGTGACTTATTGATAAGTTGAATTTGGGTTATTATACTAACTCGCGTGCAATGTATATTTTTAATAGGCACTCAAGAATATTTACAGAAAATATTTACATGAAGCCAATAGAAATACCTAAGTTTGCAATGTGAGTCATTCTTTTTTTTTTTTCTCACTGAGCCACTATATTTAAAATGCTTTACAAACCCCTAAATGTTTATCAGTTATACTTACAGTGATTAAGTTTTTGTATTCTACAATTACTATCGGTATGTGGGGTTTTGTATACATTACTTAACACTCATTAATATTGGGCAACTAGTTAGCCAATATTAGCATGACCACAAGCACGGGGGAAAATGGTACCCTAGTAGCAATACTGTTTGAGAAATTGGTAGATATAAACAAATGTAAAAACTCTTAATGCTGTAAATTATAACAATGTGTCTTTTTACAAATGGAATATACTCGCCAGTATTTTTGCTGATAAAATGTTTTTAAAATGCATTTCAGGTAACTTGATGTGAAGCTATAAAACCAGCTACGGACTACTGAAGGCTTAAAGAAAGTGGCTATAAAGTTAAATAAATAAAAATTTTATATTTTCAGCAACTAGGGTTTATCCCTATAAAAGATATTAAAAATGAATATTGGGTTTTATCCCGTTTGTTTAATATAAAAGTCTGGTGTTTTACAAACTCTGAATTTATTTCCTAACTACGATCCTGATGTTTTAAATTCCGCTGCTAAATTAATAATCACCGATACCACCGGCTCGTGCTAGCAGCTCCCACTCCCGGGGTGGGGTCGAGGGCTGCGACAGAATGTGGTATCAGAGCCACTGGTTTAAGCCATTTAGGTGTTCTTTTAAATACCTAAAATTTAACCAGTTGTGTTTGGAAATACCCATAACTTATGTGTTATTCTGTGTAAAAATTTATATTATGATTTTATGTATTTTGATGATTTTATTGAGTTCGCAGTATGAGGACCATCCAATTTAGCCTCAGGATATGTAGCAGAGTCTGAAGATACTTTTAATTTTAGAGCCAAGTCTAAGGAAGTATTTCCAACTAAGAAGAGGGGATGGTTTAGTAGAATGAAGAGAGAAAGGAGGAAAAGAATAAGGCAAATCCGAAAACAAAAAAATAGCCGCAAGAACCATAGCTGAGGGAACCACCCAGACTCCAGTGACTAGACTTTTATGGTTCGAATTAGATAGAAGACTAGCAAATCTGGATATGTTTAGAAATGAAGAAAATGCACCTGATCTTAACCTCGTAGCAACTCCTAAACCATAACTACTACCGTTGTACCCTGACCAACCCATGAACCAAGAACAAAACCAGGAAAACCCAGTTCCAATCCCAGCCTTTGATCCAAATAAGATACCCAGGATACCAGCACCAAATCCCTTAGAATATTGGGAGACCAACGATTGGACATTCCAGGAATTAACATGCCTTACGGAGAACCAGAACAACTTTACCCTGACCCCATACCAGCCCAAATGCCACCCATGAGCCATGAAAATGTAGCAGACCATCGCCACTATGGTGATGAACTGATTCAGGAGGGAAATAGGATCCGTCGTATCAGGGAAAATCTCACCTAGAAATATGACGAGAGGGAGATGCAATACTAAGAAAACAGTCACCTAATATATATATACTCTATTAATAAGCATATCCGAAGGGCAGAAATGGTGATTTGCCACTTTTTCACATTTATAACTCATAGAGCTTATTGTACAATTGCTCAATGCATGAATGGTTTTGAATCTTTCAAACACCCCCTGAATTAACTTGGGCGGGCTTTCAAAACAGTGAAAAATCTTGGGCGGACTTTCAAATTTCAAAACCCCCAACTTTTCAAATCCCGAACAAAACCTACTTTTCTCCCTTTTCCAAAATTCAAACCCACCTTTTCAGTAAACAACAAGCTATTCTCTCAAACCCTAGCCTCCTCCACATCTCCAATATTTTCCATCCGGTCTCTTTCTCTCCACGCGAAGAACCAGAAACACACAGATTAGAAGAAACCCTAACCGAATCAATCATCCACGTTTGTTTCGTTACCATCACAAAATCAATAATCCACGTTTCTATCTCAGATCTGCCGTTCAAGTAAGTTAAATTTTTTGGATTTTGTTGTTTAGGATTTGGTAGCCATTTCTATCGAACTAGAACCCCAATCCCTATTGTCTTGTGTCTGCAGTTCATCTCGCATCCATCCACGTTCTAATTTCATAATGGAATCAAGCATCCATTTTAAAATCTCAGATTTCTGGTTTAATCTTCCAGTATGTTATGATTTTCGTTTCCCCTTTCTTGATTTAGAGAACTATTAAATGACTGATGGTTTTTGCACTTGATTTTCAGAACTGTTAAATGACGGATGGTTTATGCAGGGAGCTTTTGAAGTTAGGATTTAATGTTTGAGCTGGGGTACGAAGTACCCAGAGCAGAATATATGGTGGTTGACGGTGTTCTACGAACAACAGGGGGTGGGATTCCAGCGAGTTGAACTTGACACGGCGATGGCTATGGATTCCGGCAATGGAAGATTTGGGGATTTAGGGTTCTGTTGTTTTTGCCATTCCAGGAGGACTTTATATCTTATTTTTTTATTATGATTATTCATGTCTTAGATGTAGCTTAAGAAGTCAATGTCTAGAAGTTACGTTGATGTTTTCTATTTATTTGGTGCAGGAATATTGTAGGTTATGTGGTGGATCGGATCCGAAAACTGGGACAAAATGCCATAGTCGTCGCCTCCAACATGACGAATAGGGTTCTGATGAGTTGAATCTGGTATGATGTTCACTCCCAAGATATAATCAATATTATTAATCTGCATATTGTTAATTTCAATATTCGTTGAACTTTTATTAAAATGGAAATTGAAAATTTTATTGTTAATTCTTTTATTGCTGGTCGATTTAAATAGCATTTATTAATACCAGATAGTTTTCATAAGAAAGTAACTTTCGTATCCTCAAGGTTTAAGATATACTGCTTTATTATTTGCGTCTTTTTCTTTGCAGGTGAAGCATATCCGCAAGTCATATGCCATCTATTTTCGCATAGTCATTGCTTCTGCATTTGCTCCACATAATCCATCTGTTAGGTAATCCTATAATAAATTTCACATTTACTTTTATGGTTTTACCTGCTATCAAATTCTGATATTTTCCTTTTTTTGTTTTGTATCTGTATAGGGAGGGACGATATGGGATCCCTGGAACATGCCCTTGTTGTGCTGGTACTTGATATGGGTCTAAACTAGGAGCTTATAATTAATGCCACTGTTGATGTGTGTATTTTAAGTCTACCTTGCTAAATCGTGTGAGACCGGGCTGCGATACCAGGAACAATGTGCTTCTTGCTGTTCCGGCACTTCTCTATGCTATTAATAACTACTAGAAGTTCATCATGCAGGTAGCTTGTTCTATAATCAATAGCCTTATATCCGATAACATAACTTTATTTTCTTTTATACAATATCTGATTATAATTTTTTGTTGCCCAATTTTAATCCAGCAACTGTAAAGCTGAGCAATCTAAAGGTTTTTTTTTGTTAGCATCGCCCCATATTCTTGTTTATCACTTGTTTTTGAGTTGTTAATGGGTTGTGTTATCATGATTTATAACAAATTATATGATTTATGCAGTTCTTTTAGAATTTGATACAAATTAATTAAAGACTACAGGTTCTGGTTATTGCAGTTTTGCTAAAGATAATAATGAAACGTCGATTTCCTCAAGCATGTTAATGTAATTGTTAATTGCGGTTTGTTTTCTTGAAACGATTTTTGTTACAACAAAAAGATCTTTTCTAAAGGTTTCAATTACATTTTTGAACTCCTTTTCATTTTTCTTAAGAAACATATTGGGCTTAGTGCTTTTCGAAAGATCCATAATCAACTTTTGATTGTGGACGAATGTCACGTCATATTTACCTTTCAACTCAGACAACTTAGCACCTAACTCAACACATTTATCACAAGTAATGGTAGTTGGTTTGTAGGAGCAAACCTGACTTGATTGGACACCGACATTTGCCATGAAGGCAAAGTGATGAGAATAGTATCCATCATTAGATCCAACCGCTGCTTTCTCCAACAGAATTGATCATCTGTTTTGCACGTTTTCGGCATCACACAACAACTTTTCTACATCTGCATCGATGGTTTCACTTGACACTTCTTCAATACCATCCTCGCTTGTGCTTGAGCTTTCTTTATCTGAAACCTCACTATATCCAGAACTTCCTTCATCTTCAGACAAATCACCATTTTGAGCATGCTCGATATGCCGGATTACTTTAGCATAACAAGTTGTTCCACCCGAACCTCCACTACCCAATTGCACAGACCAGTCGCAGTTCTCGTCATCTTAAACAACTAAGGCTCTCGTATTGTTTGCGTTAGAAGATCCAGCTTGATTGGAAATTCAGACCGGTACCATTGCACATTCAGTATTGTTGGATTTTATCACACCCCGACCGCGTAATACAACAAACCGCGATGGAAACGTCGGGGAGTGTCGTAACAGAATCATTGTTTCACAACACATGGTGATTAAAGTTTTGTTTTATTCCATTAATGGACTCATTGTTTTAGTACAAACCAGATAAATGCGAATAATTGTCTTTCAAGTTTTAAAGTCACTAAGGCACGAGTCCATCCTATGTGTAGCATGCATCATCAATCATCACATAGTAGAACCTGCAACATATGTGAGAATAAAACGTCAGCATAAAAATGCCTGTGTAACACAGGATTTGTAAATTAGATTCACGACTTTGGTTAACATAAGAAAAAGATTTTATGTTTACAAAAAATAGACATGAATCCTTGTAAAAAGTTTTGTTTCAAAAACACATTATTTTGATAAAAGGTTTGTAGTATATACAAAATATACTTTGGTTTTGAGATAATCGGATAAGTAGTATATCAGAATATACTTTGGTTAATGAAATAATAGATTTGGTAGTATATCACAAGTATACTTTGGTTTAAAAGTGAAAGCATCGGTAGTATATCAAACTATACTTTGGATTTGAAAGTAGCATATCAAACTATGCTTTGGTTTGAAAATAGCATATCAACTATCCTTTGGTAGTATATCAAAATATACTTTAGTTTGTGAAATAACAAAGTCGGTAGTATATCAAACTATACTTTGGTCTTGTAAATAGCATATCAAACTATGCTTTGGTAAATAATATCACATTGGGAGCATATGAACTATGCTTTGGAAGTATATCAAAATATACTTAAATTGTGATTTGGTAGTATATGAAACAATACTTTAGTAAAACAGTATCTATCACGTTGGTTACATGTAAGGACCTGCAAAAACATCCAAAAAATGTCTCGTAAGTGAAAACCCGGACCCCTGAAACCCTAGTGCTTATGAAAAACCAAGAAATCAAGAAATTTGGATTTCTGGCGGGCCGCGTAAGCCATAAGGCTAGGCCTACGTGGGTCGTGACATAGCAGCAATCGACCAAGACACGTTCCAGGCCACGTGGCGGGCCTACACATGACACGGTAGCCCTAGTTGTAGACTAGGTGGCCCTCGCGGGCCGCGTAAGATCCTAAGAAGGTTTACGCGGGCCGCGTAAAACCCAAAAATCTGCTATAAATTGCTTGGGCATGGGACGTGCTTCTGTGTTCGAAAGTTTGTTTCAAAAACAAAGTATACTGCTTAAATTCGAAAGTTCAATTAGGGAAACGCTGCTACGAGTACAGGGTACTAACTCGATCACTGCTATGATACAATGTCCGATCGATTGAAACCGATCCGATGGATATTTAAGTGCTGCCCGAATCCCGGCTATACTTTGTCATTCATCGTGAGGGTTTTGATTTCGTGAGTTTATCGTAAATGTTGTATTAAGTTACTGACCTAGTTTCGTGTGCATTGTTATTTAACTAGGTTACAAGGCTAAAATCAGTAGGCAAAACTCTGCCCGTCTAAATTTGCAATGTGAGTCATTCTCCTTTTATCAACAATATTTTACAATACCCAAATGATTTTCAAAAGTTATAATTACAGGGATTAACTCTTGGTTATCTTGAATCACTGGCAAGTGGGGTATTGTGCACACTACTAATTTCTCACGGTTAGGTTCACCAACCTAACAATGATAATCATCACTACCTGGGTGAAAGGACCCAATAGTGGTATGACCATCGTCACCAGGGTGTGACACGGCGCCAGATAAAAATAAGATATTAGCCATTGTAATCGCTCTTATGCTGTAATCTATAACTAACGTGTCATTTTATAACTTGAGTGACTCGCCAGTATTTCCCCACTAATAAAACCTTTTTAAACTTGTTTTAGGTGATTTACTGTGAACCAGGGAAGGTGTCGCATAGCACACCAGCTTGAAGAATGTGGCTCAGAAACTAAAATAAATAAACATGTTTTTGTAAAACAGGGATGAAGGGGTAAGGTCCCAAAAACCTCATAAAAAGGACTTGAGACCGTACCACAAACTAACTTTTCTAGCCTTTTGACCTTGCGCGGCCGCGCACTGGTCCTACTAAAGGAAGAAAGAAATCAGCAACTTATAGTCGCGCGCCCAAAAGGATAACATAAATCCTTGCGCCTTCTCCCCCTCAACAAAGGATCAAAAAAGCCTTTGTACAATACTTCCGCCACAACATCCAGACTTGGATATTATTTTACCCAGACTTGGGGTTTATTCGCCTGTGTCCACATAGTAAGGTGTCACACTGGATTATGGTAGTAATCTTCTAGAAAGAAATACAATCGTGCACCACCCAGACGGTTATAACCGTCTGGACACGTGTCGTCACCAGAAGCAATTCTGAAATCACAACAAAGGCATGCGATCGGGGAGTAATCTCCATTTAATCTCTTTCCACGTGGCAACCCCCTAGCCACAGATCAAACCACGATCCGTGTGCATTCACTTCGGATCGAGGTTAATTAACGTCAGATCAAAGAAATCAAACGGAAGAAAAAATAACCGCTACGGCGTTAGGCATTTTCCGTTATCTTTTCAATAATAGGTTTTCCCTCCCAAAATTCCCGGTTATAAATAAGAGAACGGTTCAGGTATAAACTCAGACTACTCTCACTCTTCAAATACTTATCTTCTCTGATACCAATACTTATTCTCACGCCGGAGTCGGGTCAAGGAGAGAACCTTCTTCTCCCCTTGGCGAGGCTAACGGTGTTCTTTTTTGCAGAACTACCGGAGAAGTTAATCCATTACGACTGAATCAACCGAGAGAGAGCTAACCCTTTATGCGGATTCAAACCCCCTAACTATCTCGGTTCCGACCATTTAGTTGGTGTTTCTTCATTGGCGCCCACCGTTTTCTCAGTTTTTCTAGTCTCTACCTCGTTTCGATTCAGTTCATTCTGTTTTCTGTTTTTGCACATGGCAGAAAATTCGTCATCTCACCGACACCCTGGTCCTCGACCAAACGTCGGAAACAATTTACAGCTAGATAAATCTCCAGAACATTGGTTTAGCAGATGCCAAGCTGCTATAAACACAATCGTTGTTCAAGTCGTCAGATCTAAAAAAGTAATTGATACCTCAGAATTGGATCCACCAACACCACATAGGGAAGACATCCAATTCAGCCGATATAGCAGTTATCAGAGACAAATACACATGGTTCAGGGAGGTCCATCACGAAGACCAAATAAACGAAACTATGATCAACATTGGAGAGAACAGCAAGTAGTGTTCCCCGTTGTTCCTGGGGGCCCCCAGGAAGAACGACCAGTGATTATCACCGGTATTTTCGGTCATTACCGAACTGACTATATGTTCATAGATCCAGGAAGCTCGATGGACATCATATACGAGCAGTGCTTTAAGCAGCTTGATCCAGAAGACAAAGCACGTTTAGAGCCGGTCGATTTTCCCCTCACCGGATTCTGTAATGAAGCTGTATTTCCATTAGGGCAAATCGTTTTCCCGGTGACCTTATCCGATGGCGAGCACTCACGAACAGTTTCAGTTAATTTCATGATTATGCCGGCAACATCACGACATGATGTCTTGCTCGGGCGAAGGTCACAAAGGGAATTTAGCATGATCACTTCCATCCCACACGCTGCTTGTGGATTCCCGACAGAAACTGGAGTTGCAATACTTTATTCAAGCAAAGAAGTCATGTTCGTAGATGACGAACCACCAGCAAAAGTAGCCAAACCTTCGGCATCAAATGAACCAGAGAAATGGGTTCTAAACAACGAGTACCCAGAACAGACCATTCTGTTAGGACCAGCCATTTCACCAGCAACACGCATACAACTAAAAGAGTTAGGTGCTGTTTGTTTTTGCTTATATTGTCTGTGAAGAGCTTATGTCTGCGGGCGGGCAGACATAAGCACTTTAAGACTGTTTGTTTTAAAAAAAAAAGAAGATCTTAAAATGGCTTTTAATAGCTTAAAAAAAAAGCTATGGGCAATAGCTTCACAAAAACAGATCAGATCTTCACACACCCTTCTTCTTCTTCCTCTTCTCCCCTGCCACCACCACCTCCGCCACCACCACCGCACCACCTCCGCCACCACCTCCGCCACCACCTCCTCCACCACCGTATTCCCCACTAACCACCTCCTCCACCACCGTACACTTTCTCACCGTCTTCCCCACCAAATATACAAAATACAAACAGAGCCAAAATCATCATCAACCACCACCACTGGCATCAGCCGCTAGTAACCACCCCAAGGCACCACCAACCACTACCAGAAATCCATGAATCACTTTCTAGGTTACAAAAAATCAGAGTAAAAAACCAGCAAGAACTGAACACATAGAGTAGAAGAGCGAACCTGATATCAGCGGCTAGGGTTCCGGCCAGGGGAGAGAGCGAGATAGAACCGATGGTTGCCGCCGCAGATGGTGGTGGTCGTTTGCTGGTGATGGTTGTGGTGTCCGGGCGGTGGTGGTGGTTGAAGAGAGAGAGAGAGTGTTCTGTGAGAGAGAGAGACCGTAGAGAGAGAGAGAGGCGGTGGTGTGATGGCGGTGATGTGATGGCGGAGGTGGTGCGGTGGTGGTGGCAGAGGTGGTGCGGTGGTGGTGGTTGTAGAGAGAGAGAGTTTGTAGAGAGAGAGAGCAGAGAGAGAGCTTGTGTGTTTATTGTGTGGTTAAAGTTGTTTTTGAAGAAAAAAAAACAAACCCTCTTCTCTTTGCAGACTGCAGACATTTGGGCCACATCTTCTCTTGCAGATGCCTGCAGATGTGGTTCGCAGACTAAAGACATTTTACATCTGAAAAAACAAACAGCACCTTATTGTCTAACAACAAAGATATATTCGCCTGGTGCCCAGCAGACATGACTGGAGTCCCACGCGACATCGCGCAACATTGTCTAAACATCAAGCCATCAGTAGAACCTGTTGCTCAGGGGAGGCGCAGTTTCAGTGAAGAAAAAGCAAAAGCAATGGACGAGCAAGTAGCAGAGTTACTTAACGCGGGCATCTTGCGCGAAGTAAAGTACCATACATGGGTAGCCAACCCAGTAATGGTGCAGAAACATAGCGGCGGGTGGAGAATGTGCGTTGACTTCAAAGACCTGAATAAAGCATGCCCAAAAGATTGTTACGCGCTTCCAGAGATAGACAAGAAAGTCGACTCTCTAGCGTCATTCAGATGGAAATGCTTTCTTGACTGTTACAAGGGTTATCATCAGGTCCAGATGAAAGAAGAAGACGAAGACAAAACGGCGTTCCGCATAGATAAAGGCATTTTCTGTTATACCAAAATGCCGTTCGGCCTGCGCAACGCAGGCGCAACTTACCAACGCCTAATGGACACAATTTTCAAAGATGACATTGGCAAAACTGTCGAAGTATACATGGATGACCTCGTCATCATGAGTCATGAGGAAAGCACAATGCTTGATAATATCCAGCGCACATTCGACTCCTTGCGCAGCGTCAGTCTAAAACTCAACCCAACTAAATGCTCCTTCGGCATGGAAGAAGGGAAATTTTTGGGATTCATCGTCACAAAAGATGGTTTTAAAGTAAATCCAGAAAAGGTGCAGGCTATTCAGCTAATGCCGTCACCCGCAACAGTTAAAGAAATGCAAAGGCTCGCTGGGCGTTTAGCGGCTTTAAACAGATTTTTGGCTAATCACGCGGCAAAGTCTTATCCATTCATCAGTACGCTACGAAATTGCGCAAAGAAAACTGACTTTCAGTGGACATCTGAAGCGGAAACCGCATTCAAACAAATGAAAGAATGTTTAATTCAGCTGCCAACATTGACAGCCCCAAAGGAAAAAGAGCCACTAATTTTATATCTATCTGCCGCGGAAGTAGCGGTCGGTGCTGTATTGATGGTAGAACGCGAGAACATCCAGACTCCAATCTATTACATCAGCAAAATGCTTACCGGTCCGGAAACTCGATACTCAATGATAGAAAAGCTAGTCCTAGCGCTAGTACGCGCATCCCGACGTCTACGCAGGTATTTTTCGGGTCACGTCATCACAGTCCTTACCAATTACCACTTAGGCCAGATCTTATCCAAGCCCGACATAGCGGGACGACTGGCCAAATGGGCAATTGAACTGGGAGGTTACAACATTTTTTACAGACCAAGACCCGCGATCAAAGGGCAAGTGTTAGCAGACTTCACCACTGAAGTTCCTATCGATAAAATACAAGAATGTGAGGCAATCCAGAACCCAATACCTGTTTTCGATGACAGAGTCTGGACCTTACACACAGATGGTGCTTCCAATGACGATGGAGCAGGAGCAGGTCTCCGATTAATCAGCCCAGACAACCACGAGCTCACGTACGCTATACGATTAGATTTCAAAAGTACGAATAACGAAGCCGAATACGAAGCCTTTTTGGCAGGTCTTCGCTTAGCGTTAAAAATGGGGGCAAGAAATCTTGAAGCTAATGTCGATTCAAAACTGGTAGCCGAGAAAGTTAATGGCAATTACGATGCAAAAGAAGCTATGGCATTGTACCTTGAACAAGCGCGGGTGTTAATCAACCAATTTCAAACATTCAAAGTTAATCACATAAACAGAAGCGAGAACAAACATGCTGACGCGCTAAGCAAGCTAGCTGCTACCAGCTTTCAGCACTTAGCAAAGGAAGTACGCATAGAGGTATTATCCAACCCTTCCATTCATCTCAAGCAAGTAAACGTTATAGAAATGGGAAATCCATCTTGGATGTCTCCGATTATCTTGTACCTCCAACACGGAAAGCTACCGGAAGGAAAGGCAGAAGCTCGGAAAATACAACACAAGGCGGTAAATTATGAAATGGCGGATGGCGTCCTCTACCGGAAATCATTCATGGGCCCATTACTACGCTGTGTCGATAAAACCGACGCCCAATACCTTGTCAGAGAAATCCACGAAGGATTATGCGGGATACACGCGGGACCGCGCATGGTTGTGGCAAAAATAATGAGTGCTGGATACTACTGGCCAGGAATGCACATGGACGCAGTCGACCTGTTAAGAAGATGCGAGGCATGTCAACGCCACGCACCAAAGACACTCCGACCTAAAAATCCACTAATACCTGTTACTTCCGCCTGGCCATTCCAGCAGTGGGGCATCGACCTCGTCGGTCCATTTCCTGACGCGCCAGGTGCGGTAAAATTCATCATCGTCGCGGTGGATTACTTCACAAAATGGGTAGAGGCTAAAGCTTTGGCCTCAACAACAGCAATGGTAATCCGTAAATTTATATGGGAACATATCATTTGCAGATTCGGATTACCATTGCGCATTATTTCCGACAATGGTACCAACTTCGCCGCCGAAGATCTTCAAAAATGGTTCAAAGAAATGAAGATCGAGCATAACTTCGCCTCCGTTGCGCATCCTCAAGCGAATGGACAGGTAGAAAGCATAAACAAACAGATCGTTGACGGCATAAAAGCGCGACTCGGGACAGCGCGCAGAGGATGGGTTGACGAACTTCCCAGCATCCTCTGGGCGCATCGAACAATGCCAAAGACTAGCACAGGTGAGACTCCGTTCAGTTTAGTCTATGGATCTGAGGCCGTCATCCCAGCCGAGATAGGTTTACCATCACCGCGCTTGATAGCTATGGAAAAATAGAACAACGAACAAGAAAGGAGAATGGATTTGGACCTTCTCGAAGAAAGGCGCGAGAACGCCGCCATAACAGAAGCAAGGTACAAATCTAAGCTCGAAAAATACTACAATGCACGCGTCCGCGTTTGCACTTTTGTCCCTGGTGATTTTGTCTTGCGCGACAATGAGGCGTCAAACGCTGAAAAGCCAGGCAAATTAGCGCCAAGATGGGAAGGACCATACGTCATTAACGAGGTCCTAGGCAAGGGAGCATATACCTTAAAAAGGATCGATGGGACCCTAGTTCCCCGCACCTGGAACGCACAACAATTGCGCAGGTGTTACATATGATCTAAGCCTTCAAAAGCATACAGGCAATGTCTTTCTTTATTATATAAAGCCTTGCGCTTTTATCAATACAAACATTATTTCTACTTATATTACTGTTTATTACAAATTGCATGTACTTTTTTGGGTTCGCGCGAAAACAATATGGTCAAACATTGTATACCTCATGAACAGTCTAAACAAAAAAAAAGGAGCAAACTGCTACGCCTTTTAGACAAACGTTCAAACATGAGCACAATACCATCTCTCATTCGCCTTACCTATCCAAAAAAAACAATTAAAACCATGCAACATATTGTAATTCAAACACGTATGAAGTATATACATTATCAATGTATCACCAAGTGTAACAAAACACTTTAGAAACAAGATCATGACAATGATCTTCACAATTTTAGTTCCAGAAACTAAAACAGTCAAACAAAAAACCTTGCTTCCACAAGACAGCAAGATGATCAAACAAACAGATTTTAAACACTGATCACACCCGTGATCTTCAAAAGATAAGTTTTTACTAACAGACTTATATATACAAGCAAAAGACAGGACGATACAGCCCCCAAACCTAACCAACTGTAGGTTCGTCTTCAGCATCCATCTTCACCAGAGTTTTCTTCCGACGACGCTGGTACACCAACTGACATATACTCGGACGGAGGGATGGGAAACGAGCCACTAAATCTTCAACCGACAACACGACGGCCTCATTATCAACCTCCGGCGACTGAAGACCAACGTCAACAGACCTGACAGCAGACATCATCTTACCAGTTCCGGTAAGCAGCGGCGATGGAGAATCGGCAAGTAACAAAAGAGCTTCAGCAGCTTCTCGAACCCTTAAGATATCCGAAAGGCGCCGGGAACGAACGATACTTTTTCCCTTCATCTTCTCCAAGTGAATGCTAAAAGGAATCCCAATACATATATATATATATAAAAACTCAACCTCGGAAAATGGGAACCCTGCTCATCATTAGTTATCAGAATTATATCACTTACGGCGCTACAGGAGCCAGGGTCACATCCTCATTAATAAGGTCTGACAAGCGCCATTACGAAATTCAAGAACGAAGAGAAAAATACCCACTCTGATTGCTAGTTGACGTCATCACGTGTCAGAGCATGATTACAAAGATTTTTCCTTTTTCCAACAGGATAAATCTTCTCATAGAAGCTTTCTTATTTCAAACGCACCCAAAAACATTTCCCTCTCATAAGTCCAGTGCTCCACTTACTTGCATAAGTACAACACTAGACTGGGGGGACTTGAAGGGGTAAGGTCCCAAAAACCTCATAAAAAGGACTTGAGACCGTACCACAAACTAACTTTTCTAGCCTTTTGACCTTGCGCGGCCGCGCACTGGTCCTACTAAAGGAAGAAAGAAATCAGCAACTTATAGTCGCGCGCCCAAAAGGATAACATAAATCCTTGCGCCTTCTCCCCCTCAACAAAGGATCAAAAAAGCCTTTGTACAATACTTCCGCCACAACATCCAGACTTGGATATTATTTTACCCAGACTTGGGGTTTATTCGCCTGTGTCCACATAGTAAGGTGTCACACTGGATTATGGCAGTAATCTTCTAGAAAGAAATACAATCGTGCACCACCCAGACGGTTATAACCGTCTGGACACGTGTCGTCACCAGAAGCAATTCTGAAATCACAACAAAGGCATGTGATCGGGGAGTAATCTCCATTTAATCTCTTTCCACGTGGCAACCCCCTAGCCATAGATCAAACCACGATCCGTGTGCATTCACTTCGGATCGAGGTTAATTAACGTCAGATCAAAGAAATCAAACAGAAGAAAAAATAACCGCTACGGCGTTAGGCATTTTCCGTTATCTTTTCAATAATAGGTTTTCCCTCCCAAAATTCCCGGTTATAAATAAGAGAACGGTTCAGGTATAAACTCAGACTACTCTCACTCTTCAAATACTTATCTTCTCCGATACCAATACTTATTCTCACGCCGGAGTCGGGTCAAGGAGAGAACCTTCTTCTCCCCTTGGCGAGGCTAACGGTGTTCTTTTTTGCAGAACTACCGGAGAAGTTAATCCATTACGACTGAATCAACCGAGAGAGAGCTAACCCTTTATGCGGATTCAAACCCCCTAACTATCTCGGTTCCGACCATTTAGTTGGTGTTTCTTCAAGGGATTTCCCAGTGAAACCACCTTTATTGTAAATTATGGGTGTTATCCCCAAAATGTGAAATAAAATAATTGGGCATTTTCAGTTTAAAAGATCCTGTCAAAATTTCCGCTGCCAAATTAAATAATAAATACCACGGGTTTCTATCCCGCGGCTTCTGGACCGGGTAAAACCGGGCCGGGGGCCGTGATAGAAAAAGGTGATATTAGAGCCACTGATTTGAGCCAATTAAGTATCTAGAAATACTTAATTTTTCTGATTTCCATTCTGTGATTCTGTGAAATTTAATTTAATAAATAAAAATTTTAATTTGAAATTGTGTTTTCTTTATACATGTTATCAGCATGAATAAGTTGTCTGAAGCTCTTCAGAATCTCACTATCTATTCTGCTGAAATGGAAGTTTCCGGGGGCATTTCCGGTTATCAGGCCGATACTGAAAAACCTATAGAGTTCCAGGCTCAGGCCCAGGAGAAACCAAAGCCGAAAAAGAGGAGAAGAATCTTGGACGAGAAACGTGGGCGTAGGAAGAAACCCGCGGCACATAAAGTTAAAAAGACTGAGGAACCGAAGGATAAAGGGAAAGGAAAAGAGATCGGGGAAAGTTCCGGGCAAGCCCAGGAAATGCCACCATGGGAGGAGCGGGATCGCAAACTGGCAAATTGTGACCTCATCGGACCTGCCAAGGAAAACCTCTTCAATTACCCCGTTGAATCACAACTTCCAGCTAATTTGGAACCTGCTATCCCAGATCCTATTGTCAACCCCCGACCTCTACAAGGAGAGCTGGAAGAAGGTGGACAAACGACTGGCAATTTCAGAATCTCTTGAATAACCCTAGCACTATTTCCCCCAGTTTAACCCTGAGCCTGCACCAAACCCACCTATGAGCACAGAAAACTTGGATGAACTCCGTCATTATGGCGAGGAGTTGGTGGAGGCAGGAAATAGAATTAGGGATGTGGGAGAGAGAATCACGTGGAAATACGACGAGAGGGAGCGTCGTTTCTGAGATACCAGCTGACTGTGGTTGTGTGGTTGTGTGTTTAATAATATTAAAATAATAATAAATAATAAAAACATAATCATGTAAAATAACTTAAAATAAAACTTTTGTAATATATCTGGTGTGTATGGATGCATACTAAAATATATATAAAATATGAAAGTCGCAAAGTCGACAATTTTGGCTGTACGTGTTGACGTGATTTTATGTGATTGCTTTATTGCGTTTGGCTGTTATTTATTTTGTGCCAATAACTTATATATATTGTTAATTATCAGATGGAACACGTTGTTAATGAACCAGTTAACGAAGTTAACCAATCCGAGCAAAACAATGAGGATCACTTTCTTAATAGGCAAGATATAGAAAATATCGTTGCCCAGGGAATAGCAAATGCTATCCCAGCAATCATCGCTGCTGTTAAAAGCCCTGTTGAGCCTTCGCAAGCCAACCCTAGTAACGCACGCGCGACGATAATTTCAGTAACAGTGTTAACAGAGGCGACAATAATAACGACAACGTAATTCAGGCCCCAATACTTAAGAAAATGAAAGTTGCAACACCTGGTTGCACTTATAAATAGTTTCTTGCCTGTAAACCTGTCGAATTTGTAGGCAATGAAGGGGCGACTGCTGCACTGCGTTGGTTGGAAAAGACCGAGGCAGTAATTAAAATAAGTAAATGTGCAGAGGAGGATAAGGTCATGTATGCTTCTCACCTTTTCAAGGAAGAGGCATGAGAATGGTGGAATACGGTATTACAAGCCAAAGGAAGTGACAAGGCTTATGCCATGAATTGGGAAGAATTTAAGCAATTGGTGGAAAGGAAATTATGCCCTGAATATGAAAAAGAACAAATGGCGAATAAGTTCCTGAGCCACCGAATGGTGGACGTTGACTGTTGAGGGTATACTTCGAAATTCTTCGAATATGCCAGAATTGTGCCAACTCTGGCTTCGCTAGATTGGTACTTATTTCTCGCTATATTTGGGGTTTAATTAGCGAGATTCGGGATATCATCAAAGCTGCGAGACCCCGCACAATTGACGATGCGGTGGAATTAGCCAACACCTTGACTGACGGACTGGTGCGTACGCGAGAAGAAAACAGAAAGAAGGAATTGGCTCAAAAGATTACCCAAGGATTTCGAGGGGGTAATATGAGTAGCAACTTCAAGAAAAGAGGAACTAGGCAATCCTCCACTGCTCCATTTTGAAGTACCTGTAAAATAAAGCATTTTGGAAAATGTAAGGGGTACTGTAACTTCTGCAAAATTCCGGGGCACCAAGAAGAAGATTGTAGAAGAAAGAAATCAACGATTTGCTTCAATTCTAGAGAAGACGGACATTTTAAACCAAACTGCCCTAAACTGGTCAAACCAGCTGACAACAAGACCAAACTTGCTGAAGGAACTAATAAGAAGAACGCAAGAGCCTTTCAGCTGACAACCCAGGAAGCGGATTTGATTCCGGACGTGATAGCTGGTACGTTCCTAGTTCACGACGTTTATGCGAAAGTATTATTTGACTCTTGTGCAAACCAAAGTTTTATCAATACTTCATTCTGTCAAGCTCTTAAGCTACCCTTAACCACACTTAGGCAGATTTATACGGTAGAAACGGCCGACAAAAATTCTGTTAACAAAGATAAGGTTGTGCAAAAAGGAAATATAGAACTTTTAGGCCACAAATTTTCTGCAAACCTTTTACCTATGAATTTAGCAGGATTCGATGTCGTACTAGGAATGGATTGGTTAGTAACCAACCATGCTCAAATCCTTTGCGATAAGAATGCCATAGAAATCTGTACACCCGCAGGGGAAATGATTATGATTAAAGGAAATAAGCCACGTAAACCATTAAAGTTCATTTCAGTAATGAAAGCTGCTAGTTTTGAACAAAAGCAAGGAATAGTGTATATGATTTCGGTAATCATTAGCACTAAGGGTAAGGAACTTACAGAAATTCCTGTAGTATTGGAATAATCGGATGTATTTCCGGAATAACTACCAGGATTGCCACCAGATAGGGAAGTAGAATTTAGAATTCATTTAATTCCTGGAACTACATCAATAGCTAAGGCACCCTATCGGTTAGCACCCACCGAAATGTTAGAATTCATACAATCTAGTTCGTCCCCTTGGGGAGCACCAGTGTTGTTTGTGAAAAAGAAGGATGGTTCAATGCGAATGTGCATTGATTATAGAGAGTTGAATAAGATTAAAATTAAGAATCGATACCCACTACCTAGGATTGATGATCTTTTTGATCAATTACAAGGAGCTAGATAGTTTTATAAGATAGACTTGCGCTTAGGATACCATCAGTTGAAGGTACAGGAGGAAGACATACCTAAAACCGCTTTCAGAACTAGGTATGGTCACTACGAGTCTACAGTTATGCCATTTGGATTAACAAATGCTCCTGCAACATTTATGGACATGATGAATAGAATCTGTAAGCCGTACTTGGATAAATTTGTGATTGTCTTCATCGACGATATACTTATTTATTCCAAAAGTCAGGACGAGCATTGTAAGCATTTACGAGAACTCTTAACTCTGTTAAAAAAAGAAAAGCTTTACGCCAAATTCTCGAAGTGTGAATTTTTGCTACAGGAGGTGCAATTCATAGGTCACATGGTGAATCACGAAGGTATTTACGTAGACCCCTCCAAGACAGAAGCGATTACAAAATGGAAGGTCCCGCAATCAGCTACGGAAGTTAGAAGCTTTCTAGGATTAACTGGGTACTATAGACGCTTCATTAAGGATTTCTCTAAGATAGCAGTGCCATTAACTAAGCTAACTTGTAAAACAGTTAAGTTTGAATGGGGACCTAGACAAGAAGAGGCTTTTAAGATTTTAAAACAAAGGTTAACACACGCTCCAATTCTAGCCTTACCAGAAGGAACAGAAGATTTTGAAGTTTATTGTGATGCTTCTAAGCTAGGATTAGGATGTGTGTTGATGCAACGCAAAAAGGTAATTGCGTATGCCTCAAGGCAATTGAAAAAGCACGAAGAAAATTATACGACTCATGACTTAGAATTAGGAGCAATAATTTTTTCCCTTAAGATTTGGAGGCACTATCTGTATGGAAGTAAGTTTACAGTCTATACAGATCATAAAAGTTTGAGGTACATATTTGGGCAAAAAGAACTAAACATGAGGCAAAGGAGATGGATGTAAATTCTAAGTGACTACGACTGTGATATTCAATATCACGAAGGAAACGCAAATGTAGTAGCAGACGCCTTAAGTCGTAAGTATCATGAAAAACAAAGACAAATTCGTGCTCTTAGATTAAATCTTCAAGTAGATTTAATGGAACGACTGAAGAACGTTCAAGAAACAGCAATCCAGGATGATACTGAAGGAATGAAAGGAAGGATAAAATAATTAGAGCGAGGGACTGATGGAATTTGGAGATTCCACCAGAAAAGAATTTGGGTACCTAAGCAAGGAAATTTAAGAGATAAGATTTCAGAGGAAGCCCATAAATCTAGATATACCATGCACCCTGGACTTCTGGTGGATAGAAATGAAAAAGGACATAGCTAGATATGTATCTAAGTGTCTTACTTGTTCACAAGTTAAGGCAGAACACCAGAAACCTTCAGGTTTGCTTCAATAATTAGAAATGCCTGTATGGAAATGGGAACTAATAACCATGGACTTTGTTACTAAGTTTCCCAAAACTAGAAAAGGTAATGACGTGATTTGGGTAATTGTGGATCGATTAACCAAATCAGCTCATTTTCTACCCATGAAAGAAACCTTTAGCATGGAAAGATTAGCCAAGTTATATGTAGACGAGGTAGTATCCTTACATGGAGTTCCACTCTCCATTGTATCAGACAGGGATAGTCGTTTCACTTCACATTTTTGGACAAATTTCCAAGAAGCGATGGGGACCCGATTAAACTGGAGTACTGCAAACCATCCCCAAACAGATGGACAAAGTGAAAGGACGATCCAAACCCTGGAAGACATGCTCAGAGCATGTGTAATAGATTTTGGTGGAAACTGGGATAACCACCTACCCTTAATTGAATTCTCCTATAACAATAGTTATCATGCAAGTATCGAAGCTGCCCGATTCGAAGCACTGTATGGACGAAAATGTAGAACTCCAGTTTGTTGGGAAGAAATAGGAGAAAGTCAATTATCAGGTCCCGAGATTGTACAGGAAACCACCGACAAGATAACTCAAATCAAGGAAAGACTAAAGACAGCTCGAGATCGCCAGAAGAGTTATGCAGACAATCGACGCAAGCCACTGGAATTTCAAATGGGAGACAAGGTACTCTTAAAAGTTTCTCCTTGGAAAGGAGTAGTTCGATTTGGTAAGAAAGGAACGTTAAGTCCAAGGTACATAGGACCATTCCCAGTAGTCCAACGCATAGGACCAGTCTCCTATCGCCTACAACTACTAGAAGAACTAGCTGGAGTACACGACGTATTTCATGTATCCTACCTCAAGAAATGTTTATCTGACGAGTCCCTGGTAGTATCTCTTCAAGATATAGAGGTAAACAAAAAGCAAAAATTTGTTGAGAAACCACTCCAAATAGAAGACAGAAAGGTCAAGTTTCTCAAACACAAAAGACTAGTACTGGTCAAGGTCAAGTGGGATTCAAAAAGAGGACCTGAGTACACCTGGGAACTGGAATCGGAAATGAAGCGAAAGTATCCTCACTTATTTCAGTAAATCCCTAGGATGAGATTTTAAATAAGGTGGGGAGCATGTAAGGACCTGCAAAAACATCCAAAAAATGTCCCGTATGTGAAAACTCGGACCCCTGAAACCCTAGTGCTTATGAAAAACCAAGAAATCAAGAAATTTGGATTTCTGGCGGGCCGCGTAAGCCATAAGGCTAGGCCTACGCGGGCCACGACATAGCAGCAATCGACCGGGACACGTTCTAGGCCACGTGTCAGCCACGTGGCGGGCCTACACGTGACACGATAGCCCTAGTTGTAGACTAGGTGGCCCTCGCGGGCCGCGTAAGATCTTAAGAAGGTTTACGCGGGCCACGTAAAACCCAAGAATTTGCTATAAATTGCTTGGGCATGGGACTTGCTTCTGTGTTTGAAAGTTTGTTTCAAAAATGAAGTATCCTGCTTAAATTCGAAAGTTCAATTAGGGAAATGCTGCTACGAGTACAGGGTACTAACTCGATCACTGCTACGATACAATGTCCGATCGATTGAAACCGATCCGATGGATGTTGCCCGAATCCGGGCTATACTTTGTCATTCGTTGTGAGGGTTTTGATTTCATGAGTTTATCGTAAATGTTGTATTAAGTTACTGACCTAGTTTCGTGTGCATTGTTATTTAACTAGGTTACAAGGCTAAAATCAGTAGGCAAAACTCTGCCCATCTAAATTTGCAATGTGAGTCATTCTCCTTTTATCAACAATAATTTACAATACCCAAATGATTTTCAAAAGTTATAATTACAGGGATTAAGTCTTGGTTATCTTGAATCACTGGCAAGTGGGGTATTGTGCACACTACTAATGTCTCACGGTTAGGTTCACCAACCTAACAGTGATAATCATCACTACTTGGGTGAAAGGACCCAATAGTGGTATGACCATCGTCACCAGGGTGTGACACAGTGCCAAATAAAAATAAGATAGTAGCCATTGTAATCGCTCTTTTGCTGTAACCTATAACTAACGTGTCATTTATAACTTGAGTGACTCGCCAGTATTTCCCCGCTGATAAAACCTTTTTAAACATGTTTCATGTGATTTACTGTGAACCAGGGAAGGTGTCGCATAACACACCAGCTTGAAGAATGTGGCTCAGTAACTAAAATAAATAAACATGTTTTTTGTAAAACAGGGATTTCCTAGTGAAACCACCTTTATTATAAATTATGGGTGTTATCCCCAAAATGTGAAATAAAATAATTGGGCATTTTCAGTTTAAAAGATCCTGTCAAAATTTCCGCTACCAAATTAAATAATAAATACCATGGGTTTCTGTCCCGCGGCTTCTGGACCGGGTAAAACCAGGCCGGGGGCCGTGACATTACATATCAAAATATGCTTTGGTAGTATATCGAAATATACCATAATCATGATTTGCCAGTATATCAAATTATACTTTAGTAAACACTAGCATATCAAACTATGCTTTGGTTTTGGAAAAAAACCGTAAGAGAAGTTTTATGGCTTAATTGGAAAACATTTGTAATCCATACGTTGGTTAATATAATATCATGTTGGTAGCATATCGAAATATGCCTTTGTAGTACACCAAAATATACCATACATCGTGATTTGGCAATACATTCAAACCTTAGTGTATCAAACTACACTTTTGTGACAATAGATTTACCACAAAGGCAAAATCTATTTGGTTTAAACTTTGGTTTCTGACATTCCATACAACAGGAATAGGGTGTCAACCTATAGCGCTAAATCGTACTACCAATTGGCTTGATCATAGTTAATGAAGGTATAAGTAACAATATGAACCAACAAATAGTCTTACAAACTTTGAAAATAAGTGTTTAAGCCACATATATCAGTTTAAGGTTGACACAGGATAAGCACTAAGCATGTGAAAACATATATCTTGAAATCATGAAAATAGTATATAGGCATATATGAATCAACCCAAAACATTTGCAAAACGTAAAAGAGGGGACTATGTACTCACTTGAGATTGCAAGTATCCTTGATTAAGTGATCTAACAATGCTCGGGAAATCATGGAATCAAGTGGCACCTAGTATGGAATAACTATGTTAATAATCGGGAGATCGGGTAAAATGAGGTCTTGTAAACCAAATGAGTGTTGAAACTCATATAATATGGTTTAATAAAGCCTACATTCTGATTTGAAACCTATCCTAAGTGCTTTTGACCCGTTATGACCCGTTAAGGTAGTTTACGCGACTTTAACGCGTCATTTGCGCAAAGCGCGTTCGGATGGCCTAACTAGTCCTATGATAAGCATTATATGCCTAAACATGTTTAATAATGTTTCATAATGAGTTTAAGTGTCAAAAATTGGGTTACATATGCTTAAATTTAAATTATGCGCAAAAAGGGCATTTCAGTCATTTTCCTAAGGCATATAAACTACCTAACATACAACTAATTAAACGAAGTGACCATAAGGTATAAACTCAGAGGGTTATTCCCTATACAACTATGGTCATAATATATGCTTAAACATGTTTAATAATGTTTCTAAGCGGTTGTTTAGACCGCTTGACTTACGACCCTAAACAAGCACTATACTAAAAGTGATGAATTAAACATGTTAAAACATGTTTAACTAAGTTAGAAAACTGATTTTGTATCAAAACCAAGTGTTTTGATACCCGAAAATAGTTTCATCGCAAAATGCACATAATCATGTATTTTGACCGAAACTTTGACTCGTCACTTCGACTAGTAAACGTAGAAATCTGTAGGTATAATCGCAAGGGATTATAACCATCGTGATTACAATCACGTTGCAAAGTTCAATTGAACTTTGACTTGACCAATTCATGGTCAAAACCGATAGTCAAATGGTAATCAAACTGTTTGACTTCTGTTTGACTTTCAGCTTGTAATTGCTGAAATGAATGAACAAGCCATGAAAGAACACTTACAAGTGCTCTAAGGATGGAAAAATGACTAGAGAAACTCAGGTAAGAGGCCTCCAACAATGTGGTCGCCTCTACTTAGAGTGTTTGAGATAAGAAGAAGGAATGAGCAATAATGGAGGTTGTAAGGCTTGCTATTTATAGTTGTAGGAATGCTACAAGATCTAGACATGTGGAATGTGTGATGAGCAAGAATTCATAGGATTGCTACAAGTGTTAGGTCAAAAATTAAAGCCTTGGTCATCACACAAAATGCCCACACTAATCAAAAACTAGAAATGAAAACAAGTGCAGCAAGCTGAATCTTAAAAAAACAACATTTTGCCCAGAACCACTGGTCGCGTCGCGCGACAACAGTAGTGCAGGGCTGTCGTGTGGCGCGACCCCCTGCTGCCGACTTTCAGAAATTTACAAAAATGGTCCCTGCAGCCCTTTTAACGCGTTTTCGACGCATTTAACCCCCCGTTAACCCATAAATCAGGCTATACAAGGACGTTAAAGCTTAGGGGACTTGAAATATAATCGGAAATATCATGGATGTCGGTTCGTTCGGTCGTGCGGTCGCGTTTTTCGGTTAATTACGACGAAACTCGAACCGACGCGAAAACGATCCAAATTGCGCGACGAATGGTATTTTTGCATTCCCATCGCTAAAATACAATATTCTAGTGATTACAAAAATTTTTGGATCTTCGGATATGGTCAGAACGCAAGATATGCACGCATATGCATACTATCACAGTTTTTGACGCAAATAGTTCTTGTGATCGTATAAACTTGTTTTTGCCATACCAAACCCTTCAAAACTTATATCTAAGTTATGTAAAGGTTATTTATGGTATGTTAAGTTTAGGTCACTGCTCCGGAGTGTAGGTTTTGTTAAACTGATTACGTTTGCATAATAGTTTACATAAAACTTCCAGAAAAGCTTCTCGAGAGTTCGAAATCATACGAGATTTGATATGTGCAATGTCATATGTAATTGTACAAATCCCGAGAACGAAACACAAGATTTCAATGGATTCGTATTTGTATGATGGTTGTAAAAGCACAAATGTCACAGGCTCCCCTACTTTAGGAAGTTTCGTACCGAAATTTAATTTTAGAGGAAACTTGTGAAAACAGATGTGATTGTTTCTCTTTCGAATGAATCCTCCGTTTCCTAAGTAGAACTCTCAACCTTTTTTGGATTTCCATCGAATTTGTTAATTGTACTCGTCTGTTGTTTATAAGGATGAGTTCAGATCCGAAGATTTAAACTTCACTCCAAATAATAGATGTATGATTTAGAAACTCAAGAGTGCCATGTTAATGTCAAAGTGATGTCCTTGTTGCAAAAAAATATGAAGAGTGTGTGAACTTCGGAGTTTTGAACAACGGATGGTAGAATGTTTCCTATGAAACCTATTATAGGAAACTTGTGTGTGTGTGTGTGTGTTCGAAAAGGGAGTCGGAGAGTGTAAGATAAAACAACATTGGTCAAGGTCCAGGACTTCTAGTAACTTAAATAACACTACGCTTACAATGTAATAAAGAACACCTATATATAGGAAGTACCAGCAGTGTATCGACCATGCCCTTTTTTACATTGTCCCCATTTTGTTAGTCTTATCACTATAGGTCTTAACACATGACAAAAAATGATGTGGTTTCTGTGCACTGAATTCCATAAATATGTATGCATCCATAATTACGTAATTCCTTTCACAGTCTGCACAGTTCATTTTATAATGTGTAGGGGAAAAATCAATCGAACAAACATGTTATGACTTGACTTGACCACCAAAGAGTCTCTTTAACTAGATCGACGAATAATCTCTTTAACTAGATCAACACATGATCTCTTTAACTAGATCAACGTTCGATCTCTTTAAATAGACCACCAAAGGTCTCTTTAAATCGAATAATAGTTTTGGAATAGTACTTTGGAATCCAAGGGTCTGACTATTTGCATAGAAAAACTTCTTAAGGATTTAAGATAGTACTTTGGATATCCTTTGGAGAATCTAACATATGAAAATACGGAAGATTCTACAAGGATTTGGATAATGAGCATTTGAATCACACATAATCACATAATCGTCAACTTGGTTATTAGCTTGTTCATTAACTTGTATTTATGCATTTAAAGTACACCAGGAATCCAATCAAGGACTTTAATTGGTACTTTAAACATCCCCAAGAATCTAACTATGAAGATAGAAAGATCATATAAGGATTTGGTTTTGTCTTATTGAATCGTAACATACGTATTAAAGCACACAAAGAAGCCAATTAAGGACTTTGATTTTGCACTTTAAACATCCACAAGGATCTAACTGTGAAGATAGGAAGATCCTATAAGGATTTGGAATTTGTGTGGTGAAAATGTTTTGAATTCCATGTACTAGGTATGCTAGGTCAACATACGAAGTGAAGTGTTCATGAAATCAAGGTGCTAGATACGCTAAGTCAACATATGAAGCAAAAAGGATCCTTGAAATCAATGTGCTAGGCATGTTACATCAACATACGAAACAAAAATGTTCTTGTATATTGTTATGAAAAACCAGAATGTATTGTCATGCACATTGTCATATATCATAAGACCAATTAAGGACTTATGAAAGTACCTTTAGATATCCTACCAAGGATTTGAAGTGGTACTTTGAGTATCAGTTTAAGATTTTGTAACTTATACCTTGTACTTTCTTTCTTAGAAGAAATTAGTACTTAGGATTTGTGTGGTGATCGTGAGCGATCATGGATGAAACTATAAGAGTAGTTTGATTTACAAGGATTATGGTTCCTTTGTGTCGGTATTGTAGGGGTATGTCACACATACACGCAATCGTATTGGTTTCGTAAATAAAATTTGAAATAACAAATTTAGTTATACAGCAACTGAAATGTTTCGAGTGTCATAGATAACAACATGGAAAATACAAGATTTTAATTGTTCACTATTGCATTGTCATTTGCATTTGCCACGTTAATGATAAATACTCGTCCACGTGCTGGATTTGCATTAGCAAGTCTTGGGCAATTGTTCCGATAGTGAGTAAGATCACCACAGTTGTAGCACGATCCAGGCGGATATGGTGCTTGTGCAGCAGCAGGATTTGCAATAGTTTGGTTTTGGATAGCAAGGCGGCATGTATTGACCAAATGTCCCAATCGCCCACTGTGGGTAGATTTGTGAAACGGTGTTTAATTCAGATGATGGCGGTTGCATTTGTTGCACAAAGGTGCAGTGCCAGCATAGGTTTTCCTAGCACGAGGCTGTGCTGGTTGGTTGGGTGCAACCTAATTGTTCTGAGCAACTACAGCGAAGTTCTGTGAAGCCTTATGCTTCTTTGACTTCTTAGAGGACTCAGTCTGTTTATCCTTTGGTTTTTCTTGTGCAGACTTGTCTGATAGTTTCTTGTCGCCTTTTCAGAAAAGTTTACCCTTCCTGATCTAAGACTCAGTCAGGGTAGCGGATAGCTCAATGGCCTGTCTAACTGTGGTAGGGTTACTACCAGTAACAACATCCTGAACTAGGTCAGGGAGGCCATCGATGTATTTTTAAATCTCCTTATCCAAAGGCGTAACCATGGTAGGACATAACAGACTTAATTCCTCATAATGATCAGTGTAGGCTCGATGTTCACCATTGTCTTGTTTAAGATCGTCGAATTCCCTTTCCAATGCCCTGAGTTTATGACGAGGACAGAATTCCTTCATCATTAGAGCTTGAAGCTCTACCCAGGTTTGTGCCATTGCCACATCAGCACCCCTATCCCTCATTACACCATTCCATCATGTGAGTGCTCTTTTCTGGAATACACTCAATGCAAACTCAAACTTTTGCTCGTTTGGGCCTTGTACATAACGAAACGTGCTTTCAAGACTCTCAAACCACTGTAGGAGACCAATAGCTCCTTCAGACCCAGTAAATGTAAGTGGCTTAGCTGAGTTGAACTGTTTATAGTTGCACGAAGAGGATGCATTGTTATTATTGTTGTTGTTTGCCTGATTTAACTGGGTTATCAGGTTTGGGAGTACAGTAGCGATTTTCTGAGTGATTATAGCTGGCATGGCGACATCCTGAGTTTGATCACGTCGAGGAGGCATTCTAAAAGAGCAAAGAAACATGAAAGGAAACGAGTGAGATGATATTGGATAGTCAAAATTGAATGCTTAAAAATATCAACAAAGCATAAGGATTGTGATCATTTGTTTGTTACCTAAAACAAAATGACACAGTGACTAATCAAAGTAAACGGGTTATAATAATGTATCGCGAAGAAATGCTTTAGCCTATAAGTTGACACTCACCACAAGAGTTCCCAGGTAAGAGTGACTGGTCCGATACTGCGGATTTGTACGAATACTCTAGCCTTAGACATAAAACTCGAGGTACAGGCACCCACCCTTCCAGATTGTACGTGTTCACATTATAAAGATCCAAACTTTGACGAGATTTTGGAAACAGCAAAGGATTAAAAGCCTAAAACAAATCATCTAAGGATAGATGATTTCTTGCGATGTTCTGAAAATTTTAGACTCTAGAGAATGAATTGTGTTTTGTTTTTGTTAATCACCTAAGGATAGGTGATTGGTATTGCATTAAGAATCAAAACGCAAGAAACTCGTGTTAGGGTCCTAGGAAGGTTATAGACTAGGTCAAGAGCATTACTAATAACCTAATTCCCTATAACCATAAGCTCTAATACCAACTTTTTTGTAACACCCCGACCGCGTAATACAACAAACCGTGGCGGAAACGTAAGGTAGTGTCGTAACAGAATCATTGTTTCACAACACATGGTGATTGATGTTTTGTTTTATTCCATTAATGGACTCATTGTTTTAGTACAAACCAGACAAATACAAATAATTGTCTTTCAAGTTTTAAAGTCACTAAGGCATGAGTCCATCCTATGTGTAGCATGCATCATCAATCATCACATAGTAGAACTTGAAACATATGTGAAAACAAAACGTCAGCGTAAAAATGCATGTGAGTAACATAGGTTTTGTAAATTAGATTCATGGCTTTGGTTAACATAAGAAAAAGATTTTATGTTTACAAAAAATAGCCATGAATCCTTGTAAAAAGTTTTGTTTCTAAAACGCATTGTTTTGATAAAAGGTTTGTAATATATACAAAATATACTTTGGTTTTGAGATAATCGGATAAGTAGTATATCATAATATACTTTGGTTAATGAAATAATAGATTTGGTAGTATATCACAAGTATACTTTGATTTAAAAGTGAAAGCATCAGTAGTATATCAAAAGATACTTTGGATTTGAAAGTTGCATATCAAACTATGCTTTGGTTTGAAAATAACATATCAACTATGCTTTGGTAGTATATCAAAATATACCTTAGTGTGTGAAATAACAAAGTCGGTAGTATATCAAACTATACTTTGGTGTTGTAAATAGCATATCAAACTATTCTTTGGTAAATAGTATCACATTGGGAGCATATGAACTATGCTTTGGAAGTATATCAAAATATACTTAAATTGTGATTTGATAGTATATTAAACTATACTTTAGTAAAACAGTATCAATTTGGTAGCATATCAAAATATGCTTTGGTAGTATATCAAAATATACCATAATCGTGATTTGGCAGTATATAACACTATACTTTACTGAACAATAGCATATCAACCTATGCTTTGGTTTTGGAAACAACATAAGAGAAGTTTTTATGGCTTAATTGGAAAACATTTGTAATCCATACGTTGGTTAGTATAATATCACGTTGGCAACATATCGAAATATGCCTTAGTAGTATACCGAAATATACCATAGATCATGATTGGGCAATACATTCAAACCTTAGTGTATCAAACTACACTTTGGTGACTATAGATTTACCACAAAGGCAAAATCTATTTGGTTTAAACTTTGGTTTCTGACATTCCATACAACAGGAATGGGGTGTTAACCTATAGCGCTATATAGTACTACCAATCGGCTTGATCAGAGTTAATGAATATATAAGTAACAATATGAACCAACAATTAGTCTTACAAACTTTGAAAATCAGTGTTTAAGTCATAGATATCAGTTGAAGTTTGACACAGGATAAGTACTAAGCATGTGAAAACATATAGCTTGAAATCATGAAAATAGTGTATAGGCACATACTAATCACCCCAAAACATTTTCAAAACGTAAAAGAGGGGACTATGTACTCACTTGAGATTGCAAGTATCCTTGATTAAGTGATCTAACAAAGCTCGGGAAATCAAGGAATCAACTAGCACCTAGTATGGAATCACTATGTTATTAATCGGGACTTAATTCGAGAGACCGGGTTGAATGAGGTGTTGTAAACCAAATGAGTGTTGGAACTTATATAATAGGTTTCTGATTTGAAACCTATCCTAAGCGCTTTTGACCCGTTATGACCTATTAAGGTAGTTTACGCTACTTTAACACGTCATTTGCGCAGAGCGCGTTTGGATGGCCTAACTAGTCCTATGATAAGCATTATATGCCTAAACATGTTTAATAATGTTGCATAATCAGTTTAAGTGTCAAAAATTGGGTTACATATGCTTAAAGTGAAATTATAAGTAAAAAAGGCATTTTGGTCATTTTCCTAAGGCACATAAACTACCTATCATACAACTAATTAAACGAAGTGACCATAAGGTATAACCTCAGAGGGTTATTCCCTATACAACTATGGTCACAATATATGTTTGGTCGGATCCTAATGATTGACCAAATGGGTCGGGTTCGAAAGTCTAAGCGGTTGTTTAGACCGCTTGACTTACGACCCTAAACAAGCACTAAACTAAAAGTGACGAGTTAAACATGTTAATACATGTTTAACTAAGTTAGAAAACTGATTTGGTATAAAAACAAAGTGTTTTGATACCCGAAAATAGTTTTGTCGCAAAAATGCACATAATCATGCATTTTGACCGAAACTTTGACTCGTCACTTCGACTAGTAAACGTGGTAATCAATAGGTATAATTGCAAGGGATTGTAACAAACGTGATTACGATCACGTTGCAAAGTTCAATTGAACTTTGATTTGCCCAATTCATGGTCAAAACCGATAGTCAAATGTTAGTCAAACTGTTTGACTTTCAGCTTGTAATTACTGAAATGAATCAATAAGCCATGAAAGAACACTTACAAGTGCTCTAAGGCTGGAAAAATGACTAGAGAAACTCAGGTAAGAGGCCTCCAACAATGTGGTAGCCTCTACTTAGAATGTTTGAGATAAGAAGAAGGAATGAGCAAGAATGGAGGTTGTGAGGCTTGTTATTAATAGTTGTAGGAATGCCACAAGATCTTGACATGTGGATTGTGTGATGAGCAAGGATTCATAGGATTGCTACAAGTGTTAGGCCAAGAATTAAAGCATTGGTCATTACACAAAATGCCCACAATAATAAAAAACTATAAATGAAAACAAGTGCAGCAAGCTGAATCTAAAAAAACAACATTCTACCCAGAACCACTGGTCACGTTGCGTGAAAACAGCAGCCCAGGGCTGTCGCCTGGCGCGACCCCCTGCTGCCGACTTTCAGAAATTTACAGAAATGGTCCCTGCAGCCCTTTTAACGCGTTTTCGACGCATTTAACCCCCGTTAACCCATAAATCAGGCTATACAAGGACGTTAAAGCTTAGGGGACTTGAAATACGCTCGGAAATATCATGGATGTTGGTTCGTTCGGTTGTACGGTTGCATTTTTCGGTTAATTACGACGTAACTCGAACAGACGCGAAAACGATCCAAATTGCGTGATGAATGGTATTTTTGCATTCCCTTCACTAAAATGGTTACAAAAATTTTTGGATGTCCGAATATGGTCAGAACGCAAGATATGTACGCATATGCATACTTTCGCAGTTTTTGACGCAAATAGTCCCTGTGATCGAATAAACTTGTTTTTGCCATACCAAACCCTTCAGAACTTATTTCCAAGTTATGTAAAGGTTATTTATGGTATGTTAAGCTTATGTCACTATTCCAGAGTGTATGTTTCGTTAAACTGATTACGTTTGCGTAATAGTTTACGTAAAACTTCAAGAAAAGGTTCTCGAGAGTTCGAAATCATACGAGATTTGATATGTGTAATTTCATATGGAATTTGTCACACCCTGACCACGTTAAAACAATGAAACCACGTCGAAAACGTCGGAGAGTGGAGCAACAGAATTACTGTTTCACAACCATGGATTAAAAAGTTTCGTTTTATTGAGTAGTTAAACATTTACATTGTCTTAAAGATTAGAACAACAAGTTAAACATAGTCTATCATCGTTATTAAGTCACTAAGGCCTTGTCCAGTCCTAAGTGAGCATGCATCCTAGAAGTAATCAACATCATTCAACACCACCTGAAACATATGTAAAAATAAAGTCAGCAAAGAAATGCCGGCAAGCACATAGGTTTTGTGTGAGTGTCAGATTCATGGCTCGTTTACATGTTGAAATAACTCGTACAACTTCGTTAATAGATATTAGAAAACCTTGTTTTTGTAAAATGAATAACCAACCCAAAACAAATTGGTTATAGTTTATAAAACCTTGATGCCATGAATCTTAACTCAAAACATTTGTTTATGTAAACCCAAATCGTAAATCGTTCTCGTGAAATAACTCGTATGTTTTATATCGTTTAGTAAACATTGTTTGTGTGACATCATTTCAAATTGTTTTCCCAAGTGAACTAAATAACGCCACGGTATGTAATATGATAAAAGCACTTATATATAAGAAGTACCAGCGGCGTACCTACCATGCTTTTATCACATTACACCCGTCCTGTTATCTAAACACTAACCAAAAACCAATTGTTCATTCAATTCGTTTAACTCGTTCAAATCGTCCAAATCGTTCAATCATTTCAAATCGTTCTCGTTCAATCGTTCAAAATCGTTCTCGTTTTAATTGTGAAAACTAACTTTTGGTCGTCTCGCTTATAACATTCAAACCTTCGCAACTCGTCCATCGTTCAACTCGTATTAACAAACCACCAAAGGGTAAGTTAACAATCATTAGGTTTAGTCGTTACCCACATAACCCCCATACATAACCATGGTTGCAGTCTGATAACGGGATTTGTCGGATCCTATGGTACCATAACCTAATACTGGTCGGTTCGGCCAAAACTATTCGTTATGTAAATACGTCCAACAAGTTTGTTCACATAATAGAAATCGTTATTTGTTTAATATAAACCATAGTATTCGTTTTTGAAATCGGCGTAAAAAGTATCGTAATTATGTAACACATATGAATCACCCCAAAACAATTGAAAACAGTAAAATAGGGGAACTATGTACTCACTTGAGGTGCAAAGTATCCTCGATCTAATGAACTTAACGAAGCTCAAGCAAACCAAGGAAATCAAGTAGCACCTAGTAATCGGATCGCTAGTTAATAAATCGACACCTAAATCAGAAGATTGGGTAGAACGAGGTCTTGTAAACCAAATGAGTATTGAAACTCATGTGATATGGTTTAACAAAGCCTACATTCTAAATCAGAACCTATCCTAATTGCTTTCGACCCGTTACGACCCATTAAGGTAGCTTACGCTACTTTATCGCGTCGTTCGCGCAAAAGCGCGTTCGAGACGCCTACCTAGTCCTATGACATGTATTATATGCCCTAACATGTTTAAATATGTTTCATAATCAGCTTAGGTGACAAAAGTTAAACTGACTGCATTCACGGAGTGTTTGTCGCGTTAAACTGACAGCGTTCATGCATCAGTTTGCGTATAACTTTCAAGAAAGCGAATTAAAGCTTGAAATCGAACTAGAATCAAATCGTAAAATCATCAAACACAAATACACATAAAATAACACCAAAACACATCGTTTTATTGATAATTGATATTGTTTTACATCGTTTACAGAGCACAGTTGTCACAGTCTCCCCTACTTTAGGAAATTTCGTCCCGAAATTTTAACTAGAGGAAACTTGTGAAAACAAGTGTGGATATTTCACCTTCATTTGGTCCTCACATTCCCAAGTAAACTCTGGGCCACGTTTGGACTCCCAGCGAACCTTGACCAATCATATTCGCTTGTTCTTCAACTGTTTGACTGCACGGTCCATTATCTCCACAGGTTTCTCGACAAAGTGCATTGTTTCATCAAGTTGAATTTCATCGAGTGGAATATGAAGATCAATATCAACTAAATACTTTCATAAATTAGACATGTGGAATGTTGGGTGAATATTCCCAAGCTCTGGAGGTAGCTCTAGTCAATAGGCAACCTTTCCAATTCTTTCAACAATCTTAAATGGTCCAACATATCGAGGTGCAAGTTTTCCTTTCTTTCCAAATCTCACCACTCCCTTCCAAGAAGATACCTTGAGTAGGACACGGTCTCCGATTTGAAATTCTAAGGGTTTGCGTCGTATATCCACATAACTCTTTTGACGGCTTCTAGCTGTCACAAGATTATCGCGAATTTTCTTGATTTTGTCTGTTGTTTCCAGAATGAGCTCAGGTCCAGTAAGCTGAGCTTCACCGATCTCATTCCAACAGAAAAGTGAACGACATTTTAGACCGTATAAAGCTTCGAACGGTGCCATATTAATGCTAGCATGATAACTGTTGTTGTAAGATAATTCAATCAACAACAGGTGAGAATCCCAATTATCACCAAAGTCTATCACGCATGCTCTAAGCATATCCTCCAATGTTTAATCGTCCTCTTGGATTATCCATCTGTTTGGGGATGATAAGCAGTGCTTAGATTTAGTTCGGTTCCCATAGTAGATTGCATGGTCTTCCAAAAGTGAGATTAAAATCGAGCATCACGATCAGAGATGATATCCAAAGGAACTCCATGTCGAGACACAATCTCATCAACGTAAATCTTGGCAAGTTTATCAGTAGATAGATCCTCACGAATCGGTATCAAATGAGCTAACTTCGTTAATCAATCAATGATTACCCAAATAGCATCGTGACCTCTAGATGTACATGGTAACTTAGTGATGAGATCCATCGCAATGTTCTCCCACTTCCATACCGGTATCTCTGGTTGTACAAGCAAACCAGATGGTCGTTGATGTTCAGCCTTGACTTTGAGACAAGTTAGGCATTTCGATACATACAAGGCAACATCCTTTTTCATACCAGGCCACCAGTACTAAGTACGAAGATCCTTGTATAATTTGTCAGCACCAGGATGGATAGAATATCGAGACTTACGAGATTCTCCCATCACTAAAGTGCGAAGGTCGTCTTGTTTTGGAATCCATAAACGATTCTTAAAATAGAGTAACCCATCGTCCTTCGTTTCTAGTTTGAGCTCTAGTTGACGTGGTAATTAATTACCCATCAGATCTTGTGTAACATAAGTACGTTGAGCTTGAGAAATGTGAGTTTGAATATCAGATAGAGTGCGAATAAAATTGAGCTTAACTCATTCCTTTCGGCTTAGAGCATCGGCTACGACATTCTCCCTACCAGGATGGTAGCGAATTTCGCAATCGAAATCGTTCAAGAGTTCAACCCAACGTCGTTGCCTCATGTCCAGCTCCTTCTGATTGAGAATGTGCTGGAGACTTTTGTGGTCTGTGAAAATCACACATTTTGTGCCATAAAGATAGTGTCTCCATATTTTGAGAGCAAAAACCACAGTACCTAACTCAAAATCATGAGTCGTGTAGTTCTTCTCGTGAATTTTCAATTGTCTAGATGCATAAGCTATAACTTTACCTCATTGCATAAGAACACAACCAAGGCCTAGATTCGACGCGTCACAATAAACAATGAAATCATTGTTTTCATCGGGCAAAGATAGCACAGGAGCATCACAGAGTTTTTGTTTCAAAGTTTGGAACGCTTCTTCTTGTTTAGGTCCCCACTCAAAAGGCTTATTCTTTTGAGTCAAAGCAGTGAGAGGAACCGCGATCTTTGAGAAAATCGAAATAAATTGTCGATAATGCCCAGCAAGATGTAACACCTCGCAAAATCATGACAAATATAATAAAGACACGTGTCATGAAGATTAAATGTGTAATGAATTGATCTGGAGGGACTACAATTGTCAAATAATGTAAATATGTAAGTAAAAGGATCCTAAGTGTCAACATGCCAATCTTGTGCCTCTGATTGACCTCACACGACGTCCGTTTTCTTTAATGAATAAATTGTCGGACATAGGAAGTCGTTTGCATTTAAATTAAGGATTTTACGAAGTATAGGGGTTAAAGGTGTCAACATGTTAAATGTTACCTCTGAGTGAACTTTTAACGATCCCGAAAGCATTGTAATAATTGTATATTTTTGTCTCAAGAATATTGGATAGTAATCTCTTGAAGTTTCGAAGAAAACAAGACTTTTCGGGTGGCCTAGCAAATAACCGGGAGCTTAACTGGGTTAATTTATGACTCAAAACCCTTAAAGGTTAACTAGTGGGGTCAAAAGTGCAATAAATGGAAGTTATTTAAACTTAAAATGGACCAGGGACTGAAAATGCAAAGTTTAAACACTTTTTACCGGAATAGAGGGTTCTCGTGGACCGCGTTGACTTCCTCTAATATCTACGCGGGCCGCGACAGAAGTGCCAGCGAGCAAAAAAGGGACAGCTGCATGTTGCAGCCTGTGCCACCTCCATTGCATGGCTGATTTCGATACCAGGGTCTGAGCAACTAGTTTTTACTGCCCTAGGGACACTTGGGATCATCTGGCCACTCTAGATTTGCAGCTGGCTTGATCCTAGAAACTCTAAAATCCTATATAAGAAACATGCCTTGTGTTCTTCATTTGCACATTTGAGATTTTATTCCAAAGCTCACTCTCTGAAGCCTCCTGGAGCTAAAGGAAGCTTTCTCTAGTTCAAACTTCGTGCTAAGGACTCTTGTAAGTGTACTTAGCCTCTGTAATTAAGTTTTCATTAGTGTAATGACCCAAAGTCAAAGTTAGCCTTGACTTTGGGTCATTACACTAATGAAAACTTAATTACAGAGGCTAAGTACACTTACAAGAGTCATCATTCGTGGAGTTTAGCTTTTATTTTATTTTATAGTTTGGTTTTTTTGGTGTATGTTGGTTCTTTTTTGTTTTGTCTTTTGGGGTTTGGTCTTTGGTGAGTCGCCTTGGCCAATTGCCCTTTGTTTGTAATCTCGTTTTGAACACTATTAATAAAAAGTTTGCCCGGGGGACTTCCCTCGTTTTCCAAAAAAAAAGTCAAAGTTAGCGTAATTAAGCTTTGACTTAGTGATTAACCAAAAATGGTCCAGCCATTATTCGAATTGAAAGTCGCTATGTGTTGGTAATTATGTAGGTATTAAACCCTTAAAAGGGCACCTTCAAATTATCATGTTATCTCAGTCAATTGTCAGGTCAAACTTATTAACAAAAAGTCAAACGGGTTAGTTTTTGCAAAATAATTCATAACTGAAAATGCTGAAGTTATGGAACATATTTTAACACTTAAATAACTTGGTAAATAATATAAGAACATGTCTAGGCATGTTCAACCCGACAATTCTGAGTTCAGGCTCGGTTCGTAACCAAAAGTCGCAAAAGTAGACTTTTGCTTTGACTTTCAGTTCTGACCTGATTTAGCTTAGTTTAGATATGTCTTAGGGTTCCTTTAGGACCATATCACATGTTAGTATAACCCTCTGAGATTATACTATATGGTTCCTTTGAAATCTGAATCATTTGCATGTTTCCGTTAAATGCTTAAAAGTGGACTATTATGCCCTTTTGATATAAAAACGAGATTTTTGAAAATGTGAGAGAACAAAAACCTTTATTACTGATTTATAAGCATGTCCTGAAAATTTGACATCAGTTCATGGTCTAAAATAGAAGTTATGTGCGATATTGTAAAATGAAAGCTTTTTATTAATTAAATGGCATTTTTTTGTATAAATCATATTTAAACCCAAATTTTGGCACCAAACTTTCTACCCACTGATATAATATAACATTTAGGGATTTTTTGAAATTTTTTTCAAATTTTATACTGATTATATTATAGAATTCTAGTGTAAATTCGGTATTGACAAAATTGCCCTTTTCTTTGATAAAATGAGTTTTACATAACATTTTGATACCAAACCTTTTCCTATTGATTTCATATATTAAATACAATATTTTAAATAGTTGAGACTGATCAAAATCTCAGATTTCCTTAAATAACCTGAAAATCGTCAAATACCGACTTTTACGCTTATTAAACGCATAGTATGGGTTAAAACTATATTTAACCCCTAAGACTTATTACCTAGTGATATTATAAGCAAATTTTTATACTTTAACAGTAAGTAAAAGTTTTGAACTCAGATTTCCAAATTTGACCTTTATAGCATATGTGAAATTACCAAAATGTGCATACGGTGCATAGTTTTGCCATAAATGATAAATTTCACATATATATGATATCCTACTGATGTAACTTATTAAAATAAATATTTTTACTGATTATTTTAGACCAAAACCTCAGATTGCTATTTAACCTCTTTTATGAACTTTAAAATGACCAAAATACCCTTACAAGGCTTAAATTTGTTTTAAATTCGTTTTGGGCATAATGGAAGGTATCCTACTGATATCTTAACATATTCAAAGCATATTAACTTGTGGAACTGTACATGGCTCATTTGGTTACCCGTTATGCATATTGGCGTTCGGTACGGTTTATGTAAGTAGTTTGCATAAATTAACCGAAACAGGTCAAACCTTATCATTTTTACTTCAAAATCCAGAATGTGTTTAGTTTACTCATTCTATACAAGTATTCATACTTGTTGGGTCTAAATCACATTCTAATCCGGTCTTCGCTTAATCTTTCATTTTGAACCATAACCCTTTCATTAAAACTAACCGGTCTAAGTTAAGACTTAAATAAGACCCGTTAGGAATCTAATAGGTTATTAAAACCTTCGTTCCATATTTAGGAGACCAGTAAAAGCTACTTGTGCTTGCTGATTGATATACGGCTGAGAATAAAATTATATTTTAAGCTCAGGTAAATACTTTTAACTTATTTTTCCTTATACGGGCTTGGGATACGGTAAATTATTATCGCTTGGTCGGGTATTGAATATTTAATCGATTAGTGGTTAAATCATTGAGATAACCCGTTTTAATTTGTCTTGTTTGATGCAATACCTTTGGGGGTTAATGACCATGTCCTGGATATCCTCGGCTCATTTATTAGAAATGGCCACGGCTTAAGCATGGGGTGTAGGCATACACCTGACAGTTGCGTATGTATAAACGGTATCTCACTCTCTTGTGGGCCTATACTTGTGGTGTGTCTATTAATCTAATCCGACTCTTCTATCCGGGTCCCGAACGGACGACAAACATATAAATCTGTATACAAGATTATTTTAAATAATTGTCCCAAGTTATAAAAGAATATTTGTGCCTTGTGCATTTAAATCAATTTTTATAAACATTTTTCAAAAGAGTCAGTTAATAGTATTTACCAGTGTAAACTGGCGTATTTTTCCAAAAAGGTTAAGTGCAAGTACTACGCGTAATGGGCTGGAAACTCCTGAGTGATTAAATAAAGAGTCTTGCAAGCTTTTATCACTTTAAGTCTGTTGAACAATATATCTTTATGTTTTAGATCCGTCTGTGGATCCATTTACAACCCGTTGTGTAATATTTTATTATACTTTCGAATCGGTTTGTATAAATTACTTTTAGACTTCCGCTGTGCATTAAATTGTGATTAACTTACTATGATGATATCAACTACGTCACGATACTCCCCACCGGTAATACGTGGAAATATCGGGGTGTGACAAGTTGGTATCAGAGCTAACACTGAGTGAATTAAACACTAGCCTTTTGTGTTTAATCTCAATGACACAGTTTGCACAGTCCTTAACTTCCGAGTCTAGTCAAATGACTTAGGACTAATCCTAATCTTATTTTTTCTTTTTGTTGGTTTTTTTTTTTTTTTTGACAGGAACAAAGACAATGCCGCCACGTTTCAGAGGTAGAGGTGGAAGAGGCAAGGTACCAATAACTGCAGGGAATGCTCACGAAGCCGGGCCGTCGAACCGACGAACACCTTCAGCGACTTTTAGCTCTAGTCCCCAGGAGGATTGGAGAACTTATCTGGAGCCTGCGAGATGCTCTGTCTCGCTCAGTTCCTCACCATCATATCACGATTCATTCGGGCTCCATCAGAACAACGAGTCCGACCACTCACACCACTCCTTCATCCCGTTGCAGCGATCGGGTTCGCATCGTGCCTTCCAGGACCCGACCCCATACTTCCAAAGCAGGTTCAATCCAATGAACCAGGTTCAAGAACCAGAGGGACCAAACCCTTTGGGGCCAACAGATCACTATCCTGAGACGCAGGATATGGAGATTGACGAAGATCCAGATCCCGAGATGCCACCAAGTGGGACGCCGACGCATCCCATTGAGATTTCCAGCGGATCATCATTTCATGGTTCTCCTTACAGGGGCCCAGACAGTTTTGCAGAAAGATGGGCCACATACCACTGGGAGTTCACTCCCCCTTTCAACCCACCTCCACAACAGCAGCAGGATCCCTCTGAGGATTCGTGTTTCCAGGCAGTCACGCCACCGCCACCGCCGCCGCTAGAGCAACAATTGCCTCCAGAACCACCGAGGCAAAGAAGATCAGGTGCACGGATGTCCGTGCTAGGGGGTTTCCACTTCAGCACCCCCAACACTCTAGTGGCAGCCACTACATGCCACTGTATGAAGACCCGCAAATGGGTGGGCCTTCAAACCCAGCTTCAGAAGTCGACTCTGCTCCAGTCGCACCACCACTGCCCATGGGTTATGATAACCCAATCCCTTCCTATGCCGGTGCAGCGGCGTATAACCCGTTTGAACATCAGGCATATTCGGGTTACAATTACTACAATGCCCTAACGTCGACCCGTACATCAAAGCGGTAAACTACAATGCTCTCCACCCTGCGGGACCCATCGCAGCTTCATACCAGACTGGGTACCAAGCATATGGATATCAATACCCGCCACCTCCTCAACCTCCGCAACCACCACAGATCCAACCATCGCAACAACAGGAAATCCTTAAACGGTTGCACGAGGTGGAGCAACAGGTACAAGAGGAGCGTAGGAGCCGCCGGGGTCTACTTAAGGGTTTGGCAAACCTGATAAAGTGGAAGAAGAAGAGGGATTATTGAAATTCCTTATTTATTTGATTTGTAATTTTCAATTTTCAATTAAGTCCCTATGTGGATATTTTATTTATGTACTTGGTCCCTGCGTGGACTTGTCTTTTTATTTTTGTACCTGCGTGGACAATGTTATTTCTTTAAAAGTCCCATTTATGGCAATTATGTACTTCTCTTTATTATGGGATGTTTTTAATGTAAATTTCATTTGTCAGTATATGTATGAATATATTACAAATCAAAATATCACTCCATTTTAAAATTTTGATCTGCCAATAAAATATTAAAGGAAATTCTTGAAGGTATAACCTAGCCCATATGTCATTTTAGACATGGCCTTGATGGTAAAACCTTTTTAAGATTCAAATCCTTGTTAACATCTGAAAACATGTTAACACTCCTGGCAAATGTGATTCGATAAAATCACACTAATGATCCTTGTATTGGATTTTTCCAATTCCTTATTATCACCAAATTTAAATATCCATTAGTGATAAAGTGCCTACGGGCCATGTCCATTGTCCAATGAGACAAAAAGACAGTTGTAGTCTACGACTCCCTCTCAAGAAAAGGTAATGAACTATGTTCAAACCTTAATGCCTCGATCTTATAAGATCATGGCTATTAAATTTTAAAACTGTCCTTGTAACTAGGCCTTTTGTGCCACTCTAATGTCTTTAATGATGTATAACCAGAGATAAATTATAATGAAAATTCTAAATAAATATGATTAACAAATTAACCAGTATGGTTTATAATTACCATGGTTAATGAACCATCAAAAATGATGATTCCAAGATAAACCTCTGAATAAATTACTGTCAATTGTTTTATAGCAATCAAGCCTCGGCATGTCTGAATCTGAAGAGGTTAACAGTCATCCCAGAGAGAAAAATGATAACACCCGAATGAATGTAACGGGTGCCGATTTACAAGCAATGATAGATAAGGCAGTCACCCGAGCCATTGATCGAAAATTTAAAGAACCAAGTAAAGCGCGCTCGAAGACTCTATCTGTGGCTCATAGTAAGCCCCTTTCTAAAACACACCAGTGGAAGAAGGATGATTCTCACCATTCATCAAATCAGAAAAGTGTTCCATCCAAGCAAATTGTGCTTAACCAAGAACCACGTGTTAAGACTTGTTCTTACAATTTCTTCGTCTCTTGTAAGCCAAGGGACTTCACAGGAGAAAAAGGAGCCATTGACTGTATGACATGGCTTGATGAGATGGATACCATGGTTGATATCAGTGCTTGTGCAAAACAAGATATTATGAAGTTTGTTTCGCAATCGTTTAAAGGAGAAACGTTGGCATGGTGGAGATCGTTGGTTCAAGCCACAGGGGAAATCCCACTTTACAACATGTCTTGGGATCAGTTTGTTACGTTGATCAAGGATAACTTCTGTCCTCAATATGAGGTAGAACGGACCAAAGCCGACTTCTTGACTTTGGTCATGAAGAACTTGGATTGTCAGGCATACCTTACAAGTTTCAACACCATGTCCCGATTGGTTCCTTATTTGGTTACACCGGAACCGAAGTGCATAGCTCGTTTTATTGGGGGTCTAGCTCCAGAAATTAAGGCAAATGTGAAAGCATCTAGACCTACCACCTTTAGGTCAGTGGTTGATATGTCCTTATCTCTTACTCTCGATGCGGTTAGGCAGAGATCGCTTAAGAATTCTGAAGAAGGAAAGAGGAAACATGAGGATGAGAACTCACGCCGTACTGATAAGAAACGTAAGGGGAACTCTAAGTATAAGAAGGGTGCCGGTTTTAAAACGGACAACCAACAGTCGGGTGAGAAACCCAAATGCAAGACCTGCCAAAAGCACCATTTTGGGAAGTGCAGGTTCGAAACAAAATCTCAATTGCAGTCGCAGTCAAAGCCTATTGGATGTGGGATCTGCAAGTCCAAAGAGCATAGGAATTTGGAATACAAGAAGTTGAAGGACGCAACCGGTTATGGTTGCAACGAAAAGGGGCATATTAAGACCAATTTCCCTAAGAATCCAAAGAAGCCTGAAGAGGCTAAGAAGACCAATGCTCATGTAACACCACGTAAAAGCGTGTCCTATTATGTAAAGACACGTGTCCTAAACCCTAATCAAGTGAAAGATGGAGTTTGAAGGACTAAAGTTGTCAAACGATGAAAATATGAAACCAAGGGGACTAAAAGTGTCAACATGCCAAACTTGTGCCTCTGAATGACCATACACGAAGAATATATTCTTAAACGAGTAATACTTTGGATGTAAGGAGCCGTTTATGAAAATAATCGAAAGATTATAAACTAAAGGGGTTAAACGTGTCAACATGTTAATTCTCACCTCTGAGTGACCTTTTAACGAACCCGAGGCTTCATAATATTCAAATATACTCCCAAGGATAAGTGATATCAGTTTCACATGGTTTCAAGATCATTATGTAAGTTTTCAAGACTTTGGGTGAAAAGTGTCAATGTAATGAAACTTATGTTCTAGGTGATCTTTTAACGAAACCGGATCTAACGGAGTTTGGTTACACTCCCATGAACCTCTACAAACTAACTACAAGGGCATTTTATGCCAAAAATGAAGTTATAAAAGTTACCAAGGACCAGGGACTGAAACTGCCAAAGATTAAACATTTTTAACCTGAACAGGAGGTTGTCGCGGGGCGCGTAGACCCCCTTAGGATCCTACGCGGCCCGCGAGAGACTGCCCAGCACAGGAAAGTGTTGCCAGCTGCAGGTTTTAGCTCAGAACCGACTTATACACATCCAAACGGATACTAGGGGCTGATTGTCGGATTTGTAATACCACTAGGACACCTGGGGTGATCCTAGACACCTCCAAAACACCTGCCTTGATCTTGTTCCATGGCATTGATCTATATAAAGGCACTTAAGTTGTCTTGTTCATTTGCTCATGCACTTGAATCATTCACTACACTCACATCTGGAGATACCTGGCTATAAAGGGAGCTCAAGTTTGTAGAAAAGATAGCTAGGACCCTATGTAAGTGTCTTAGTCCCCTTCCTTAGTTCAGTTTTTAGTTTAAAAACCGAAAAGTCAAAGTTATCGTAATTTGACTTTGACTTTCGGTTTAATTACAAATGGTCCAGCCACTGTCCGAATTAAAAGTGGTTATGTGACCATAATTAGGTAGGTGATTAACCCCTAAAAGGGCACCTTCTAATTATTTCGTTTGCTTAGTTAGTTATCGGGTCAAACTATTTATTTAAAAAGTCAAACTGGACAGAATCATGATATATAATTAAAATTAATAATTCAGAGGTTATAAATTATATTTTAACACTCTAATGACTTATTAATCATTATTAGAACTTGTTCAAACAGGTCCAACCCGACAACTCTAAGTCTATGGTCGGTTCGCAACCGAAAGTCGCAAAAGCTTGACTTTTGCTTTGACTTTCAGTTCTGATCCGATTAAGCTTAATTCTCCCATGTTTTAAGCTTCCATTAGGACCACCTTATGTTGTAGTATAACCCTCTGGAGTTATAGTACCTGGTCATATGTATTCTGAAATATATGCTAAATTTCATTAATATGCTTATAAATGGCCATTTTTCCCTTTTGACATATAAACGAGATTTTTGAAAATGTGAGAGGACAAAAACCTTTATTACTGATATATAAGTATGCCTAGGAAATTTGACATCAGTTCTTGGTCTCAAACAGAAGTTATGCTCAATATCGTAAATTGAAGCTTTTTATTAATTAAATTGCGATATCTTGCATAAGTCATGTTTAGACATAGGTTTTGACCCAAAAATCATTACTTACTGTTAAGATAGCATTTTTAAGGATTTTTGGAGTTGTTGATCAGATTATAATCTGATCATATCATGGAGTTCTTGTGTAAATCGGTAAATGACGATAATACCCTTTTCATGCATAACATGAGATTAACGAATGATTTGAATGCCAAACCTTTTCCTATTGATCATCTAGATTAAATAAATTATTTTGAGCATTTAACACTGATAAAAATCTCAGATTTCCATAAACATCTTAATTATCGTCAATTAGCGAGTTTTACACTACTTAGGTACATAATATGGTTTAAAACCATATTTAACACCTAAGACTTGTTACCTACTAAATTTTTAAATAAATTTTAATATTATTACAGTAAGTATAAGTTATGAACTCAGTCTTCCAAAAATGTCCTTAAAAGCATATGTGAAATGACCAAAATACCCTTTCGAGGCAAAGTTTGGTCATAAATGGTAAACCTCACATATGTATGATATCTTACTGATGTAATGTGATAAAATAAATATCTTTACTAAATGTTTTAGACCAGAACCTCAGATTATTATAAAATCTCTTCTATAAACATTAAAATGACCAAAACGCCCCTACGGGACTTAAATTGGTTTTAAATACTTTTTGGCATATATGCTAACATCCTACTGATGTATTAGAATATTCTAAGCATAATAACATATGATACCTGTATATAACTCATTTGGATGCCCGTTATGCATTTATGCATTCGGATCGGTTTATGTGACTAGTTTACATAAAATAACCGAAACGGGTTTAACTTTGTCATTAAATCCTCAAAATCCAGAATGTGTTTAGTTTACCCATATAATACAAGTATCCAAACTTGTCAGGTCTAAATCACATTCCATTCCGGTCTCCGCTTAATCTAGCATTTAGAACCGTAATGTATCTTTCAAAATAACCGGTCTATGTCTCTGACTTAAATAAAGACCCGTTAGTATCCTAATAGGTTAATAAACCTTCTATACAGATTGAGTAGCTTTGGTAGAAGGTACTTTCATAAGGCTTTAGGAATATACGGCTGAGTTACTTCTTTCATCTAGCTCAGGTAAATACTTTTAACTTATTTTCCGTTATACGGGCTTGGGATACAGTATTATAATAATACAGCTTGGTCGGGTATGAAATCAATTAATCAGATTGTGATTAATAAATTTACATAACCCGTTTTAATCTGTTTTGTTTGATAACATAAACATTGGGGGTTAATACGACCGTGTCCTGGATATCCTTGGCTCATTTCATTTGTAAATGACCACGACCTATGCATGGGGTGTAGGCATACACCTGACAGATGCAAATGCTAAATAACCCACATGATGGGGATAACTCCTTTGTGGGTTCTCTAGTGGTGAGTCGGTTAATCATGACCGGCTTTCAAACCGGCCCCATTTGTATGACAAACATGTAAAACAGCATACAAGATTATCTTAAATAATTGTCCCAAGTATAAATGATTTGTGCTTTGTGCACTTAAATCAATTTTTGTAAATTCTTTCCAAACGAGTCAGTTAATTGTATTTATCAGTGTAAACTGACGTATTTTCCAAAGACTAATTGACAGGTACCTCACGTAAATAGGCTGGAGCTACTAGGTGTCAAATAAGAGGATCTTGCAAATCCCTAGATACCTTGAGTCTGTTATTTCAGTTTTCTTGTATTTTAATTTTATGATCCACCTGTGGATCTCTATTACAACCAAGTCTGTATATTCTTTATTTGGACACTTGGACAATATGGTTTGTAATAGTATTTATTCACCAAGCCTTCCGTTGTGCTATTATATTGTGTGTATTGACAATGATGATATCAACTACGTCACAATACTCCCCGTCGGGCCCACCGGTAATATGTGGAAATATCAGGGTGTCATAGCTCGGGTCTTCCAGATGAACGCATAGGAGGCTGTGCAGAATGACAATGTGATAACATGTACTTATCTTATCAATGATGTTTATGCTAGAGTATTGTTTGATTCTGGTGTAGACAAGTCTTTTGTAGACAATAAATTTTGTAAATTGTTGAATCTGCCTGTTAAAACTCTAAGCATAAAATCTGAAGTAGAATTGGCCGATGGTACTATAGAGACTACCTCAACAGTTCTAGATGGATGTTTTATATCCATTAGGAATCACTCTTTTCCGTTATCCTTGCTTCCGTTGAAATTAGCAGGATTTGACATAGAGATAGACATGGATTGGCTATCTCACAACCAAGCCCAAATTGTTTGTGATAAGAAGCAAGTGGTTATCAAGACTCCTTATGGTGAGTCACTTACGATTCAAGGAGATACTCAGTATGGATTACCTAAGCAAGTATCTATGCTTAAGGCATCAAGATGTTTGAGGAAAGGTTGTGTCATTTATATGGCACAGGTAACCATTGATGAACCAAAGCCCAAGATTGAAGATATCCCCGTTATTTTTTAATATCCAGACATTTTTCCTGAAGAACTACCTAGTTTACCTCCAGATAGGCAAGTGGAGTTCAGAATCGATATCATTCCTGGAGTAGCACCATTTGCAAGAGCACCTTATCGATTGGCACCAACTGAGATGAAAGAATTGAGAACACAGTTGGATGATTTATTGGAAAAGGGTTTTATTCGACCTAGCTCGTCCCCTTGTGGAGCACCGATTCTGTTTGTGAAGAAAAAGGACGGCTCAATGCGTTTATGCATTGATTGTCGCGAGTTAAACAAGGTTACAATCAAGAACATGTATCCGTTACCCAGGATCGATGATCTATTCGATCAGCTTCAAGGAGCAAGTTACTTTTCAAAGATCGATCTGAGGTCAGGATATCACCAGTTGAAGGTCAGAGACGAAGACGTGCACAAGACCGCGTTCAGAACACGCTACGGCCACTATGAGTTCTTAGTGATGCCTTTCGAGCTCACTAATGCACCTGCAGCATTCATGGATCTCATGAATCACGTATGCAAACCGTATTTAGACAAGTTTGTCATTGTCTTCATTGATGACATTCTTATTTACTCGAACAGTCAAGCCAATCATGAAGAACATCTCCGATGTATCCTTAAACTGCTACAACAAGAGAAGCTCTACGCCAAGTTTTCTAAATGTGAGTTTTGGCTTCGGGAAGTCCAATTTCTTGGACATGTGGTAAGTGAGCGTGGCATCCAGGTGGATCCCGTTAAGGTTGAAGCGATTATGAATTGGCAAGCGCCTAAAATACCTACTGCAATTCGCAGCTTCTTGGGTATAGCAGGATACTATAGACGTTTCCTTGAAAACTTTTCAAGGATTGCCGCACCTCTAACATCGTTAACTCGCAAGAATGTCAAGTTTAACTGGGGTCCCAAGCAGCAAGAATCCTTTGATATTCTTAAGCAGAAATTAAGCAATTCTCCTGTGTTGACATTGCCAGAAGGAATTGAAGAATTTGTGGTTTATTGCGACGCATCACACACAGGTATGGGATGTGTGCTTATGCAGAAGGGAAAAGTTATTGCATATGCTTCCCGCCAATTAAAGGTGCATGAGAAGAATTACACCACCCACGATTTGGAATTGGGTGTCGTTGTATTTGCACTAAAGCTATTAAGGCATTATCTTTATGGTACTAAGTGCGTTATCTATTCTGATCATAAGAGCCTTCAGCACCTGTTTAATCAGAAAGATCTTAACATGAGACAACGCCGATGGATGGAAACATTAAACGATTATGATTGTGAAATTTGGTATCATCCTGGCAAGGCAAATGTAGTCGTTGATGCCTTGAGCAAAAAGGAAGAGGTTAAGCCTATTAGAATCAATGCGAAAAGCATTGAACTAAAGAACAACTTGAATGAAAGGTTGTTAGCCGCTCAAAACGAAGTTGTATTAGAAGCTAACTATCCGAATGAGAAGTTAGGGGTGACTGCCGATCAATTGTCATATGGCAAGGATGGAATCCTAAGATTGAATGGTCGAATATGGGTTCCAATTTATGGAGGACTTCGAGATGTGATCCTTCAAGAGGCTCATTGCTACAAATATTCAGTTCATCTTGGCAGTGATAAGATGTACCGGGATTTAAAGGCAAATTATTGGTGGATAGGTTTGAAGAAATCTATAGCCACCTATGTAGCTAAATGTTTGACGTGCACACAAGTTAAAGCAGAGCATCAAAAGTCGTCAGGTTTGCTGCAACAGCTTGAACTTCCCACTTGGAAATGGGAAATGGTAACCATGGATTTCATTACCAAGTTACCAAGAACGAAACGTGGGAATGACACTATTTGGGTTATAGTCGATAGATTGACCAAGTCAGCCCACTTCTTGCCTATTAAATAAACTCACAGCTCCGATAAGCTAGCTCAATTGTATGTGGATGAGATTGTATCTCTCCACGGAGTGCCAGTGTCTATTATCTCTGATAGGGATACTAGATACACATCACATTTTTGGAAAAGCTTTCAGCAATCTTTAGGCACTCGATTAAATTTCAGCACTGCTTATCATCCTCAGACAGATGGCCAAAGTGAGCGTACGATACAAACGCTCGAGGATATGCTCAGGGCTTGTGTCATTGATTTAGGTGGAAGTTGGGATGACCATACTCCGTTGATCGAATTTTCGTACAATAATAGTTATCATTCGAGTATCCAAGCCGCGCCTTTTGAGGCTTTATATTGAAGAAAGTGTAGGATATCAGTTTGTTGGGCGGAAGTTGGAGATGTCCAACTGTCAAGACTTGATATTGTCCTGGAAACGACGGACAAGATTGTCCAAATCCGTGATCGTCTGAAAGCTACCTGGGATAGGCAGAAATGCTACGCGGATAAAAGGCGTAAACCTCTAAAATTCGAGGTAGGTGACAAGGTGCTACTCAAAGTGTCACCTTGGAAAGGAGTGATGTGATTTGGCAAGTATGGGAAGCTCAGCCCAAGATACATAGGACCATTCGAGATCATTGAATGTGTCAGAACTGTGGCTTACAAGCTTGATCTACCTGAAGAGCTTAGTGGGATACATAATGTATTCCACATCTGCAATTTGAAGAAATGTTTAGCCGATGAATCGCTAGCCATGTTACATAAGGATGTGCAGATAGATGAGAGGTTGAAGTTAGTTGAAAAACCTTTGTCGATCTAGGATCGACAGGTTAAGAAGCTTCGAAGGAAGCAGGTACCAATCGTCAAGGTAAAATGGAATGCCCGTAGAGGCCCAGAATACACGTGGGAGGTTGAATCCATAATGAAACAGAAATACCCTCATTTGTTTCAGTAAATCTTGAGGTCGAGATTTCTCTTAAGGGAGTGAGGATGTAACACCTCGCAAAATCACGACCAATATAATAAAGACACATGTCATGAAGATTAAATGTGTAATGAATTGATCTAGAGGGACTACAATTGTCAAACAATGTAAATATGTAAGTAAAAGGATCCAAAGTGTCAACAAGCCAATCTTGTGCCTCTGATTGACCTCACATGACGTCCGTGTTCTTTAATGAATAAATTATCGGACATAGGAAGTCGTTTGCATTTAAATTAAGGATTTTACGAAGTGTAGGGGTTAAAGGTGTCAACATGTTTAATGTTACCTCTGAGTGACCTTTTAACGATCCCGAAAGCATTGTAATAATTGTATATTTTGCTCTTAAAATATTGGATAGTAATCTCTTGGAGTTTCAAAGAAAACAAGACTTTTCGGGTGGCCTAGCAACTAACAGGGAGCTTAACGAAGTTAATTTATGACTCAAAACCCTTAAAGGTTAACTATGGGGGTCAAAAGTGCAATAAATGGAAGTTATTTAAACTTAAAATGGACCAGCGACTGAAAATGCAAAGTTTAAAAACTTTTTACCGGAATAGAAGGTTCTCGCGGGCCGCGTAGACTTCCTCTAATGTCTACGCGGGCCGCGTAGACTTCCTCTAATGTCTACGCGGGCCGCGACAGAAGTGCCAGCAAGCAAAAAAGGGACAGTTGCATGTTGCAGCCTGTTCCAACACCATTGCATGGCTGATTTCGATACCAGGGTCTGAGCAACTGGTTTTTAATGCCCTAGGGACACTTGGGATCATCTGGTCACTCTAGATTTGCAGCTGGAATGATCCTAGAAACTCTAAAATCCTATATAAGAAGCATGCCTTGTGTTCTTCATTTGCACATTTGAGTTTTTATTTCAAAGCTCACTCTGAAGCCTCCTGGAGCTAAAGAAAGCTTTCTCTAGTTCAAACTTCGTGCTAAGGACTCTTGTAAATGTACTTAGCATCTGTAATTAAGTTTTCATTAGTGTAATGACCGAAAGTCAAAGTTAGCGTAATTAAGCTTTGACTTAGTGATTAATCACAAACGGTCCAGCCATTATACGAATTGAAAGTGGCTATGTGTTGGTAATTATGTAGGTATTAAACCCTTAAAAGGGCACCTTCAAATTATCATGTTATCTCAGTCAATTTCCGGGTCAAAATTATTAACAAAAAGTCAAACGGGTCAGTTTTTGCAAAATAATTCATAACTGATAATGCTGAAGTTATGGAACATATTTTAACACTTAAATAACTTGGTAAAAAATATAAGAACATGTCTAGGCATGTTCAACCCGAATTCTGAGTTTAGGCTCGGTTCGTAACCGAAAGTCATAAAAGTAGACGTTTGCTTTGACTTTCAGTTCTGACCCGATTTAGCTTAGTTTAGATATGCCTTAGGGTTTCTTTAGGACCATATTACATGTTAGTATAACCCTCTGAGATTATACTATATGGTTCCTTTGAAATCTGAATCATTTGCATGTTTCCGTTAAATGCTTAAAATTGACCATTATGCCCTTTTGATATAAAAACGAGATTTTTGAAAATGTGAGAGGACAAAAACCTTTATTACTAATTTTATAAGCATGTCCTAAAAATTTGACATCAGTTCATGGTCTAAAATAGAAGTTATGAGCGATATCGTAAAATGAAAGCTTTTTATTAATTAAATGGCATTTTTAGTATAAATCATATTTAAACCCAAATTTTGGCACCAAACTTTCTATCCACTGATATAATATAATATTTATGGATTTTTGGAAATTTGTTTCAAATTTTATACTGATCATATTATAGAATTCTATTGTAAATTCGGTATTGACAAAATTGCCCTTTTCTTTGATAAAATGAGTTTTACATAATATTTTGATATCAAACCTTTTCCAACTGATTTCATATATTAAATAAAATATTTAAACAGTTGAGACTGATCAAAATATTAGATTTCCTTAAATAACCCGAAAATCGTCAAATACCGACTTTTACGCTTATTAAACGCATAGTATGGATTAAAACTATATTTAACCCCTAAGACTTATTACCTACTGATATTATAAGCAAATTTTTATACTTTAACAGTAAGTAAAAATTTTGAACTCAGATTTCCAAATTTGACCCTTATAGCATATGTGAAATGACCAAAACGCCCCTACGGTGCATAGTTTGGCCATAAATGATAAATTTCACATATATATATGATATCCTACTGATTTAACTTATTAAAGTAAATATTTTTACTGATTATTTTAGACCAGAACCTCATATTGCTATTTAACCTCTTTTATGAACTTTAAAATGACCAAAATACCCTTACGAGGCTTAAATTTGTTTTAAATTCGTTTTGGGCATAATGGAAGGTATCCCACTGATATCTTAACATATTCAAAGCATATTAACTTGTGGAACCGTATATGGCTCATTTGGTTATCCATTATGCATATTCACGTTCGGTATGGTTTATTTAACTAGTTTGCATAAATTAACTGAAACGGGTCAAACCTTATCATTTTTACTTCAAAATGTAGAATGTGTTTAGTTTACTCATTCTATACAAGTCTTCATACTTGTCATGTCTAAATTACATTCTAAACCGGTCTTCGCTTAATCTTGCATTTTGAACCATAAACCTTTCATTAAAACTAACTGGTCTAAGTTAAGAATTAAATAAGACCCGTTAGGAATCTAATAGGTTATTAAAACCTTCGTTCCAGATTTAGGAGCCCAGTAAAAGCTACTTGTGCTTGCTGATTGATATACGGTTGAGAATAGAATTATATTTTAAGCTCAGGTAAATACTTTTAACTTATTTTCCCTTATACGGGCTTGGGTTACGGTAAATTATTACCGCTTGGTCGGGTATTGAATATTTAATCGATTAGTGGTTAAATCATTGAGATAACCCGTTTTAATCTATCTTGTTTGATGCAATGCCTTTGGGGGGTTAATGACAATGTCCTGAATATCCTTGGCTCATTTATTAGAGATGGCCACGGCTTAAGCACGGGGTGTAGGCATACACCTGACAGTTGCGTATGTATAAACGGTATCTCACTCTCCTGTGGGCCTATACTTGTGGTGTGTCTATTAATCTAATCCGGGTCTTCTAACCGGGTCTCGAACGGACGACAAACATATAAATCTGTATACAAGATTATTTTAAATAATTGTCCCAAGTTATAAAAGAATATTTGTGCCTTGTGCATTTAAATCAATTTTTATAAACATTTTTCAAAAGTGTCAGTTAATTGTATTTACCAGTGTAAACTGATGTATTTTTCCAAAAAGGTTAAGTGCAGGTACTACGCGTAACGGGCTAGAAACTCCTGAGTGATTAAATAAAGAGTCTTGCAAGCTTTTATCACTTTAAGTCTGTTGAACAATATTTCTTTCGGTTTTAGATCCGCCTGTGGATCCACTAACAACCCATTGTGTAGTGAAAACTTTCGAATCGATTTGTATAAATTACTTTTAGACTTCCGATGTGCATTAAACTATGATTAACTGACTATGATGATATCAACTACGTCACGATACTCCCCACCGGGCCCACCGGTAACACGTGGAAATATCGGGGTGTGACACAAGACTAAGAAAAGAACGAACTTTTGTGGGTGTCGTAGGTGTATTCCAATCCTTAATAGCAATAATTTTGGAAGGATCCACATGAATACCCTTCTCGTTAACAATATGACCTAAAAACTGAACTTCTTTAAGCCAGAATTCACACTTGGAGAATTTAGCAAAAAGTTGTTCCTTCTTCAGGAGTTCCCGTGACAAACGAAGGTGTTGTTCATGATCGGCTCGAGACTTCGAGTAAACAAGAATATCGTCAATGAACACAATGATGAACTTGTCTAAATAAGGTTTACAAACCCTATTCATTAAGTCCATGAAAATAGCTGGGGTATTCGTCAAACAAAAAGGCATGACAGTGAACTTGTAGTGTCCATATCTTGTGCGGAAGGTAGTTTTGGGAATATATTTTTCGAGAACACGAAGCTGATGATACCCAGAATGCAGATCGATCTTGGAAAAACATGTAGCACCTTGCAGCTGATCAAAGATATCATCAATTCGTGGTAGGGGATATCAATTCTTGATGGTAAGCTTATTAAGCTCATGATAATCGATACACATTCGAAAAGATCCATCTTTCTTTTTCACAAACAGGACTGGAGCGCCCCAAGGTGAATAACTTGGTCAGATGAATCCTTTGTCAGATAGCTCTTGAAGCTGTTTCGACAACTCTTGCATCTTAGACGGTGCAAGACGATAAGGTGCTTTCGCAATCAGGTTAGCATTAGGTACAAGATCAATATGAAACTCGACTTGACGAACTGGAGGCAAACAAGGCAGTTCATCAGGAAACACCTCTGGATAATCACAGACAATCGGAATATCTTGAATACACTAGTTCTTGCCTTTCTCCTCGGTGACATGTGCCAGAAAAGCAACATATCCTTTTCGTAAATAACTTTGGGCTTTCGTACATGACATAAGTTTCAGACCACCAGGCGGTTTCTCGCCACGAACCTCTAGGACTTCACCAGACGAAAGAGGAGTACGAACAATCTTATCAAAACAAACCACCTCAGTATAACGTTTAGTTAACCAACCCATTCCTACGATATTGTCGAAACTCCCAAGTTGCATCGGTGTGAGGTCAATAGGAAAAAAGATGGTTATCGAGGTTCAATTGCCAGTCGCGAATAACTGAATCGAGTACGAGAGTGTTACCAGTAGCAACTTCGACAGATAAGGGTTTCCTTAGTTTAGTTCTAGGTATTGCAAGTAAAGGCTCAAAAGATAATGAAACAAAACTTCTATCGGCACCAGAATTGAAAATAACAGATGCAGGTTGATGGTTAACAAGGAATGTACCATTAACAACTTCGTTGTCAGCTCGAGCCTCGTTGGCGTTCAAATTATATGCTCTTCCCCGAGCGGGATTCGCATTAGCATTGATATTCGGATTTGCATTATCGTTCACCAACCTCAGGCAGTTGTTGCGGAAATAACCCATTTCTCCACAGTTGTAACATGAGCCAGGTGGAAATCTAGTAGCATTCCCTTGAACTGGAGCTTAATTCTGAACAGCTTGATTCTGACCCAAACGACAAATGTTGGCCAGATGCCCAAGTTTACCACAAGTGTACATTGTTTGCAAGCCTGTTGGGCAGCATGATGACCATTGCATCGAGCATAGTAAGCTGCAGTACCAACATATTGTTTCTTGGCAGGAGGTTGTGCTGGTGGGTTCTGAGCGGCTTGATTCGTAACTACAAAATTTTGGGAAGCCTTGCGCTTCCTCGACCTCCTATAAGACTCGCCTTTCTTACCCTTACCTTTACCCTTGTCTTGAGCTGCATCAGCTGACTACTTTTTATCACCCTTGCGGGTCAGTTTTCCTTTTTTGACTTGAGACTCAATCAGAGTAGCAGCCAATTCAATCGCTTGATGAATAGTGGTAGGATTACTACCAGTTACAATATCTTGCTCAGAATCGGGTAGACCATCGATATACCTCTCAATCGCTTTCTCCAACGGGGTAACCATAGTAGGACACAACAAACTAAGCTCCTCATGATGATCCATATACGCACGGTGTTCTCCCCCATCTTGTTTTAGATCGTCAAACTCTCGTTCCAAAGCCCTAATCTCGTGACGGGGACATAACTCTTTCATCATGAGAGCTCGAAGCTCTTCCCACATTTGTGCCTTCGCCACATCGGCACCCCTATCACGCATCACACTGTTCCACCATGTAAGAGCACGCTTCTCGAACACATTTGACGCAAACTCAACCTTTCGCTCATTCGGACATTGAACATGCCAAAATGTACTTTCGAGGCTCTCGAACCATTGTAGGGGCGCATTTGCTCCTTGAGACCCAGAAAACTTCAATGGTTTAGCCGAATTAAACGTTTTGAAACTACACTGAGCATTGTTGTTGTTATTGTTGTTGTTCGCTTGATTGATCTGAGTTACTAGGCTCACAAGCACAGCTGCGATTTACTGAGCGACAAGGGCTGCGATTGCAGCATCCTGTTTGGGATCACGTCTAGGTGGCATATTCTAAAAAGAACAAGGAAACATGAGAAACGAGTGAGATTTGACACTTGGATAAACAAAAGTGGTATTGAAAACATCGATAAAACACAAGGAAGGCGATCATTCGTTCGTTACCTCGAACAAACAAACGACACGCAGTGACTAATCAAAGTAAATAGGTCAATATAATGTATCGCGAAGACATGCTTTAGCCTATAAGTGGACACTCATCCCAAGAGTTCCCAGGTAAGAATGACTGGTCTGATTATGTGGATTTGTACGAACACTCTAGCCTTAGACAGAAAACTCAGGATACATGCATCCACCCTTCCAGATTGCACGTGTTCACATTATAAGACCCAAACTTTGACGAGATTTTGAAAACTTTGAAGGTTCAAAACCTTATAATAAATCATCTACGAAGAGATGATTGGTTTTCAAAGCGGATTTGTTATTGTGTTCACGTACGAAGGTTTGGTGATAAAATCCATGGCAATGCTCTCCCATTTCCAGACAGGAATCTCTGGTTGTTCGACTAAGCCAGAGGGACGTTGGTGTTCGGCTTTTACCTTCGAACAGGTGAGTCCGCAACATAGGAGGCAATATCCCTCTTCATTCCAGGCCACCAATAGGACGTACGCATATTGTGGTACATCTTATCAGCACCAGGGTGAACAGAATACCTCGATTTGTGTGCCTCGTTCATCATAAAGTCTCGAACCGTGCTTCGTACCTCGACAAAGAGGCTACCTTCGTTAACAGAGGCATATTGGGCTTCACGAATGCGGTTTTGAAGATCATTAATGAGTTGGAGACAAAGAATACCCTTAACATGAGTTTTACGACTAAGCGCATCGGCCACTACATTCACTTTACTTGGATGGTAGCGAATTTCGCAGTCGTAGTCGTTTAACAATTCCACCCAATGACGTTGACGCATGTTCAGTTCTTTTTGGTTGAAGATATGTTGAAGGCTCTTATGATCGGTGAAGATCACACACTTAGTACCATATAGGTAGTGTCGCCAAATCTTCAACGCAAAAACGACTACGCCAAGTTCAAGGTCATGAGTAGTATAGTTTTTCTCATGTATTTTGAGTTGCCTCGACGCGTATGCGATGACCTTGTCTCGTTGCATGAGGACACAACCAAGGCCAAGGTTTAAAGCATCACAATACACGACGAAGTCGTCGCTACCATCGGGAAGCGCGTGGATAAGAGCATTGCATAGCATGTCCTTGAGTGTTTGAAAAGATTCCTCTTGTTCGGGACCCCAAACAAAATGTTTCTCTTCTTGAGTCAAAGAGGTTAAAGGAACAGCAATCTTCGAGAAGTTGGAGATAAAACGACGATAATAACCAGCGAAACCAAGAAACGAATGGATTTCGGACAGAGACTTTGGTGCAATCCAATTCTTCACAGCTTCAATTTTAGCGGGTTCAACTTGAATACCAAGTTCGTTGACAGTATGACCAAGGAATTGAACCTCTTTTAACCAAAATTCGCACTTAGAGAATTTGGCGTATAGACGTTCACTACGAAGGAGATGAAGGATAAGACGCAAGTGTCGCTCATGATCTCCTTGTGTCTTGGAATAGATAAGAATATCGTCGATGAAGACGATCCCGAAATGATCCAAGTACGCTTTGCACACGCGGTTCATTAAATCCATGAAGACAGCAGGTGCGTTGGTCAAACCAAAGGGCATGAGCACGAACTTATAGTGACCATATCGCGTACGAAAGGCGGTATTAGGTATATCTTCTTCGAGGACTCGAAGTTGATGATACCCAGAACGAAGATCGATCTTTGAAAAGCAGGTCGCGCCCTGCAATTGATCGAAGAGGTCATCGATACGAGGAAGTGGGTATCGGTTCTTAACAGTAAGCTTGTTAAGCTCATGATAGTCAATACACATACGAAATGACCCATCTTTCTTTTTAACATATAGAATGGGAGCGCCCTAAGGAGATGTACTAGGACGTATAAAGCCTTTATCAAGAAGCTCTTGAAGTTGGCTCGAAAGCTCTTGCATCTCAGAGGGTGATAAACGGTAGGGAGACTTAGCGACAGGCGTAGCACCAGGTACTAAATCGATGCAAAAGTCGACAGAATGAGTAGGAGGCGGACCAGGAAGATCATCGAGAAACACGTCAGGAAAATCACGCACAACGGGGAAGTCACTTATGCTCGGGCCTTTGTTCTTCTTTTCCACAATGTGGGCAAGAAAGGCGAAAGTTCCCTTGCATAAACACTTGTTCGCTTGAATGCCCAACATGAGCTTGAGACCTTAAGAAGGTTTCTCGCCATAGGCATGCAAGGAATCACCATTCGGGAGAGGAAGACGAATAAACTTCTCAGAGCAAACAACTTCAGCATGAACTCGCCTAAGCCAGTCCATACCTACTATGATGTCGAAACTACCCATTTGCATAGGTATGAGGTCGATGTGAAATGAATGATCATTAAGAATCAAGTAACACTAGGAAAGAACGGAATCGACAACGATGGATTTACGATCAGCGACTTCGACAGCGAAAGATCTTGGCAACTTAGAGCGTTTACACTTAAGCAAAGGTTCGAATTCTAACAACACAAAACTTTTATCGGTGCTAGTATCAAACAGACAAGAAGCATAAACATGGTTCACAAGGAACGTACCAGTAATGATGTCATTGGCGTTTTGCGCCTGTGCAGTGGTAAGAAGAAAGGCTCTGCCTCGAGCGGGTTGTTGAGCCTGTTGCTGTTGTTGTTGTTGTTGCTGTTGCTACTGTTGAGGTTGGTTTTGTTGAAGACAGACATTAGCCAAGTGATTGAGATCACCACACTTGAAACACACTTGCACAGGAGCGACTTGGTTTTGAGCTTGATTGGGGGCAGGGTTCTGAGCTACCAGAGCCCGGTTTTGATTGGTCATAGGTGCTTTGTGGTAGTTCTGAGAAAAGTGCCCATATCGGTTAAAGTTGACGCACTTGCGGCATGGAATGTTGGGAGGGTAATGGTATTGGCATTGGCCACACTTGGGTTGTGTCCCAGTGTAACCTTTGCGTGAAGGTTCCATGTTTGAAATAGCTGGCATGGCTTGTAGGGGTTGAGGGTTTAGCGGAGTGACAACCGCTCAATTCTGGCTTGAAGCCTTCCGCTTCTTGCCTAGGTTTTTTTTGGTGGATGAGGAGGGTTCAACATCTGTTTCGATGGGGGTATCAACGGTGGCTTAGTGCATGTTTTTAAGTGAGGCTTTTGTGGCATTTATGCGCATGACATGTTTGCTATTAAGGCGAGCGGCTAGGCGAAAGGTTTCCTCAATAGTAGCTAGGCAAGTAGCCTCTACGAGGTTCATGAACGAATCGGGTAAACAATGGATGTACTTGTTGATGGTTTTCTCCGGGGTATCAACCTGGCTAGGACAAAGGATACTAATCTGTTTGAAACGGAGGGTTAAACCATCATTGTCATCGTCAATTTGCTTCAGGTGCCAAAACTCACTTTCTAATTTCCTCAGCTCATGAGGCGGATATAATTCCTCCTTCATAATATTTTTTAATTCAGCCCATGGTAATGCGTGGGCTATGTCCTCACCACTCGTGCTTCGTTCAGAGGTCCACCAATCAAGAGCTCTTGATCGGAACACCCTTGTAGCATTTTGGGTGCACAAGTCATCAGGACAACTACTCTGACGAAAAGTGATCTCCATAGCGTCAAACCAAGTGAGTAGTGTGGTATCACCATCCTTTCCAGTAAATTCCAACGGTTTGCAAGCCATGAATTTCTTAAAGAGAAAAGGTGTCTTTGGTTTCTCCACCTCGGAGTCCATAGAGCCATGAGGCGAATCGGTGTTGGTTTTGGATGCGGCTCATGATGTCGGGAATAACTCGAGCCATTTGTTCAGTAATGAGGCCTACGAGTTCCTTTTTGGAGATGGAACCTGAGCGAGAACCCTTCTTGGACTTGGGCTTTTCGGTTGAGCTCGAAGAAGTCATCTAAAAGTTCGAAAGAAAGAAAAGAATGAGACTTGATCATAAATTTTAAAAGAAGGTCATCACGTATAAGCATGTAAACGTTCAAGCATCACGTATAATTCACATAAACATAAGTTTGAAACATGTAATCACAAGTATAATCACGTAAGAATGCGTAAAAGAGTATAAATTTAGTTTGTTCACGAGAATTATTATTGTTTTTTTATTGCGCGAGACGTGCGAATTGTGTAACGGTTTTGAAATGAACGAGGTAACAAGTATAAAATCACATATAAATTGAATCACATAAAAGAGAGGCTCATAAAACATGGGAATGTTTCTGGTTTAGAAACGTTGACTATTCCAAAGTGAATCGAAAGTCCTTTCAAATTAGAGAAACGTGCTTTGGCCTATAGGTAAGATACTCTCGTCGAGAAGCGATTAACGGTATCTTACCCTTCCAGTTACTACACGTCTCTAATTGATCAAAACAATCGAAACTTTGGCGAGATCGAAAATCGAGGAATGGGACTTAATCGACAAGATGCGGGTTTCACCCCTAACTTGACGATCTCGTACCCTAATGTGGTTGGTACTCATCGGGTCAAAATATAATTTCGACACTTACTAGAGTTTGAGTTGGAAATTTACCATTAGATGTGGATTTCACTCATAGTATAATGGCGTAATTTCGTGCAAAAATAAAGCATAAGCGGGATGAGAGTCGTTCACCAGATTGTGGGTTTCACGCCTATTTTGGTAAACTCGTCTCTTTTGTATAAAGAGTGTCTTCAAGTCTTCAAGTGTATTGTGTAAAATATCTTTGGAAAGACATTATGTAAGTATTAAGACCAAAAAAAGAGAAAGAAGAGAAGAAGGAAGCATAACATTTTAAGCATGAAACAAGAATGGTCAAAACATGGTTCCTACTATAGACTAGGCCGAACATGGCAATTCTACCTAATTCCCTATAGTTATGGCCCTGATACCAATCTGTCACACCCAACCAATGGCGGAATCATCGGAGCGGGATGAAAAAGATTGCAAGAGACTTCATAACACTATTTGTGACAATATTTAAATAATTCCCATTTCATTTCATAATTTCAAATTGTCAGACATTACATAAATTCAAATAACAACATGTTCGAAACATAACAATAACAAAATTTGATACAACATTTTAAACCTAACACGTCTAAATGTGTATCTATGCATCAACGCTACTTCATTTCATAGCAATCATCATCCTCAACATGTAACATGTTTAAAATAAAGTTCAATGCAAAAGCAAAGGCGAGTATACAAGTTTGATACATACATAGCATAAAAAGATGATTAAACAATTCCTCATAGCAAGCATATGATACAAGATAAACATTAAATTCGCCGTGTGTCCCTAGCATATCAAACCAATGATGAAACATAATAAGCTCATGACGTAACCTCAATTCTACGGGTGGTGCGTTAATCCTATAGCGCTATATGTCAAGGATAGGCTCGATCGAAGCTAATGATAAGTCTAACACAAGATGTAGCTAACCCAAGTTCAATGTATCAAGTAATCACGTATACAAGCATGTTATATGAATGTTTGTGTATTTAAGAATTATGTTCATGTGTGAAGTTTTATTAGTGAACATGTTACACCCCAAAAGTGGTAAACATAAAGAGGGGGTTCGAGTATACTCACGGTTTTACAAGTTGTTCCTACTTGAATCCGCGAGTGGGTTGTTGTGGAGATTAGCTAGTTGGAGCACCTTGTCCTTCTACACGAAGAAAACATAGGTGTGTGAGTTTGAGGAAATCGGAAGATTATAGATTCGGAATTAAAATGACATGAAAATAACATATGAAAATAATCATCTATTACATATGATGTTTAGATGATATACCTACTTAACTTGACAATGCCCATTTGTTCAACATCAAGTGTTCGGTTTAGTGATTATGTTATATAAGTATTATTATAATATATCATATATGTCAAGCATGAGGTAGAAGATTAACATCTTCATTTAGGTACCTCTAAGTATCATGGAAGTCATGTAGGAGGTAGGAAGAACAAGTCTTCCATTTAGGCACCTCTAAGTGTTCACCACTACACTTGATGTTATGACCATTCAAAGAGGGTCATGAACATAAAAGTAATAAAAGAATATGTACAACTAATCTATGAGAAATCATTAAGCAATGTGTGGATTTTCAAGTAGGATAACCCAAGTTAATCCAAAATCACACAATCATCAAGCTTTGAGCTTGAACATCACTTGTGGGTTAAACCCTTGAACAAAACAGAAATTTTGTGAGGTTTATACCTCTGATTTTGAATGTATCAACCTTGTTTTTAAGCCTAACTAACCATAGAAGTGGTTATAAGCATAAGGAGATAGGTTTGAGATGAGTTAGTCTCAAGTTTAACATGTTTAGTAAAGTTCGAACCAAAACAAGAACAAACAATGAACTTTGGAGCACTTTTGGCGACGTTCCAGGGACTTGTTTTCTGTGAAAAACCCATGGAATCAAAGCTAAGGTTAAACCAAACACATAGGAAAAAGAATCGAGTGAATCGGATAAGAAATGAGTGAGTTATGCTCACTTTTGTAAAGTTGTATGAATATGTCCAATCTTCTGCAATCATGTAGGATCGTTGAATCGATCAAATGAGTCGATCAGAAGAGTTCTAATCCAAACCAAAGGCGGAATTCAATGATTTGGACATGATTTCAGCTTGATTAACACTAGGAATCACTAAAACTGTCTCTTGTATTGATTTGAAAGCTATTACAGGTCTGGAGACACTTCGGCAGCACCTCAACTCCAGAATCAGAATCTTACAAATGAAATCACAAGTCACCTATATCTAGTGTCAGCCACTTCGCATGAACTGGACTTCGCCACTTCGTACGAACTGCCAGTTCGTGTGAACTGGACTATCCACTTCATGTGGAGTGGCTAGTTCATGACTGATTCTCGTTTTTCTCATACAACGTGTCTAGATCTAGCAATTCTATTACAAGACTCGATACAAAACGAAGTCGACAGACATATGCACCAACAGACACCCCCTTGGATGTTGACGAAGTCTTCAGTGTCGAGTCTTCAGTATGATGAGTCTTCAGTTTTGATCAGTCTTCATGCTCTTTCCAAAGTATCTAACATTGTAAGCATCTTTCAATCTCTATCTTTCTTCTATCTCTAGCTCATCAGCCTCAGCAGTTTCTATCTTGATCACAGTTCAAGGATCAGAAACTGGCTCTTACGACTTCAAGCTCCCGTTTGCTGGCAGACTCCCCCTTAAGTTGTTCTGGGATCGCAATCTGACATAGCACTTGTTCTAAGAACGTGTCCTGGCTCAAACTCTGCTCAGGCTTAGACATGGGGATCCACACAAATCTCTACCCAAAACATAAGTTTCACAATAGTTAAGATTTAACAAATTTAGAATCCATATGTAGATGCTATTCAATTATCAACAATAGTTATATCATGTTCAAATTAATGACCTTGATTAACTAACAGTTCAAATCAGCTTCAAAACATTACTTCTTTTCAAACACACTCTCCCAAACCACTGTTGTTCATCATGTTTAGCACTCGGAATTTTGAAAATCAGCTTTTCAACATCAGTTGTCTAAAATAAGAAGAAATAAAATATTTTTTATTTTTCAAAATTTTATGCTAAAACACACTTAAACTCTTTTTGGATTTTCTGGAAATAAACTATATACAGACATCTTTTTGTGAGTTTGTGTAAGAGGATCATATCAGTTTAGGACAAATCACTAGTACTGTTGAGCTTTAAACACTTTAAGTTCTAGACGATTCACTTAGATTGTCAGTATACTGATCCACTTAAATTTTCACACAAATTTCAATTGTTTCAAGATACGAGATTAGTGTTTTAAGCACTTAAACTTATTCGCGTGTCCCACCTCAGAATATACTCCCGTATCCAGACTCCTATATTCTGTCTTACAGGTGAATGTACACTAATGATATCTGTAAATGGGTAATGCGAGACCATGAGAGCTCAGGCTATTGCTTCCGCAAAATCAGAGAGATGATGGTTCGTCTTTAGGTGGGTCCCGTTTGGGGATCTTTTCTTCAACAGCACATGATTAGCATTTTTCAATGTTTCATCATTTTTTATGTTGAGGGTGAGCTTTAAGAATAAAGCAATGCAAAGCATTATACGAGGACTAGGCTATTGCTCCCGCAAAATCAGAAGTCCTGGTATAATACCCCAGATATCACCACGCACAAAGACCTAGTATGTCAGAAATAGAAAGCCCTTCAAACAAGATTTCAGGGGTTACCTATATATCCGAGAGATGTTCCCCACGAAATAAGTAAGTATGATATTTAGGTTTATATCTCGAACACAATCTACTAAGCGTGCAAAAATCTACTGGCATATCATCAGTGAGACCGTTTATTACATTTGACTTTCCAATTCTTTAGCGTACTGTGATTGTCTACTGATGTACTATCGTTTCCTCTTTTCACAACAAAACTCATTTTGAATTTTTCGATGTTTTTGGATTTTAGATTTTATCATGTTTTTGGATTTTTCAAATTTTCAAAATTTCTAAATTTTTTACTCCCCCAAAAATCAAAACTATGTTTCAAATTTTGATTTTCCGGGAAAATTTGAAAAAAATAAACTGTACAAATAAACTGACAAACTGATGTGAATTGCTTCAATTCTCTATCCACTTGGCGTAAACAATCAGAACTCCCCCTGACAACAAACTATTTTCCCATAATGATTTCAAAACACTTAAGTTTGTTTTAATCAAAATTGTTTTTCCAGAAAATTAGTTTGTTTGATATATCACAAACATGTAGGATCGGGGATTTATTCATCACTTTGTTCTTTTCAACCACATGAAAAAATCTAACACTTATAGGTTTTCCACAAAAAACATTTTTTTAAGAATGATGCCGATTCATGCTCCACGATTACCAACTTGGGAGCTCCGGCAAGTCAGGTTTTTACTTCTTAAAGAATCTCACCCACGCCTAATCAATCATGGGTGAACCATCCTCATTTGGTTTAACAATTTTCGATTCATAAAACTCTTTTACTCCTTTCACCTTCTCGTCGACCATATTCCAAAAAATATGTAATGTTGTTCCATTAAAAGCTTTTTCAGCATCAAATTCTTTCTCATCAGAGAAGAATTGATCTTAAATCTCAATCTTACCTTTTGATCTCAAGTTTCCGTTTGACAATGGTGGAAAATTTTCATCATCTATTGTTGGAACGAAATTCTCATCATTTTTCACAACATGTGGCTCCTCTGACTTTGACGAGTCAGATTCATCACCAGAACTAACCTCTGATTTAACAACCCATTTTTGTTTGTTTAAATCAACTTTTCTTTTGTAAAAATATTTCGAACTTTCACCAACTTCGAAAGTCGAATTTTTGAACTCTTTGAATTTTTCTGCTGGTTGTTCTGTTTTATCAACACATTTTTCTTTCAATTTTGAGTTACAAGAAACTCCATGTTTTGTGTTGGTTGGCATTGGGCAATTCCAAGCGATATGTCCAACTTCTTGACATTTAAAACAGGTTCTTCTTTCAACTCTTGGTTCAGATTCTTTTAACTTATACTTTTTCCTTTCAGCGAGAAACTCCTTGTTTGACTGTCTACAGAATGACTTCTCATTCTCTTCTTCCGAACTTCCTCCTTAAACAAATTTAGTTTTTGGTTTATAATTTTTCTCATTTTTATGATTCTCGGGTGGAATAAAACCTAAACCTTTCTTTTTGAAATTACTGTTATGGTTTGGTTTCTTTTGAAAACCAAAACCAGAACTGTAACCGTTTTTCTTGTTCAATCTTTATTGAACTCTTGAAGTGTATTTTTTATGTTTTTCAGTAAGATATACATCTTTCATTTCAGAATGAAAACCTTGTTAATCATTTCAGTTTTAACACTTCTTATTGAAAATTCCTCATCAGAAAATAATTTGTCAGAATCATTCAAAGTATATGCTACTTTGAATGTTTCGTCATTCAAATTATTTTTCGACATCAGAAAATCTTTATTATAAACCCTTTTGACCGGTGAACTCGAGCTTTTGTCTGACGAACTCAACTTTTCAGATTTAGACTCTGACATTGACTCTTCCTCTTTATCCAACACCTGATCGACCACTTTCTTAATTAACTCGGACTCATGATCAGTGTCAGACGCTGTAAAGGTAACATCAATATCATCTGGTAATCCATTGATAGAATCGGATTTCAGATTTGGATTGAGTGCTTCTGCCACCTTTTCAAAGTCTCGGGGGGGGGGGGGTATAGCCATCCCACATTGGATTTGGTACTATGTTATACTTCAAACCAGTTTTCTTACCAGAATTTTCTTAATCATCTGCAAACTTATGAGCTGCAACGGCAGGATAAATGTGATCAATAACATACTCTGAACTTTGATAACTTCGGAGTAAATTGTTCACTCTTTCTGTTTCAATTTTCATTGCTACCAATTCTTGTTTCAGCTCAGCATTCATCTCAATATATCCGTTGATTGCTCTTTGCTTTTGAAGAACTGTTGCTTTTAGAAGATCTTTCATCTGGATATCTTCATCACAAGCTCCTTTGTAAATATTCACTTTGCTGGTTAGGAGATCATATGACTCTTTTATACTCCTCACATTGTGCAGTAAGTTTTCTTTGAGTTTTTCCAATTCAGCCAACTTCATGTCTTTCTCAACACAACCTTTGCAAGGTACTTAACACTTTGCACAAGGTTTTTCAACCTCTACAATCTTTTCTACTTCAACAATTTTTCCAACTTCGACAATTTTCTCAACAATTTTCTCCACCACCTTCTCAAACACAACTGGTTCTTTATCAAATTCTATTTTTACTTCATTTTCTTCAAACTCGGCCTTATGTGTTGGTTCTTCTTCAGCTTTTGCCTTTTCTTCAACAATCCTTCTTGCTTCAATTTCCTCTTCAACAATCCTTCTTGCTTCCAATTCTCTCTTCAGTCTAGCAGCCCTTTTCTCTTTCAACATCTCGATTTTATCTGCAAAAAACAAATTAAAACTAAAAGAATCCAATTATTTTCTAGCTGTATTAATATACTCTTCCTCATCATCAGTATCTTCATCACTTCCTGAAGACTTAAAGATCGGTTGTCTTCTAGGACGATTCTTAGATTTGACTGATTCTTCTCCTGAGATTGAGTCTTCAAGGATTCGAGCAACAAATGCTGTTTTTCCCAAGTTTTGTTAGGATCCCACTTATCCCAACTGAATCCTTCTGGAATCCTTTCATCATCTCGGTTTAACCAACCAAAACAAGCTCTACCCCTCTTTTCATCTTCAATTTGAATAGTCTTTGAATGTGAAGATTGTTGTTGATATGGTTGTTGAGCAACCTGATGATAAATTACTTTTCGATGATAATTGTTGTTTCCGAATGGATCTTGTCTTCCGGTTGCTTCTCTGTTTATACACTCTCGTTTAAAATGCCCTTTTTCTCGGCAACAAAAACAAGTAACATTTGATTTGTCAAAACCTAGCTGAGATGTAGCAGCATCACAAAGATCATCTCTACCGGTGATTTGTTTGAATTTTTCTGCTCTTCTCAAAACACTAGCTAAACACCACTTGATGTCCATCAATTCAAGTTCCTTAGAATCAATCTGGTCATAATCCTCTTTAGTGAGCATCGGATTTTCGATTCTTCCAGCAACTAAGCTTTCATACGACTCTAACACAGTAACAAGAGATGCCATGTGTTGCTTTGCAATATCTGGAGAGAAATTTTGACCATTTTTAATATTCAATGTAAAATTGCATTGCAAATTTGTTGAACTTTGTGGTTTAGAACTTGGTGTTGAGAAATTTGGGTCAAAACCTTAATAAGACGAAGAATATCCACCACTCTGAGTTGTAGTGCTAACATTTGTTCCGGAATTACCATCAGTACTGAAAGCAGTCTGAATCTTCGGACTCGGAGTAGTCTCAACTTTGCTTCCTCTATAGTATAAACTAACATCTTGTTGAGCACTCGGATTCTTCATGATAGCAGTTTTCTGAACATCCAATTCATTTTCTTCAAGCTTCTGAATGAACTTACACAAATTCATATCTTCAGATTTTCAGTTATGCTTTAGAATCAACAGATATGTTCCCCATTTATTCTGTGGTAGCGCATCGGCTAGCTTATCAACCCATTCATCATCTTCTTTCTTGATATCCAATCTTTTCATCTCCTGGATAAGATGACAATATCTCTCAATAGTCTTCCTAGTCGTCTCATTTTCAAAAGCTGTAAACATATCAAAAGATTTCTTTAGTAATGCACGTTTATTTTTTATCATATCAGCACTTCCCTTAAACTTTTGAATGCAGTTCCCTCATGTTGAAGCAAAACGAAAATATCTTCTTTTACTGCTTGTTGGAGAAGACTAATCATCATCTTTTCACTGGTGTATCTTAATTTTTCATTCGGTGTAAATTCAATTAATGGTTTTTCATTTTCAAGATCATCTTTCGGTCTAACATATTCTTTCTCTATCGAAAACCATGCATCAAACTTATTTCCTTGCACCCAATTTTCAAAACGATTTTGTCATCCTTTAAAATCCTCAATGTACATAAGCTTTGGAGGTTTTTGGAAAGTTCTCGTTTCATTTTCGATTCCAACAGTTTCGGTAACTGTAACTGGAGCAGCTGGAGCGGTAGCAAAGGCATTGTAAAACTCATTATCCATGTTTCGGTGAAAAATTCAAAAAAAAACACAAAGTTCAAACAAACTGGAGATTCAAATGAACTGAGTTCAAACGACCTGATGAAGTTTCACACTATCTGAACCTCTTCTTGCGAACTGAACTCTATCAACTCATACGACCTGGTTCAAATTCAAACATCCTGGAAATGTTATTTCACTTTGTGCGGACTGGTTCAAGCTTCCAAATGGACTGGTTCACTTCGTACGGACTGATGAACCTTCCAAACAGACTTGAGTTTGTGCGGACTAATGAACTTTCAAATGAAATGAACTATTCACAAGACCTGAACTTCTGGTGCAAACTGGACAATTTTCAAACAACCTCGTGCGAACTGAATGAAGTGGACCTTCTTGGTGCAACTAGGGTTTACACCGTGCGAAGTGGACTGAACAAAATCAATCCGTGTGAATTGATTAATTCCAAACCGTGCGAACTAGTTACCCTTTGAAACAAATTGGTCTAATTCCAAACGATCTGACCACAATTCGTACGAACTGAGGGATGATTTCAAATGAACTGATGAGCAACTCGTGCGAACTGATGCTGATGTCACACGATCGGATATGTTTTTAACAAAATTGTTCAAGAATTAGGTCGATTTAAGGTCTAATATGTTCAAGGATTGATTAAAACAGTATTTCCCTTGTTATATGTAAAAATCAGGCCATTTTAACCGTAAAAACTCAGTTAATTTTGAAAAAATGTGAAAAAAAGTGAGTAGAAATGAGATTTTTGGATGAAAACAAGCTGAATCGGTAAGAACTCTTCCTCCTGAGCTCTGATACCACTTGTAGGATCATTGAATCAATCAAATGAGTCAATCAGAAAAGTTCTAATCCAAACCAAAGGCGGAATTCAATGATTCGGACATGATTTCAGCTTGATTAACACTAAGAATCACTAAAACTGTCTCTTGTATTGATTTGAAAGCTATTACAGGATCATTGAATCAGAATCCTACAAATGAAATCACAAGTCACCTATATATAGTGTCAGCCACTTCGCATGAACTGGACTTCACCACTTCGTACGAACTTCCAGTTCGTGTGAACTGCACTATCCACTTCGTGTGGAGTGGCTAGTTCATGACCGATGTAACAACTCTCGCCAAAATTATTATATCTTATTTTATTATGTCCAATAGGAAACCCTAATTGTGACCCCCAAATAATATTGCATGACCCCTAAAATTTTCAGAATAGTTGGAACTAGGATCAGGGCCCCTAAAACTCAGGGGGGTATTCCCTAATTAATAGTTATCTTCACACTTTGCTGTAAAATTCGACTTTTATAGATCTGTTGACTCACCTAGGCTATAAATACACGAGACTACCCTACCCTAAAAGTGTCACCGTCGCGCCACGCGACATGGACGGTTTTTCAGTATAAATTCCAGGGGTTGGCACTTGCATGGCTGCGTTGGTTCGACGTTCAAATTCGTTTTGTACACTGAGTTATTCACTTTTTCATTCAAAAACACACACTAGCACGAAGCTCTGCTGCGACAACAGGGTAATAACTTGATCACTGCTTTGATACAATGTCCGATCGATTGAAATTGATCCGATGGATGTTTAACTGCTGCCCGAACTCGGGCTATACTTTGTCATTCGTCGTGAGGGTTTTGATTTCGTGAGCTTATCGTAAATGTTGTATTAAGTTAACTGACCTAGTTTCGCGTGCATTGTTATTTAACTAGGTTAGAAGGCTAAATCCGTAGGCAAGGTTCTGTTTAACTAAACTTGCAATGTGAGTCATTCTCCTTTTATCAAAGTGCTTTACAAAACCCTAAATGTTTTCCAGTTATATTTTTCAGTGATTAATTCTTTGCTAATCTTTAATTACTGGCAGCATGTGGGGGTTTTGTGCACATTACTACTAACAATTTATCACATTAGGTGGGCGAGCCTAATTAGTGATATGTCCACACTCATAGATTCGGTCGAGTGACAGCTGAACCAGCTAATTATATGATAGGGGCAAATATAAAAACCCTTAATGCTGTAAATTTATAACAATGTGTCTTTTGTGCAAATTGAATGACTCGCATGTATTTCCCTGCTGATAAAACCTTTTTAAACATATTTCAGGTGATCTGCTGTGTTCCAGGAAAAAGTGCCGTGTAGCACTACAAGCTTTATGAAGTGTCTCGATAAAATAAATAAATATGTTTTGTTAAACCGGGAATTTCCTTGTGAAATTTCCTTTATTGTAAATTACGGGGTGTGTCCCAAATTATAATAATAAAATAATTGGGTATTTTCAAGTTTAAACGATCATGTTAACAATTCTGCTGCCAAAGTAATTTAAATACAATGGGTTTTCTGTCTCGCGGCTTCTGGACCCGGTCACACCGGGCCGGGGGCCGTGACAGAAAAAGGTGGTATCAGAGCCACTGATTTAAGCCAATTAAGTATTTAGGAATACTTAATTTTTCTGATTGCCATTCTGTGATTTTGTGAAAATTTGATTTGCAATAAATAAAATTTTAACTTAAAATTGTGTGTTTCTTCATGTGTGCTAACAGCATGAATGAACTATCGGAGGCACTCCGAAACTTTACTATCCATAGCACAGATATGGATATCATAGGAAATCCATCTGGTTATCAGGCTGATATTGAAGAGCCCATAGTATTCCAGGCCCAGCCGCAAGAGAAACCAAAGTCGAAAAAGATAAGAAGAATCATAGGCTGGAGACGCGACCGAGAAAGAAGCCAGCTGCACAGAAGGTTAAAAAACTGAGGATCCAAAGGATAAAGGGAAAGGAAAGGAGATCAGGGAGAGTTCAGGGCAAGCCTAGGAGATGCCACCATGGGAGGAGCTGGACAGCAAACTGGTAAATAGCGATCTCATCGGACCTGCCGATGAAAACCTCTTCAATTACCCAGCTGAAGTACTACTTCCAGTTAATTTAGAGCCTGCTATCCCAGATCCTATTGTCAACCCCCGACCCCTACAAGGAGAGCTGGAAGAATGGTGGACCACTGACTGGCAATTTCAGAATCTCTTGAATAATCCTAACACCTTTTCCCCCAGTTTGACCCCGAGCCTACACCAAACCCACCTATGAGCACAGAAAACTTGGCTGAACTCCGTCACTACGACGAGGAACTAGTGGACGCAGGGAATCGAATACGGGAAGTAGGAGAACAGATCTCCTAGAAATACGACAAGAGGGAGCGTCGTTTCTGAAACGCCAGTTAGCTGTGGTTACATGGTGGTGTGGTTATGTGTTTAATAATAATAAAATAATAATAAAAATATAATCATGTAGAATAAACTTAAAATAAAACTTTTGTAACATATCTGGTGTGTACGGATGCATACTAATATATAAAAATATCAACGTCACAAAGTCGACAATTTTGGCTATACATGTTGACGTAGTTATATATGATAACTTTATTGCGTTTGGTTGTTAATTATTTTGTGTCAATAACTTATATATATTGTTAATTATCAGATGGAACACGCGGGTAATGAACCAGTTAATGAAGTTAACCAATCTGAGCAAAACAATGAGGACCACTTTCTTAATAGGCAAGATATAGAAAACATCGTTGCTCAGGGAATAGCCAATGCTATCCCGACAATTGTCACTGGGGTCAAAAGCCCTGTGGAGCCTTCACAAGCTCACCCCAGTAAACGCACGCGCGACGATAATTTCAGTAATAGTGTTAACGGAGGCAGCAATAACGACAACTTGATTCAGGCCCCAATACTCAAGAAAATGAAAGTTGCAACACCTGGTTGCACCTATAAGGAATTTCTTGCCTGTAAACCTGTCGAATTTGCAGGCAATGAAGGGGCAACTACCGCTCTACGTTGATTGGAGAAAACCGAGGCAGTAATCAAAATCAGTGAATGTGTCGAGGAGGATAAGGTTATGTATGCTTCTCACCTTTTTTAAGGAAGAGGCATTAGAATGGTGGAACACGGTACTACAAGCCAAGGGAAGTGACATGGCTTATGCCATGAGTTGGGAAGAATTTAAGCGTCTGGTGGAAAGGAAATTCTGCCATGAATATGAAAAGGAACAAATGGCGTATAAGTTCCTGAGCCATCGAATGGTAGATGTTGATTGTCGAGGGTATACTTCGAAATTCTTCGAATATGCCAGAATTATACCAACTCTGGCTTTGCCAGAACCGGTACTTATTTCTCTCTATATCTGGGGTTTAATTAGCGAGATTCGTGATATCGTCAAAGCTGCGAGACCCCGCACTATTAACGAACCAATGGAGTTAGCCAATACTTTGACCGATGAGCTGGTTCGTACGCGGGAAGAAAACAGGAAAAAGGAATTAGCCCAAAAGATTACCCAAGTATTTCGTGTGGGTAATAATAATAAATTCAAGAGGAAAGGAACCGGGTCCTCTTTCACCCCGCCATTTTGCGGAATTGCAAAAAGAAACATTTTGGAAAATGTAGAGAAAATTGCAACTTCTGCTGAATTCCGGGACATCGGGAGGAGGAATGCAAGAAGAAATTAAAAGTCTGCTACAACGGTGGGGAAGCTGGGCATTTCAGACCAGAATGCCCTAAATTGGTCAAGCCAGCGGATAACAAGGCCAAACCTGCTGAAGGAACTAACAAGAAGAACGCAAGAGCCTTCCAATTGACCATGCAGGAAGCCGAACTTATTCCCGACGTAATAGCTGGTACGTTTCTAGTAGACAACGTTTATGCGAAAGTATTATTCGACTCTGGTGCAAACCAAAGTTTTATAAATACTTCTTTCTGCCAAGCTCTTAATCTACCTTTAACCAAACTTAGGCAGATTTATACATTAGAAACGACAGACGGGAACTCTGTTAACATAGATACGGTTTTGCAAAAAGAAAATATAGAACTTTCAGGTCATAAGTTTTCTGCAAACCTATTACCTATGAATTTAGTTGGATTCGATGTCGTATTAGGAATGGATTGGTTAGTAACCAACCATGCTCGAATCCTTTGTGATAAGAATCCCATAGAAATCTGTGCACCCACAGGAGAAGTAATTATGATTACAGGAGATAAGCCACGTAAACCAATGAAGTTCATTTCAGTAATGAAAGTTGCTATTTATGAACAAAAGCAAGGAATAGTGTATATGATTTCGGCAATCATTAGCACTAAGGGTAAGGAACTTAAGAAAATTCCTGTAGTATCAGAATACTCGGACGTATTCCCAGAAGAACTACAAGGATTACCACCAGATAGGGAGGTAGAATTTAGAATTCATCTGATTCCTGGAACTACACCCGTAGCTAAAGCACCCTTCCGGTTAGCACCTACTGAAATGTTAGAACTGAAAATGCAATTAGATGAATTGCTCAGTAAAGGATTCATACAACCTAGTTCATCCCCTTGGGGAGCACCAGTGTTGTTCGTAAAGAAGAAAGATGGTTCGATGCGAATGTGTATCGATTATAGGGAATTGAATAAGGTTACAATTAAGAATCGATACCCATTGCCTAGGATTGATGATCTTTTCGATCAACTTCAGGGGGCTAGATATTTTTCTAAGATAGATTTACGCTCCGGATATCATCAATTGAAGGTACAAGAAGATGACATACCTAAAACCGCTTTCAGAACTAGGTATGGTCACTACGATTTTACGGGTATGCCTTTTGGACTAACAAATGCTCCGGCAGCATTTATGGATATGATGAATAGGATCTGTAAACCGTATTTGGATAAATTTGTAATTGTCTTTATCGACGATATACTTATTTATTCCAAAAGTCAGAAAGAGCATTGTGAGCACCTGCATGCACTCTTAACTTTGTTAAGAAGGGAAAAGCTTTACGCCAAATTCTCGAAGTGTGAATTTTGGCTACAGGAGGTGCAATTTTTAGGTCACATGGTGAATCACGTAGATCCCTCTAAGATAGAAGCGATCACCAAATGGAAGGTTCCGCAATCAGTTATGGAAGTTAGAAGTTTTCTAGGGTTAGCTGGATACTATAGACGATTCATTAAGGATTTTTCCAAGATAGCAGTACCATTAACTAAGCAAACTTGTAAAGCAGTTAAGTTTGAATGGGGACCTAGACAAGAGGAAGCTTTTAAGGTTTTAAAGCAAAAGTTAACAAATGCCCCAATTCTAGCATTACCCGAAGGAACAGAAGATTTTGAAGTTTACTGCGATGCTTCTAAGCTAGGATTAGGATGTATGCTGATGCAACGCAAAAAAGGTAATTGCGTATGCCTCAAGGCAATTGAAAAAGAACGAAGAAAATTATACGACTCATGACTTAGAATTAGGAGCAATAATTTTTGCCCTTAAGATTTGGAGACATTATCTGTATGGAAGTAAGTTTACTTTTTATACAGATCATAAGAGTTTAAGATATGTATTTGGGCAAGAAGAATTAAACATGAGACAACGAAGATGGATGGAAATTTTGAGTGATTACGACTGTGATATTCAATATCACGAAGGAAAAACAAACGTAGTCGCAGATGCCCTAAGTCGTAAGTATCATGAAAAGCAAAAGCGAGTTCGTGCTCTTAGATTAAATCTTCAAGTAGATTTAATGGAACAACTGAGGAATGTTCAAGAAACAACAATCAAGGATGATGCTGAATGAATGAAAGGAAGGATAAAGGAATTAGAGCAAGGAACTGATGGAATTTGGATATTCCACAAGAAAAGGATTTGGGTACCTAAGCAAGGAGAGTTAATAAATAAGATTTTAGAGGAAGCCCATAAATCTAGGTATACCATGCATCCTGGTAATAATAAGATGTACCAAGATTTAAGAAATAACTTCTAGTGGATAGGAATGAAAAAGGACATAGCTATATATGTATCTAAGTGTCTAACTTGTTCCCAAGTTAAAGCAGAACACCAGAAACCATTAGGGTTACTCCAACAATTAGAAATTCCCGTTTGGAAATGGGAACTATTAACCATAGATTTTGTTACTAAGTTGCCCAAAACCAGAAAAGGTAACGACACAGATGCAGAAAACTTCCAGCTGCCTGTTATTTCCCGGTTGCACCGACTTAAAACGATGGTATTCGAATTCAGGGGCTTGTTTGATGGTTTTAAAAGGTCTAGGGACACTTGGAATGATCCCATATCACTTGTAGACCTTGTTGGCATGATCAAATTGAATTTAGAAACCTATATAAAGGCCATGAAGTTGTGTTCTTCAAATTGCTCATTCACTTGGAAGTCCACAACTCAACTCCTGGAGGTTGCTGGAGCTCAAGGACATTTCCTAGTGATCTCTAATCATAATTAGGACCCTTGTAAGTGTCCTTAATCCTTTCTAGTTCAGTTTAACTTAGTTGTTTAGCGTAAAGACGAACCATCGTAATTAAGATTTGACTTCGTCATTAATCTTAATCCCTTCGGTCAAAATTCAAATTGAAAGTACCTATGAGTAGGTAATTATGTGGATAATAAACCCTTAAAAGGGTATTCTCTGATACCCACTCTATCTAGGTCAATTGTCGAGTCAAACTTGATATTAAAAAGTCAACAGAATGTTTATTTCCAAATTAAAGCATAATTAGCAATGTATGATACATGTAACCTGTTTGATCATTAATGTAACTTGGTAATTAATGTAAGAACATGTCCCAACATGTTCAACTCGACAATTTTCAGTTTAGGCTCGGTTCGGGACCGAAAGTCGCATAGTTTGACTTATGCTTTGACTTTCAGTTCTGACCCGTTTAAGCATAGTTTAGAAATGCCTTAGAGCTTTATTAGGACCAAGTTACCTATAAGGATAACCCTCTGTGATTATAGAACTTGGTTCATTAGTTATCCGATTCATATGCGTGATTCCGTTAAATGCTTAAATGTTGACTATTATGCCCTTTTGACCTTAAAACATGATTTTTGAAAAAGTAAAAGAGTAGAAACCTTAGTTACTGATTTATAAACTTGCACCTAAAATTTGACTTCAGTTTGAGGTCTAGATTAAGAGTTATGCTCGTTAGCGTAATTTGAAAGCTTTTTAGTAATTAAATGGCGTAATTAGCATATAGCCTATCTAAACCCACTTTTTGATACCAATCTATTTACCCACTGATATAAAATAATATTTTAGGATTTTTGGAGATTTTTATTTATTTTTAGGCTGAGCATAACATAGAGTTCTAAGTATGATTCGGTTAATGCCGGTTTTGCCCTTTAAAGCCATAAAATGAGTTTTACAAATCCTTTTGACCCCAAACCTTTTTCTACTGATCTAATATAATAAATAAAGTATTTTGAGCCTTCTGGAATTATAAAAATATCAGCTTTCCTTTGAAAACCCGGAAATGGCTCCAAGTCGCCTTTTTAGGCATTTTTGACGCATAGTATGTATTAAGATTATGTTGAGCACATAAGGTTTGATACCTACTGATATTTTAAGTAAATTATTATATTTTTATAGTAAACTAAAGTCTTACACTCAGGTTTCCAGTTTTGACCTTTTAGGCCTATGTGAAATTACCAAAATACCCTTAAGAGGCATAGTTTGGTTATAAAGGATAGATTTCACATATATATGATACCCTACTGTTATAACCTAGTAAATTGAGTAATTTTACTGATTTCATCAGACCCAAAACTCAGGTTCATATTTAAACTCTTTTATAACCTTTTTAATGACCAAAATACCCCTACGGGGCGTAATGTGATTCTAAATCCATTTTGGGCATAATATAAGATATCTTTCTGATGTCACAACATAATTAAAGCATAATAACTTAGGAAACTTGCATATGACTCATTTGGTTACTCGTTACGCACTTTTCGCGTTCGGATCGGCGTATGTAACTAGTTTGCATATATTAGCCGAAACGGGTCAAACCATATCATTTTTGACTCAAAATCCAGAATGTGTTTAGATTACCCATATTATACAAGTCTTCAAACTTGTCGGGTCAAAACCACATTCTAATCCGGTCTTCGCCTTATCATGCGTTTGAACCGTATCTTTCTGTAAGACTAATCGGTCTAAGCTTAGGGGCTGTTTGGTAGCCTCTTAATGACCATTCAGATGATACCTCTTAATGGTTTAAAACCTCTAAATGAATAAGAGGTAACCTCAAGTATGAATGGTTAAGAGGTAACCTCTGAATGGTAAATCATCACATGTCACATTCTTCTACCTTCTCATTGGTAAAATTCTTAATGGTTCCATTAAGATGTAGCCTCTTAATGACCATTCAGAGGCTACCAAACAGCCCCTTAGGCTTAATTAAAGGCCCGTTAGCATTCTAATTAGTTATTTATACCATCATTCCAGACTAGAGCCTTCCGGTAAATGGTACCTACGCTTACTTAAGTGAATACGGCTGAGTTATTAAATTCTTGCTATTTAAGTCAGGAGCTTGCTCAGGTAAATACTCTTAACTTATTTTCCCTATACGGGCTTGGGATACGGTATTATAATAATACCGCTTGGTCGGGTATTGAATATTTAATCTTATTGTGGTTAAATTATTGAGGTAACCCGGTTTAATCTGTATTGTTTGAAATAAAGACCTTTAGGGGTTAATGACCATGTCCCGGATATCCTTGACATCATTGTGTTATAAAATGGCCACGACTTATACACGGGGTGTAGGCATACACCTGACAGTTGTTTAAGGAAAAACGGTATCTCACTCTCTTGTGGGCCTATACTTGTGGCGTGTCTGTTAATCTGACTCGGTTTCTACATCGGGTCCTGAACGTATAACGAACATGTAAATCTGTATACAAGATTATAACTATAATTGTCCCAAGTTATAAAGAGTTTGTGCCTTGTGCATTCAAATCAATTTTTATTAAACCTTTTCAAAATGAGTCGGTTGAGTGTATTTACCAGTGAAAACTGACGTATTTTCCAAAAGGGTTAAGTGACAGGTACTGGACGTAATTGGCTGGAAGCTCAGGGCGTTAATAAGGAATCTTGCAAGTTCTAGGCGTCTAAAGTCTGTTGAATAATGTTTATGTTTTAAGATCCGCCTGTGGATCCTTTACTTTCCGTTGTAATACTGGATATTACTTTATATTCGGATTGTAATATATTTATCTTTTGCTTCCGCTGTGCATTCATATATATTGTGTTGTTTGACTATGATGATATCAACTACGTCACGAAACTACCCACCGGGCCCCCCGGTGATACGTGAAAATCGGGGTGTGACAGGTTGGTATCAGAGCCAACACTGAGTGAATTAAACACTAGTCGTTTGTGTTTAATCTCAGTTACACAATTGCACATTCTTGAGTCCAGACAAGAACATAGGACTAATCCTAATTCGTTTTATTTGTTTCTTTTGTTATTTTCTGATTAGCCCTTGCATGGGCGAGTCATTTCAGTTAGAAGTCCCGTTTTGGGCAACCATGTATTTGTTTAAATTTTAATAGGAACGGTTAGATTTAAAATAACATTCCTTTTTATAAGATCTATCATTATAATAAAATGGCAAAATTTAAAAAGGACAAGACCTAGCCATATGTCACATTAAGACAGGGCCAAGATGGTAGTTCCTCAATTAGATTCAGATCCTTGTTAACATTTTGGGAGTGTTCTGCGTAATTATTAAAAGAATCTTAAAGGTAAAACCTAGCCTAATTGTCGTTGCAGACATGGCCAAGATGGTAAAACCTATTTGAAAGATTCAAACCCTTATTAACATCTAATATGTTATCATTAATGACAAAGATGTGATTCGCTAAAATCACATAAGTCATTTTTAAATTGGGATGTTCTAAATTCCCTTATTTATATAACCATCCCTTATGGATGAAGCGCCTACGGGCTATAATTAACGTCCTCTAGATTAAAGACAGTGGTAGCCTACAACTCCCTGTCAAGAAAAGGTAATGAACCTTGATTCAAACCTTAATGCCTTGATTCCATAAAATCTGGGCTTATAAAGTAAACTCGTCTACGTGACTAAGCTTTTTGTGCTATTATTTACTTGTAAATTAGGATTTATGATAAAGATCCTGAATAATTATGTATTTAACAAATTGACCAAAATGATTATTAAAAACCATGGTTAATAAATCGTCAAAAACGATAGTACTATATAGGCTTCTAAATAAACCTTGTCCTTATTGATTTTATGTAGCAAGTAAAGCTACATGGCTAAGTCAGAAGAAGTAAACAGTCATCCCCTGGAAAACCACGATGATGATAAGATTAATATAACCAGAGGAGAGCTCCGTACACTAATTGATACAGCTGTATCTAAAGCTGTAGAGGAGCAATTCAAGGAGTATAGTGGGACGCATAGTAGAACTTCTTCAGTACCCCACTCTAAGTCTGTTCCTAAGACCCATTCAGTGGCTCATGACAAGCCACCCTCTAAGAAAGACGAACTAAAGAAGGATGATGATCGACATTCATCTAATGAACACAGTGTTCCATCCAAGAGGATAGTGTTCGATAATGAACCGCGTACCAAGTCCTGTACCTATAAATACATTGTTTCCTGCAAACCCTGGGATTTTACTGGGGAGAAAGGAGCAATAGATTGTATGACCTGGTTGGATGAGATGGACACGGTACTTGACATCAGCGGTTGTGCTGAAAGGGATGTAGTGAAATATGTATCCCAATCGTTCAAGGGAGAGGCACTAGCATGGTGGAAGGCTCTCATTCAAGCTACTGGGAAGATCCCACTTTACAACATGTCATGGGAACAGTTTGTTGCTCTCATTATGGAGAACTACTGCCCTCAACATGAGGTTGAGAAGATTGAGTCAGATTTCTTATCATTGGTTATGACAAACTTAGATTGTCAAGCTTACCTCACCAGTTTCAATACCCTGTCCAGACTGGTTCCTTACCTGGTAACACCAGAACCCAAGAGAATTGCTCGCTTCATTGGGGGTTTAGCCCCAAAAATCAAAGCCAGTGTTAAGGCTTCAAGACCTACTACATTCAGGTCAGCGGCCGATCTGTCGCTATCTCTTACACTCGATGTAGTCAGAAACAAGGCTGCCAAAGCCTCTGAAGATGGAAAGCGAAAAAGGGAGGATGAGGATTCTCATCGCTCCGATAGGAAGAGGAACTCTAAGGATAAGAAGAGTTCCAGGTTTAAGAAAGACAACCAGCAGTCGGGTGAGAAGACCAGGTGCGAAACCTGTAGGAAATACCATCTCGGGAAATGCAGATTTGAATCTCAGCCTCTACCGTGTGGAATATGCAAGTCTAGGGAACATAAAACCCTGGATTGCAAGAAGTTGAAAGATGCAACCTGTTACGGTTGCAACGAGAAGGGGCATATCAAGACCAACTACCCTAGGAATCAGAAGAAGCCCGAAGAGGTCAAGAAAACAAACGCATGATGAACGCCTAGGATGCAGAATGATAACCTTAAAGCAGGTACCTTTCCTTGTCAAGCAGTTTATACAGAAATTTATTTGTTACTGGCACATATAATTCTATAAAGAACAATAAATGTTGTGAACTGTTGTCTCCGCTGATTAGGACTCCGGTCATTTAACGCAAGATAGAAATTGGCCGATGACACTATAGAAAATGCTCTAACAAATCTTAGATTGATTTTTTTTAAAAATCACTCTTTTCTGATATCCTTATGGCAAGCTTTCAAGCTATCCAAATTCATCACTATAATAAAGACAGATGTGACATTTTGATCTCCTGTCAAAAAGGTGATGGATTAGGACTAAACTTTAAATGCCATTAAAGGTCTTTTGTGACCTAGGCTAAGTAAAATTTATATATATTAAATAACGTTCATTGAGAATGTTAATTCTATATTAGCCGGTATGGTTTAATGAAACCATGGTTAGTATATAAGACCATGAGGATGATGAATAACAGTTGTCGGATCGCAACCAAGAGATTGATTCATTTAGTAATAGGAACCCAATCTTGAGTATGACAAACTCGGATAAGACATCAGTCAATCACGCCATTGATGAGGCGGCGCATGCTAATGATACTATAATTGTAAACCTGAAAAAGGTCCAAGGATGTTCTTCAAAATATGATAAGACACAGCTGTGGGAAAAGCTGTGAAGAAGATCGTGAAAAATTCAAAGAGCCGAATGCTACTTGCTCCAAATCCTTCGTAAACTATAAGTATAGAAAACTTTTAAAATCTTTCTTAAGAACCATAGTTATTAAGTGAAGGCATGAATCATAAGAACTATTTCTTCTGTTCTTGTCAAGAACCTTCAGTCATAGAATTTTAGAAGTATCCTCTTTCTAGGTGTAATGCGTCAACACTTAGAATTGATATCTCTTTGATCTCTAATGATTGCGGATACCAGGCGGTATGATAAAAGCATCATATGAGGATTGGTGTATCTTCATATGTCCCATAGATTGCTTCCATGCCTGATCAGTATGGAGGTTTAATGCATGGGACCACAAGGATATCTCAATGGTCATATGGTGCTAAGGTCAACTATTGGTATTCAAAGAAGATATCCAAAATGGAATGGTCCAAGTAAATGTTCCCGATTAAGGAATTCATGGACTCGTAACATAAATGTGTCACTTATCGGATACAGAATATGATTGATGAACTGAAGCCCGAGATTTGGAAATCTCTGTAACCTCCTTGTACCTTAATTATCTTCTCCTAAGATTACCATGTTTACCCTTGAGAGGCAAGTAGAGTTAAGATTAACATCCCACTTTGGGTTGGAGTGTGGTAGAACTCCATGATTGATTATGGAATAATCGAAATCCTGATTAAGTAAACTTTAAGATAAGAGATTCATATAGTCTAACTCGATACTCCAAGAGTTAAATAAGAAAGACGGTTCATTCTGCTTATGCATTGATTACCGCAACCCTAATTAGACAACAATTAAGAATCTTCATTAGCTGCCCAGGATCGTCGATTTGATCGACTAACGCAAGGATTAACTATTCCTTGGGATTAGTTCTAAGCAGTGGTTAGAATAACCATTTCGCCCTAAGATAAGCTTTTTATAATAGTTGTTATATAAGTATCAAGGTTGCTCCTTTGGAGACCTTGTATAGATAAAATATCAAAACGTCCGTCTGATGGATGAGACTTTGGGAAGTCCAATTATTAGGATCAGAAGGTTGCCTTGGAAACAACAGATAAGATCAAAAAAATCCATAATCATCTGTAAGTTGCCAGTATTCGGCAGAAAAATCAAGGATTAATGAAAATAGCAACCCTCCTAAGTTCTTGTGAAGGAATAAGGTTCAACAAAGATATCACCCTAGAAGGGTGTGCCAAATTGTTAATTATCAGGCTAGTTGAGCTCTGAATATATTGAATCATTCGAAGGAATCGAATGTATCAGGATCAAATAGCTTATAAGCTAAAACCTATTTAAGAAGTTTGGCGGAGCTCACAGTGCATTATACACTAATGATTTAAGGATGTGATTCACCAATAAGTCGAGAAGCGCTATCGCATAATAATATGCAGATATAAGATATGATGAGAAACCTGCATCGATTGAGAATCGACAGGTTAAGAAGCTCCAAGAAGGATACATGTACCTATTATAGAAGTCAATTGTGGGAGTTTGAAAAGACTCCAGATATGTTATAGGAGTTAGGTCCATTATGCGAAAAAAAAAGTACTTCCAGCGTTTTAACAAATCTCGAGGTCGAGATTTCTTTTAAGGGGGTGAGGATGTAACACCTCGAAAATTCACGTCCTATAATGTATTGACACGTGTCATAAGCTTGAACGTGTGAAAGAATACTCTAGAGGGACTAAAGTTGACAAATAAAGAAACTATGTGAATATAAGGGTTCAAAATGTCAACAATGGATAAATATGCCTTACAATAACCCTACAAGATGTTTATACATTCACACGAATGAATCATGGATCATACGAAGCTAAATATAAAAGAAAGTGAGAGATTACAAACTACAGGTGTTAAATGTGTCAACATGTTTAAAGTATACCTCTGAGTGACCTTTTAGCAAACCCGAAGCTTTGTAACGATTAAATATGCTCAATAGAATACATGATAAAAATATCATCAAGTTTCGTTATCGTATGAGAAAGTTATGATCAAATTCATATACGAGGGGTTAAAAGCGTCAACGTAAGAAATTATGGCTTTTCGGGTGATTACAAAGTTAACCAAGGACTTAACAAAGTTTGTATAAGTCTTGGAACCCTCAAAAGTAAATTTAGAAGGCTTATAATGCAAGAAATAATGTGAAAACGACGTTTGGAAAGTCCAGGGGCCAAATTGTAAACATTTGAAAATTTTGTTGTGCTGGCATGTTGCTTGCGCACCTCAACACTGTGGACGTTGCGGTGCGCAAGCAGGTCCCAGATGCATAAAACTTCCAGCTGCCTGTTATTTCCCGGTTGCACCGACTTAAAACGATGGTATTCGAATTCAGGGGCTTGTTTGATGGTTTTAAAAGGTCTAGGGACACTTGGAATGATCCCATATCACTTGTAGACCTTGTTGGCATGATCAAATTGAATTTAGAAACCTATATAAAGGCCATGAAGTTGTGTTCTTCAAATTGCTCATTCACTTGGAAGTCCACAACTCAACTCCTGGAGGTTGCTGGAGCTCAAGGACATTTCCTAGTGATCTCTAATCATAATTAGGACCCTTGTAAGTGTCCTTAATCCTTTCTAGTTCAGTTTAACTTAGTTGTTTAGCGTAAAGACGAACCATCGTAATTAAGATTTGACTTCGTCATTAATCTTAATCCCTTCAGTCCAAATTCAAATTGAAAGTACCTATGAGTAGGTAATTATGTGGGTAATAAACCCATGAAAGGGTATTCTCTGATACCCACTCTATCTAGGTCAATTGTCGAGTCAAACTTGATATTAAAAAGTCAACAGAATGTTTATTTCCAAATTAAAGCATAATTAGCAATGTAGGATACATGTAACCTGTTTGATCATTAATGTAACTTGGTAATTAATGTAAGAACATGTCCCAACATGTTCAACTCGAAAATTTTCAGTTTAGGCTCGGTTCGGGACCGAAAGTCGCATAGTTTGACTTATGCTTTGACTTTCAGTTCTAACCCGTTTAAGCATAGTTTAGAAATGCCTTAGAGCTTTATTAGGACCAAGTTACCTATAAGTATAACCCTCTGGGATTATACAACTTGGTTCATTAGTTATCCGATTCATATGCGTGATTCCGTTAAATGCTTAAATGTTGACTATTATGCCCTTTTGACCTTAAAACATGATTTTTGAAAAAGTAAAAGAGTAGAAACCTTAGTTACTGATTTATAAACTTGAACCTAAAATTTGACTTCAGTTTGAGGTCTAGATTAAGAGTTATGCTCGTTAGCGTAATTTGAAAGCTTTTTAGTAATTAAATGGCGTAATTAGCATATAGCCTATCTAAACCCACTTTTTGATACCAATCTATTTATCCACTGATATAAAATAATATTTTAGGATTTTTGGAGATTTTTATTTATTTTTAGGCTGAGCATAACTTAGAGTTCTAAGTATGATTCGGTTAATGCCGGTTTTGCCCTTTAAAGCCATAAAATGAGTTTTACAAATCCTTTTGACCCCAAACCTTTTTCTACTGATCTAATATAATAAATAAATTATTTTGAGCCTTCTGGAATTATAAGAATATCAGCTTTCCTTTGAAAACCCGGAAATGGCTCCAAGTCGCCTTTTTAGGCATTTTTGACGCATAGTATGTATTAAGATTATGTTGAGCACATAAGGTTTGATACCTACTGATATTTTAAGTAAATTATTATATTTTTACAGTAAACTAAAGTCTTACACTCAGGTTTCCAGTTTTGACATTTTAGGCCTATGTGAAATTACCAAAATACCCTTAAGAGGCATAGTTTGGTTATAAAGGATAGATTTCACATATATATGATACCCTACTGTTATAACCTAGTAAATTGAGTAATTTTACTGATTTCATCAGACCCAAAACTCAGGTTCATATTTAAACTCTTTTATAACCTTTTTAATGACCAAAATACCCCTACGGGGCGTAATGTGAGTCTAAATCCATTTTGGGCATAATATAAGATATCTTTCTGATGTCACAACATAATTAAAGCATAATAACTTAGGAAACTTGCATATGACTCATTTGGTTACTCGTTACACACTTTTCGCGTTCGGATCGGCGTATGTAACTAGTTTGCATATATTAGCCGAAACGGGTCAAACCATATCATTTTTGTCTCAAAATCCAGAATGTGTTTAGATTACCCATATTATACAAGTCTTCAAACTTGTCGGGTCAAAACCACATTCTAATTCGGTCTTCGCCTTATCATGCGTTTGAACCGTATCTTTCTGTAAGACTAACCGGTCTAAGCTTAGGCTTAATTAAAGGCCCGTTAGCATTCTAATTAGTTATTTATACCATCATTCCAGACTAGAGCCTTCCGGTAAATGGTACCTACGCTTACATAAGTGAATACGGCTGAGTTATTAAATTCTTGCTATTTAAGTCAGGAGCTAGCTCAGGTAAATACTCTTAACTTATTTTCCCTATACGGGCTTGGGATACGGTATTATAATAATACCGCTTGGTCGGGTATTGAATATTTAATCTTATTGTGGTTAAATTATTGAGGTAACCCAGTTTAATCTGTATTGTTTGAAATAAAGACCTTTAGGGGTTAATGACCATGTCCCGGATATCCTTGACATCATTGTGTTATAAAATGGCCACGCCTTATACACGGGGTGTAGGCATACACCTGACAGTTGTTTAAGGAAAAACGGTATCTCACTCTCTTGTGGGCCTATACTTGTGGCGTGTCTGTTAATCTGACTCGGTTTCTACATCGGCCCTGAACGTATAACGAACATGTAAATCTGTATACAAGATTATAACTATAATTGTCCCAAGTTATAAAGAGTTTGTGCCTTGTGCATTCAAATCAATTTTTATTAAACCTTTTCAAAATGAGTCGGTTGAGTGTATTTACCAGTGAAAACTGACGTATTTTCCAAAAGGGTTAAGTGACAGGTACTGGACGTAATTGGCCGGAAGCTCAGGGCGTTAATAAGGAATCTTGCAAGTTCTAGGCGTCTAAAGTCTGTTGAATAATGTTTATGTTTTAAGATCCGCCTGTGGATCCTTTACTTTCCGTTGTAATACTGGATATTACTTTATATTCGGATTGTAATATATTTATCTTTTGCTTCCGCTGTGGATTCATATATATTGTGTTGTTTGACTATGATGATATCAACTACGTCACGAAACTACCCACCGGGTCCACCGGTGATACGTGAAAATCGGGGTGTGACAATTCAAACCCTGGAAGACATGCTCAGGGCATGTGTAATAGATTTTGGTGGAAACTGGGATAATCACCTTCCCTTAATTGAATTCTCCTATAACAATAGTTACCATTCAAGTATCGAAATTGCCCCGTTCGAAGCACTGTATGGACGAAAGTGTAGAACCCCAGTTTGTTGGGCAGAAATAGCAGAAAGCCAATTATCAGGTCCTGAAATCGTACAAGAAACCACTGACAAGATAACTCAAATCAAGGAAAGACTAAAGACCGCTCGAGATCGTCAGAAGAGTTAGGCAAACAATAGACGCAAGCCGCTAGAATTTCAAGTCGGAGACAAGGTACTCTTAAAAGTTTCTCCTTGGAAAGGGGTGGTTCGGTTCGGTAAAAAGGGAAAGCTAAGTCCAAGGTAAGTAGGACCGTTCCCAATAATCCAACGCATAGGACCAGTCGCCTATCGCCTACAACTACCAGAAGAGCTGGCTGGGGTACATGACGTGTTTCATGTATCTAACCTCAAGAAGTGTTTGTCCGACGAATCCCTGGTAGTACCTCTCCAAGACATAGAGGTGAATGAGAAGTTAAAATTTGTGGAGAAACCACTTCAGATAGAAGACAGAAAGGTCAAGTTTCTCAAGCACAAAAGACTAGTACTAGTAAATGTCAAGTGGGATTCAAAGAGAGGGCCTGAGTACACTTGGGAACTGGAATCAGAGATGAAGCGAAAATATCCCTACTTGTTCCAGTAAATCTCGAGGATGAGATTTTAATAAGGTGGGGAGGATGTAACAACTCCCGCCAAAATTATTATTTCTTATTTTATTATGTCCAACAGGAAACCCTAATTGAGACCCCCAAAAAATAATGCATGACCCCTAAAAATTTTAGAACAGTTGGAACTAGGATCAGGGCCCCTAAAACTCAGGGGGGTATTCCCTAATTAATAGTTATCTTCACAGTTTGCTGTAAAATTTGAATTTTATCGATCTGTTGACTCACCTAGGCTATAAATACGCAAGGTTACCCTACCCTAAAAGTGTCCCCGTCGCGCCACGCGACAGGGACGGTTTTTCAGTATAAATTCCAGGGGTTGGCACTTGCATGGCTGCGTTGGTTCGACGTTCAAATTCGTTTTGTACACTGAGTTATTCACTTTTTCGTTCAAAAACACACACTAGCACAAAGCTCTGCGACAACAGGGTAATAACTCGATCACTGCTATGATACAATGTCCGATCGATTGAAACTGATCCGATGGATGTTTAAGTGTTGCCCGAACTCGGGCTATACTTTGTCATTCGTCGTGAGGGTTTTGATTTCATGAGCTTATCGTAAATGTTGTATTAAGTTAACTGACCTAGTTTTGCGTGTATTGTTATTTAACTAGGTTACAAGGCTAAATCCGTAGGCAAGGTTCTGTTCAACTAAACTTGTAATGTGACTCATTCTCCTCTTATCAAAGTGCTTTACAAAACCCTAAATGTTTTCCAGTTATATTTTGCAGTGATTAAGTCTTTGCTAATCTTTAATTACTGGCAGTATGTGGGGGTTTTGTGCACATTACTACTAAAGATTTATCACATTAGGTGGGCGAGCCTAATTAGTGGTATGTCCACAGTCATAGATTCGGTAGAGTGACAGCTGAACCAGCTAATTATATGATAGGGACAAATATAAAAACTCTTAATGCCGTAAATTTATAACAATGTGTATTTTGTGCAAATTGAATGACTCGCCAGTATTTCGCCGCTGATAAAACCTTTTTAAACATGTTTCAGGTGATTTGCTGTGATCCAGGGAAAAAGTGTTATGTAGCACTACAAGCTTTAGAGAAGTGGCTCGATAAAATAAATAAATATGTTTTGTTAAACCGGGAATTTCCTTGTGAAATTTCCTTTACTGTAAATTACGGGGTGTGTCCCAAATTATAATAATAAAATAATTGGGCATTTTCAAGTTTAAATGATCCTGTTAACAATTTCGCTGCCAAAGTAATTTAAATACCACGGGTTTTCTGTCCCGCGGCTTCTGGACCGGGTCACACCGGGCCGGGGGTCGTGACAACCGATTCCCGTTTTTCTCGTACAACGTGTGTAGATCTAACAATTTTATTACAAGACTCGATACAAGATAAAGTCGACAGACATATGCACCAGCAAATCAGCTACGAATTTGGGTGATTTGGGAGTGATTAGAGAGTGTTGTGAGTGTTTAGAAAAGTGAAAATGGCTTGGTATTTATAGGGAATGATTAGGTTAGTTGGTGGTTGTAAATTAAATGTTAAAAGTTGTTTAAACTCAAAAAAAATCACAAAATCGCGCTCAAAACAGTAACCTGACCCATTTCTGCGCACCTGGCTCCTTTTGACGAGTTCATAAATAAAAACTAAGCTAGGTTTCTTTCGATGTGAAGACCCAGCCCAGCTGGTTATGTGCGCTTGTATTGAGTAGGGTGACCCAGGTTCGAGTCCCAGCCAGCCCCTTTATTTTTGTTTTGATTTTTTTAACTTTCAGAAGTTACACATATAGTCCCTGCAGGTTTACAGTTTCAGTTAATTGCTCTATCAGCCCCTTAACATTAATTAACTAAGCTATATTATCTTTTTAAAGGAACTAACCTTATAGTTTTAAACTAACTAGGTTAATTTGCATATAATCACTTTAAAAATTAACGAAACTAACTAGGTTATTATAAAAATTAAACCTTTAAATAGTAAAAATTAATTAATTTAATTAATTAAATAACCATATTTTATAAATGAATTTAAATTAGGATAAAAATCTTTAAACGGTTATTCATTTCACGAGGCTTCCAATCTCATTATTTTAATTAGTTTAACGATTATCAAGTGTTGGTAAATAAAGAATCAAGAATCCTTGAACAATATTTCATTCAAAGGGCGTATTATTCACAAGTTTCACGTATTTGCAAGATTAGCACAAAGTTTCCAAGAATTACGAATATGCATCGAATGTTTCACGGAATTAAAGGTATGAATATGTATGAAGTACGTATCACACGAAACTAAAGAAATACAAGTTTATTTATGATTGACGCCTCGGATTTACAACGATTACTACGAAAGAACGATTATAAGAACACAAGTCCATAATTCAAAACCAACAAATTAAACAACATTGCCAACTTTTTAGCCTGTCGCGTGTCGCGACAGGTTTGTCAAATTGTCTTCGCGGGACGTGAGGCCCATCGCGTTGGGCGATGCCTCAGACCATTTACCGTCGCAGGATGCAGAGGCTCTGTTTTGGTAGAAGGTTTGCAGTTGGGAGCTGCATACTCTCAACAATACCATTTTTCACGAAAACGATGATAACTCACTCAATTTTTATCCGTTTTACGACCTGTTTCTTCCTACGTGATCATAGTTTGTTTCTCTATCATATAGAGTTAAAACCCGACATCCATATTAACAATTTTCTAAAGTTTAAGCTCTCGGCTTAAAATTCAATTATTAAACTTTTGACCCGTTTATGATTTATTAAACAAACTTGTTTCTAAATGATCATAAAGCATATACCAACATATTTAACTCCAACTCTTTAAATCGGGTTGATAACTTTTATGAATTAACTGACCATTGCCCAAGTTATGCGCATAATTCATTTTGACCCGTTAAGAGAATTTAAGCATTTAAGCTTAAAGCTCGCTCTTCCTTTTTATACATCTCATTTCCACATTAGGATATCTACTTATCTTTCACCACAACTATATTCGTGGTGGATTTAATATAGTGAACTATTTATTCTGAATTCTACCCTTCGGATAGTCTGTGACAACTGTGCCTACAGTTATCACTAACCAGTCTCGAAAAGTTTCGTAAGCAATAAAACCTTGTGTTCATTTCTTGTATTTTGTAATTATCTATGATACTTGCACAATATCTATCCTTGTTCAAATTCAAACCCTTGAACACTTTCTAGAAAGCCATACGCAAATTGACGCGTAAACGTAATCAGTTAACGCAACATACACTACAGAACAGTGATATATGCTTAACATACCTTAAATAACCTCTACATAACTTATAAATAAGTTTTGAAGGGTTTGGTATAGCAAAAACAAGTTTATTCGCTCACAGGGACTATTTGCGACAAACTGCGAAAGTCTGCCGATTCGTATAGTGACATACACTCTAGAACATGATCATAAGCTAAACATACCATAAATAACCTTAAAATACCTTTGAAATAACCTTTGAGGGATTTGGTGTGAGAAAATATTCTTAATTGATCAACATGGACTAAAAGCGTCAAAAAATGCATAAGTTTGCATTTACGAGCATATCTTATGTTCTGAGCATATCCGGACATCCAAAAATTTTTGTGATCATTAAAATATTTTATTTTAGTGATTGGAATGCTGAAATACCATTCGTCGCGTAATTTGGATCATTCTTCGCATCCGTTCAAGTTTCGTCGTAATTAACCGAATAACGTGACCGTACGACCAAACGGACTGACATCCATGATATTTTCAAGCATATTTCATGTCCCCTATACTTTGACATCATTATTGAGCCTTGAAAATGGGTTTACGGGGCTTAAACGTGTCGAAAACCAAGTTTTATGCATGTAGGGGCTGTTTCTGCCAAACTTTCAAACTTACTGGGCACTAGGTCGCGGGCCGCGAAGGCCAGACCTGTATCCTATGCGGGGCGCGATAGCTACCTCTGGGCGGATTCTTTGAATCTTTAATTCAGCTGCTGTTCTTGGATTTTAATCCTAGTTTTAGCATACCTTGGGCTTGTTTAAAGGCTCCCCTAGTATTTAAATCAATGAGCAACATGTGTATGGTCAACATTAAGCCTTGAACAACTCAAAAACACATGGAATGATCTTAATGGATCAAGAAACTCTATAAATACCCATGAAGTTTTCATTCCAACTTGCTCATTCCATTATTCTTTCACCTTGGATCTGATTAAAGCTATCCCTTTTGGTTGAATGCTTCATTCTTCAGTTTTCTTTGTTCTCTATTCAAGCTTGGCCTCTTGTAAGTGCTCCTTCATGCTTGATTATGCATTTCAAGCATGAAAGTCAAATAGTGTTTGACTTTCTGCTTTGACCATGATTTGGTCAAGTCAAAGTTCATTTGAACATTGCAACGTGAGCGTAATCACGATGCTTATAGTCCCTTGTGACTATACCTACTGATTACCACGTTATTATGCGTAGTGACGAGTCATAGTTTCGGTCAAAATGCCGATTATGCGCTGTTCGACCCAGTATTGCCTTAACAACTTCTTTTCACGTAATATGGCAAGTGATTTCAGTAGATGTGAAAAAAGACGTGCGGAAATGGAAATCGGACTTTCAAGAAACAAGACCTACAGAATTATCAAGTTTATATCACTTTGAAACAAAAATGGTTTACAAGGTGATTGTAAGATTATTATCTAATACAAATGAATCTTGAATTCTGTGGGTGAGAGGGCAATGGAGTTTTGATGTATGTGTGAATGCTAAGCTTCAAACTGAATTGTCTTCTGCTGGTTGAGCCTTCTATTTATAGAAGGCAGGGTGCATGAATAAACAATAGTTTATTCATGCAATAAGTCCTGCAAAAAGTAGCCATTTGACATATTCATTGAATCCAACATTCAAGTTGCCTTTTTCATCATGATATCCAATAATGTCAACTTGCTTCGGTAAGTGTGGCAGGATAGAGCTGATGTCAGACAAGTGGGGTATTCATCAGAATTTATGATAAACCACTTCATCAGAAATTATGGTTAACAAATCATCAGAAAAATCCTGATGATCAGAATCATCAGAAACTGATGATATTTCATCAGAAATATCATCAGAACCATCAGAAATGACCTTCTCTGATAATCCAATTCAGCTCTCGATCAACTTGTAATTCTTTGAAGTAGATGTTGTGCATTTCAGTTGTCCTATATGATCTTCTTCTTCTTGTTTGTGATCTTCAGGACTGTTATCTCTTCATAGATCCAGTTGATTGTGATTTTCTTCAATACTTACAAATAAAGTTTCCTAACAGTTTCCCCCTAAGTATTGTAAGAAAATGAACTACCTTATGAACAGAAAATTTCCAAACAGTGGAAACATAACACTTGCAAATTTAAACTAGTTACTGATGTTTTTGAAAAACAAATAAAATAAAGAGATTAAATAAACAAGTTCTTCAATTCAGCTTCACTTTCGTGTGCACGTCTCCTTTCTTTAACTGCTTTTTGTAGGAGATATACTTGTTGCAGCTGACATACATGTCTTTGTACCATTCTCTTGCTTGGATCCATTCTTCAAGCATTTGCTCAATTTCTTTCCTGTGTCCCTCCAAGTTCTTTTCTGTCTTCTGAAGATGTTATTGTCTTTTGTTCATGGTTTTCATGATATACTTCATAGTTTGATTTGAGTACTTACAGATATCAACACTTCTGAACAGAGCTTTGTTATTATCAATATCTCTGAAGATGACACCATAGTTGTGACTGTTAGTTTTGCTTGTAATGATGTCTCCAGATCTTGCATCTTCCAATATTTCTGAGGGAACTTTTGTCTTTGGTGCTCTGACATACACCTTTGTTGTGTACATGCTCATAGTTGATGCATAGATCAAAGTCTGAAAAAGCCATTCTTTCAAATAGCAGTATTCCAGCCTTTGATCTGCCATTTAACGCCCTTCTGACTTCTTGATTACTTTTCTTTTCCTTTTCATAATGATCCTTCATAAACAGAATGTCCATAGGATGCAATTGGTCAGCTATTTCTTCATCAGTCACCATTTGTTCTTCCCCATTTTCTCTCAGAAGTGTGTATCTGTTTTGCACACGAGTTCCTCCAACATCATCGGTTGCAACTTTCACTTCATCCACCTTTAAAATTCTCTTTACTGGATTCTCATTCTTGGAGTGAATGCTACCTGAACCTCTTTTAATCCTTTCATCTCTTAAAGCCAGACTGACAGGAGACAGTGGTCTTGGTAGTTCATCTTCTTTTGTTAAGTAATAACTCACTAGATTGTACTCTGGGAATATCATTACATCCCTGGCAATCTCTTTAACCATGACACACTTAGTTTCAGAGATTTTTCTTTTAACAATCTTTGATTTTCCTGGTGAATCACCTTCTTGTTCCCATTCATTCATTGTTTGTTTGTTCATAAATTTACTTATGGCTGAGTCATCAGACAATGTTGACTTTGGGACAGATGCTAGCAATTTCAAATTTTTAATAACTTGAGGTTTTGCAGTTGCTAACCTTTTCAGCATTTCATCTCTTGGGACACTTGGAGGTGGACCCATCATTGTGGTTCCAGCTTTGGTGATTGGTGTGGTTGATGATTGTTGTGGAGTTGACTTTGGAGCTTCTTGATGTGAACTTTCAGTAGGAATTTCTTTCATGAGTTCTTGGGGATCCACTTTGGCCAATCTTGCAATGTTGAACTGCATCTTCTCCATCAGTTGTTGCACCTCTCTTACATGTTTTGAGTTGCTGGTTATGTTTTTCTGAACTTTGGTGAATTCAGTTTGAGCTTTCGTCTGAATTAGAGCCCATTCTTTTGACAGCTTCTCAAGGGCATATGTGATACTATTATTGCTTGCCCTTAGTATGGTAACTTCCTCCAAAACTCTGTTTGTACTGCTTGACTGCCTTGATTCCACCGCATTTGCAACTTGTGCCTTGATCTTTTCTATTTCTGTGAGAATCATCTGGATTTCTGATGCAGAGATATTGGATTCTGGTGCCTTTTCTTTCATCTTTTGAAGAGACTTTAGTGCTTCAGTTTTTTCTTCAGTTTGTTTCTTTATTGCCTCCACTGATTCTGACAAAGTCTTCATATCAGCCCTTTGACCTTGTATTTCTGACAGCAACATATCAAGTTTATTTTATACTGGATTTCTTTTGCAGACTTTGTAAACATTTTCCAGCATTGTTTCTAAATTCTCTTGGTTCATGGGTGTTTCAGTGATATTTGGAACAACAGATGTTCCTTGTCACATTCCAGCTACAAACACATTTGCTGCTGTTTTGGAAATGATAGGGTCACTTTTGGCTTTACCAGATTTTGGTACAGCTTTAAGTTTACCAGAATCATCTTCACCAGTGATGAAAAACACATTTTCATCCTGGATTTCCTTATGTCCTTGAATCATATCAACATATGATCCTCCATAAGTTTTTGAGGTAAACAGATTACCTTTCGCCAGATTTCCTTGATCAGTTTCCTGATCTTTATCTGTTGGGATCTCATCCTCTTCCTCATTTTCTGATTTAGAGTTGAGATTAATGGAACTAGTGACCTCCTCATCAACATTCGTTGTTCTGTATTCTAACTTGTACGAAACATTAACTGAACTTTCTGATTTTGTTTCTTTTGTCTGAGAGTCAACGTAAACAGTTTTTAAAAGAGATGTACCAGCAATCTGAGATTCATCATAATGTATGACTTCAGTGGCTTCAATTGTAGTAGCATCAAAGTGAGTTTCTTCATAATGTTGTTTTTCAGCATTTTCATGAGTTCCTCCAACAACATGTGATTCTGCATAATGTTCATGTACTTCCTTTTGATGAATCTCAAATTCATGATGAATTCCTACTTCCTGAACATGTTGGCTTTCAGCATGTTGTGTCTTGTTTTCTGGTGAGTTAGCTATCTCCAGAATTCTTTTTCCTCCTGCACCCTCTGTTTCTGATGGCGAGGACTTCTCATCATCTCCTGCTTCTATTGATGAAGAACAGTTCACAACTTCTCTGTTGGGTTCTTCTATTGGAGAATCTGATTTGGTCAGAAGTTCTTCATGTTGTATTCTATATTGTGAGTCTGGTGCAATGAGGTATAACATGCTTTCTGGCAACACAGGGATATCTTTGTCTGATTCCCATCTATGATTGGAACTCCAGGCCTTCATGGTATTTGAACTCCAAACATCTTCCAAAATTGGAATTTCTATGTTCCTTGCAGCAAATGTTTCAGAGATGAAAATAGAGATTAACCTTGGATATGGCAGATGTGAGGTTATTTTTCCATTTCTGGTGAAGATTGACCTTTTGAGTAGATTGAAAATTTCTGACCCGTAATCAATTTTGAACCCAGTTATAAGTCCATACATGATTTTCAGAATAGCTTGACTAATTTGATCAGTTCCTCCTATCTTTGAGGTGAGACATTTGTTTAGCACCTCTATCATCACTTGCCAGATTGCTGGCAATTCACTTCTTCTAATTGCTCCAATTTTGTTGATATCCTTTTTCTTGTAACCAAGTCCAATGATGAAGCTTATTAACTCTTCTCTGCTTGGAGCTTCAATGTAACTATCAAGAATAGGCAGTTTAACCCATTCTCTTACTCTTGCAGGGGTTAATGTTACAAAAACACTTCCCCATACATGAGCAGAGACCTGATTTTCTTCAACTTCATTAAAGGTGTGAACAAATTGCTGTAGTAGCCTTTCTGGTACCTCTCTTCCTTTAGTTAGTGCTCCTGAGATTGGACATTTTGTGAGATATTCAACCAGAAGTTGACATCTTACATCATACTCCGAATGCTCTGTATTCATCAGCAGATTGTTTTCCTTCATTGGTAGAAGTTCTGCTTCTTCAAGAAAAGGTACTTCATGTTGAACAATTGGGATGTTGAGGTTTACTTCTGCCATTGTTGATCTCTGTGAGTTAGGGTTTGAAATTTAGGGATTTTTTAATTATGAGTGAGAAACAGGGGATTTTCAGGGTTGAAGTTTTTGAGAAGGAGGTGAGTGATTTTTGAATTTCTGCTAAGTGTGTGTTATATAGGAGTGTTTCAGCAGAGGATTGTGGGTGTATGGAGTTGAAGGGGTATAGAACGTGGCATGTAATGGTTGTTAAGAGATCATTAAATGTCTTTATAACCGTTAGATCGTGTAACGTGAGTTTTTGGTTCAGAATGTAACCGTTGGATCGTGGGTATCAAGACATTAATGAAATGGTTTATCATGTAATCGTGGTTATGCCCTTTCAACTTGTCCCTTCAATTTGTAGTTTCTTAATTTATTCCTTCACGAAAGTGTTGCACTGATTTTTGATTGGAGAAAACTATCGGTTATATGACACCTTTTCATCTTTGTGGACCCCATTAGATAGGAGGTCCAATCACCTTCCTTCATATGCATCCTCTTTTCTTTGTAAGTCAAAGTCCCATTCTGATGATGTCATCAGAAATTCAACATAAATTCAGTTGAAAATATATATTTCCTTTTGATCTGTCTTCTGTTGACCTTTTAGATGTGGTCAACAGAAGTCAACAATTTTCAACAGAATTTCTTGGTTGAGTGTTCCCCCTAAACTTGTGATCCTCTTTAACAGATTTTTTTTAGATGAGAGGGAATGAGATAAGATCAGAAGACTCACATTTGTTTTTCTGGTGGCATCCATGTCTCTTGGCTTTTTCTGATATTTTCTGAAACATTTTATCATCTTGAAGTTTTATCAGAAAAATTTTAGATCCATTTTTGAATTACCAGATTTTGTCTCCTGTCATCAGCAATTTAGAGTTTTGTGTCAAAATTTTGATTTCTGATGATCATGTTTCTCATTTACTTTACCCATTTCCCAAACCATAAACCAGATAACAAAGTAAATAATGGAAGCACATAATATAAACATATTTAACATGCAAAAAAAATATACACAAACAAAACAAAGAACAACCTAATCAATATCTATGCCTTCTTTGTGTTCCATCTCAAGGAGCAACAACATGTCAGTTATCAACCCGTAGTTCTGGTTGGTGGGTACAAGCATGCTGAGACCCATGTTTTCTTGAAGTCACATATCTGCTCTTGGGTAACTTGCAGGGATACCTGCAAAGTCTAGCTGGCTCGTGATTATCTTCGTCAGAAAATGAGGATACATCAAGAACGACTTACCAACCCACATGTTACTTGCAAAATCTCTCATTAGATAATAAGAGAAATTGTAAGGAACTTTGAGTACAAGTGCTCGTATAGGCTCCATCAATCTAAGAGATACTTCATGATGATTGATGACCTTCTTTGAAAAACATGCACCCATCTGCGTAACCAGATATTTCCATGGCTTGATAAAGCCATGTTTGTTGATTGCTCGTTGTTAGGTTTCCGTATGGTAACCCATCTGTCTCAAGACATCATCCTTTTGAGGCCTTGAGAACATCAGGACATCATTATCATCATCGAGTTGAAGAGCCGTCCTGATGGTGGCTTCATTTAACAGAATTTTTTGATTTAGCACCACACTCTCGATAGCCATCTGTTCTATGTTCTCATACTCAAATAATGTTGCATTTTTCCAGAAGATTTGAAGAATCTCTGGATGAACAGTTATATGAGCAGTGAGGGCATAGTTCAAGTTACTACTCATGAGCATTTTAAGCACAACTTGACATCCTTCCCATTGAGGACCTTCCAGATTGGTCCTCAATCTAAGATTATGATATGGATGAAGAACAAGTGGGAAGCATTCATCTTTGATGGTATTCATTTTGTGTGTGTGGGAGAGTGTGAGGTGAAGGTGAAGATGAAGTCTTAGAGTGCCCCTTTTTTTGTGTGTGAGAATGACAGTTTTCAACTCAAAGTGGTGACCATTTATAGTAAACTTAATATTTTCCATAAATGGAAACTACCTACTTATAGATTTTCTTCACCGCAATCTCTGTTATTTAATTGATTATCAGAGGACAGAAAGTATAACAGAGATACGCTTCTTCTCCACTTCACTTGCATTAAATGGTTTAGGCGGCCAATTCTGGTAATGTATCATGATAGCCTACCAATATGTCACTTCAATCTCCTTAATACTTGATGGGTTGCAATAAATGAAGGAGAGAGAAAGTTTCATATTAACGAGTTCCCAGAAACTTTCTGTTAAATAACGTTACCAGCACTAAGAAAAGAAATTTTTTAAACAATTTTTTTTTAAAGAGAGAAAGAAAAAAATGCCAATGTACAGTTTATGAATATGTTGTCAAGAGATATGAATAAGGATGATGACATGCAGGAATTTGTTCTAATGATCTATGATAATTCTGATTATCCAGCATATTTCTCTGATGATTCACCAGAAATTCTGATGATTTATCAGGTGTTCTGATGTTGTATCAGATTTTCTGATGATTACATCAGATTTTCTGATAACTTATCAGATTTTCTAGTGATTTATCAGATATACGATTTTTTTATTATCACTAAACAATTTATCAAGCATTTTTCTGGTGATGAGAACAGAGATTTTTTATCATAGAACTGACCATAACTTAGCAGATTAGTCGTTAAGCCTTCAACATAGGCTACTTTCTCTATGGTCAAACATCCATATCTTATACATCCATATCCCATGATCCTCCCTTTTACTCCATTTCCAAAATTTACCATTCTACCCAGCTTTGAAACAAAGTTGCTGAGTAAGCTCCTGTCCCCAGTCATGTGCTTGGAGCTTCCTGAGTCACAGTACCAGATCTGCTGCACATGATGGTCCTGAAATGGAATTATTAGAGGGTTTTTGGTTCCCAGGCATGCTTGGGTACTTTTTCTGATGGGATTCTAATCAGGTTATTTTTTCTTCTTGGTTTTTCATCAGAAATTTTGTTATATGCTGAGCCATAAACAGATTTTGCATTTTTCTTTTGAAGATGGTGTTGCACAAGCTTCAGTATGTCAACACACATACAAGATTTATCAGAATCTTCTGATATTTTTTCTTGTGATGGAATGAGTGGATAATTTTGAAAAGATGAGTGAACTACTTATGGAGACTCTACAGATTCTTGACTGCATTCACTTATGTTTGCTTTGAAGTTTGGTTTTTCAAAAGAGTATTCAGAACAAGTTGACTTGCAAGATTCAGAATCAGATTCTGATGATAATTTATCAAAAATCTAATGAGTTGCTTTTACAAAGACAGTGGGTTTATTTCCTCTTGAGTTTTTATATCCTAAACGCTTTCCTTTGTTCTTTGGTGTGGACTCAATGAAATTTATGAATTCTTTGGCTTGTTGAAAACCTCTTACATTGATTTCTTTATCATTGATTTTCTTGTAAAGATCTTTTCTTTCATTTTCATAAAACTCAATTTTAGCTCTTCGATCTCCTAGCCTCATCAAGAAAGAATCACAGTTGATTACTTTTAGCAGTTGCGGACGTAACACTCAGATTGACTATATTTTGATGAGGCTAGGAGATCGAAGGTGGTGGAGGGACTGCAAGGTTATACCAAGGGAGACAACAGTGACTCAACACCGTTTATTGGTGGCGGATATAGTCATGAGAGGAAAACTGACCAAGGGAGAGAGGGTAATGCGTCCTAGGGTTAGATGGGGTATGTTAAAGGGCGACAAAATCGAAGTGTTTAGAGATAAGGTCCTCTTAATGACATCGCCTAGAGTAGATGGGGACGCAAACCAAATGTGGGAGGACATGGCAAACACCATTACTAATGTGGCGAAGGAAACGCTAGGGGTTGTAAAAGGAAAGAGGTGTGGCCATAAGGAGTCATGGTGGTGGAATGAGGATGTGCATACTAAAATAAGGATTAAACAAGGGTGCTTTAGGGATCTTTTGAGGTGTACAGTCGAGGAGGAGCAAGCGATTTTAAGGGATAGATATAAAGAGGCTAAGAGAGAGGCGAAGAAGGCAGTGTCAGAGGCGAAGAACGCAGCTTACAAGCAGATGTATGATCGACTGGAAACAAAGGAGGGGGAGCATGACATGTTCAAGATTGCAAAGGCTAGAGAGCGTAGAAGGCAAGACTTAGGAGCAGTGAAGTTTTTAAAGGGAGAGGACGGATGCGTTTTGGTCAAAGAACACGACATTAAGATGAGATGGCAAGTGTACTTCTACAATCTTTTCAATGGCAGGAGGGATTACCAACAAGAAATTGGAGAAATTGAAGAAAATGATGATTCACCTACGCAAAGGCGACTACGGAATAACGGCTACTGTCGACGTATCACACGGGAGGAGGTGAGAACAAACCTTAGAAAGATGGGAAGAGCTAAGGCAGTTGGGCCAGATAACATACCGATTGAGGTATGGAAATTCTTGGGAGAAGAAGGAGTACATTGGCTAACTATTTTATTCAATCTTATTTTCAAATCTGGGAAAATGCCAGATCAATGGAGGAATAGTGTAGTAGTTCCTGTGTATAAGAACAAAGGGGACGCCCAATGTTGTGGGAATTATAGAGGGATTAAGTTGCTAGGACACACTATGAAATTATGGGAGAGAATAATTGAGACGAGAATCCGAAGAGAAACTCAAGTCACGGTAAACCAATTTGGTTTTATGCCAGGGCGATCGACTACGGAGGCAATACATATTCTAAGGAGATTGATGGAGAAGTATAGGGAGAAGAAACGGGACCTACACATGGTGTTCATTGATCTTGAAAAGGCCTATGACAGTGTGCCACGTAGACTGATTTGGGATAGTTTGGAGAGTAGAGGGGTTTCTGGGAAGTATATAGACTTAATTAGGGATATGTATGTTAGGACTGAGACTAGGGTCCGAGCGCCTGTAGGGGATACTGATTCTTTCCCGGTGGATGTAGGACTCCACCAAGGGTCCGCTTTGAGCCCTTTTCTATTTGCAGTTATCCTAGATGAGTTGACAAAGTTAATTCAGGGGGCTCTTCCGTGGTGCCTGCTTTTTGCAGATGATATTGTGTTAGTTGCTGATAGTAAACAAAGCCTGAATGCGAGGTTAGAAGAGTGGCGAGCAGCTTTAGAGGGAAGAGGTTTAAAGATTAGTCGATCTAAGACTGAGTACTTGTATTGCGACTTTAGTGGAGTAGACAACGATGAGGACATTCAGATCACCATTGATAGTCAAGCGGTCCCGCAGGTGACTAAGTTCAAGTATCTAGGATCGTTTGTCCAGAGGGATGGGGAGATAGATAGTGACGTTGCCCACCGCATCCAGGTCGGATGGTGTAGGTGGAGAGCTGCCACTGGGGTATTGTGCGATAGGAGGTTCCCAACAAAATTGAAAGGGAAATTTTATAGGGTTGCAATTAGACCTGCTATGTTATATGGAACCGAATGTTGGGCCATTAAGGAAGTACAGGCACGCAAGATGGAGGTAGCAGAGATGAGAATGCTAAGATGGATGTGTGGCCACACAAGGTTAGACCGGATAAGAAATAATGTTTTTAGGGAAAGGTTACAAGTAGCTAGTATATCAGATAAGATAAAGGAGGGAAGATTGAGATGGTTTGGGCATGTGAAGAGGAGGCAGACGATAGAACCAGCTAGAGTGGTTGAAACCCTCGAGGTGGAGGGGAGGAGGAGTAGAGGCAGACCCAAAATTACTTGGGATGAGCGGATTAGGCAGGATTTGCAAAAATTGCACCTCTCTGAGAACATGGTCCATGATAGGAGCTCGTGGAGACGTAGGATTAAGGTTAAGGATTTCTAGGAAAGGGTACAATTGTGTTTTTAGGTGTAGTGGAGTGTATGGTCGTACATAAGTAACTATGTGTATAAGATGTTTTGTACAGTTGTGTTTCTAGGTGTAGTGTATGGTCGTAAATATGTAACTACGGGTATAGACTGTTTGTGTTGTCATATTTGTTCTGTTCTACTATGCACTATTTTGCAACTCATACTACATTGGTAGCTTCATACACATATACACACACACACCCCATGCTCTATTTATTTCTTTCCTGGGTGTTTTGGAGCCGAGGGTCTCTCTGGAAGCAGCCTCTCTATCCCTAGGGGTAGAGGTAAGGTGTGCCTACATCCCACCCTCCCCAGACCCTACAAATAGCTTTGCTCTTTGTGGGATTTTACTGGGTATGATTGATTGATTGATTGATCTAAACTTTCCTCTATAAGTAGTTAGTTTTCAAGAATGATTTTATTCAAGGTCCTTTGCAACTCATCAGATTTTCTAATATCTGATAGATGTTTTTCTTGCTGATTTAGAAAATCTGACATGAGCTTGTTTAGCTTGTGTTCAAGATCAAGATTGTCTAAATTTACCTTTTGTTCTGAAGTTTCTGGTAGACCTTCAGAAAGTGCCATTAGGCAGAAATTTACCATTTCTTCTTCTTCATCATCTGAAGAATCATCAGATAACCATGTATCTGTTCCTGCAATTAAGCTAACTTGTTGCTGCTTCTTTGCTTCTTCAAGCTTTTTCTCATAATAAGAAACATCCTTGAGCTTTTTAGTCTTGCATTCTGATGCATAGTGACCTCTCTGCTTGCACTTGTAACACACAACTTCAGCCTTCCCTTTATCCTTAGATCTACTTTCCTCTTTAGATCTCCCTTCCATCCTTCCTCTGTCACTTCTCTGGTATCTTTGGCTTCCTCCCCTCAACCTCTGCTTAAATGTTTTGGTGAGCAGTGCTATTGCTTCAGCAAAAGCTGAAAAATCTGATGAAGTATCAGAAATTTCACAACTTTGGTTATTTGATGGTTGTGGATCATTGGTGGGTATTGTTCTTTGTGAGTTTGAGATAAGAGCTAAAGATCCCCCTCTTTGAATGGTTTCTTCAAATATTTCTTCCTTTCTGGGGATTAAGATGATGTATAAGTCATGGAGACTCATGTTTCCTAGTTCTAAGGTTGAGGATAAAGTCATGGTTAGACTTCTCCATTCTCTAGGAAGGGCATCAAGAAATTTTATGTTTCTTTCATCATTTGACTTTGTTATTCCAAATTTCTTTAGCTCGTTTAAAAGTTTTATAAATCTTAGATATGTATCATTTAATCTTTCATTTGGCAAACTTTTAAACCTTTCATATGATGAGACATTGTTTGTTCTTTTGTTTCTTCTCATCCTTTCTCCTCCTTCACAAAGATTTTCCAACTGATCCCATATTTCCTTGGCTGATGCACATGCATCAACTTGTGAAAATATGTCATTGGGGATGGCCATTATTAAAAGTGACTTTGCCCTTTCATCCCCAGCCACCTTTTCCTTGTCTTCCTCACTCCAAAGTATTTCACTTTTGGGAGCTCGGGAGGCAGGGATAGCAGGTGATTGGTCAGTTGCTGGAATAGCTGGTATTTCAGTCATTGGTATATGTGGAACCCTTTCAATGGATTGAAACAGAGCTCGGTCATGACCATTAAGGAAATTGACCATCCTGATTTTCCATTGGGGGTATTCCTCTCTGACCAGAGTTGGAGGTTTGGACATCGAACGAATGTTAAAAGCATTATTCCAGGATTGAAAGCTGGCCATATTTAGAGAAAAGAAGATGAGCGATTGATCGTTTGATAATAATTTATTCAATCAGCTCTGATACCAATTGTCGGACCCAGTATGGCCTTAACAACTTCTTTTCACGTAGTATGGCAAGTGATTTCAGTAAATGGAAATCAGACTTTCAAGAAACAAGACCTACAGAATTATCAAGTTTATATCACTTTGAAACAAAAATGGTTTACAAGGTGATTGTAAGATTATTATCTAATACAAATGAATCTTGAATTATGTGGGTGAGAGGGCAATGGAGTTTTGATGTATGTGTGAATGCTAAGCTTCAAACTCAATTGTCTTCTGCTGGTTGAGCCTTCTATTTATAGAAGGCTGGGTGCATGAATAAACAATAGTTTATTCATGCAATAAGTCCTGCAAAACATAGCCATTTGACATATTCATTGAATCCAACATTCAAGTTGCCTTCTTCATCATGATATCCAATAATGTCAACTTGCTTCGATAAGTGTGGTAGGATAGAGCTGATTTCAGACAAGTGGGGTATTCAACAGAATTTCTAATAAACCACTTCATCAGAAATTCTGGTGAACAAATAATCAGAAAAATCCTGATGATCAGAATCGTCAGAAACTAATGACATTTCATTAGAAATATCATCAGAACCATCAGAAATGACCTTCTCTGATAATCCAATTCAGCTCTCGATCAACTTGTGATTCTTTGAAGTAGATGCTGTGCATTTCAGTTGTCCTATCTGATCTTCTTCTTCTTGTTTGTGATCTTCAGGACTGTTATCTCTTCATAGATCCAGTTGATTGTGATTTTCTTCAATACTTACAAATAAAGTTTCCTAACATGCGCCTTTTGCGATGAAACTATTTTCGGGTGTCAAGACACTTTGTTTTGATATCAAACTTGTTTTCTAACTTGGTTAAACATGTTTTAACATGTTTAACTCGTCACTTTTAGTCTAGTGCTTATATAGGGTCGTAAGTTAAGCGGTCTAAACAACCGCTTAGACTTTTGAACCCGACCCGTTTGGTCGATCATTAGGATCCCAACAACCATGTTTTGTGACCATAGTTGTATAGGGAATAACCCTCCGAGGTTATACCTTATGATCACTTCGTTTAGTTAGTTGTATGATAGGTAGTTTATATGCCTTAGGAAAATGACCAAAATGCCCTTTTTACGCATAATTTCATTTTAAGCATATGTAACCTAAATTTTGACATCTAAACTTAATTTTCAAAGTTAGTAGACATTTTAAGGCATATAATACTTGTCATAAGACTAGTTAGGCGGTCCGGACGCGCTTTTACGTGAACAACACGTTAATGTAGCGTAAACTACCTTAAGGAGTCGTAACGGGTCATAAACACTTAGGATATGTTCCGACTTAGGATGTAGGCTTTGTTAAGCCATATCATATGATTTCCAATACTCATTTGGTTTACGAGACCTCATTCTATCCGATCTTCCGATTTAGGTCCGGTTTATTAACATAGTTACCTATATTAGGTAGCGTTTAATTATGTGATCCTTCGAGCGTTACTTGGTTGATATTTCAAGACTATTAATCAATATCAAGTGAGTACATAGTCCCCTCTTTTACTGTTTTCAAATATTTTGGGGTGGAACACATGTGCCTACTTGTTAGTTGTTACTTTTGTGTTTTTCATACTTTTCATGACATATACTTGCTATGTTCATCTAGTACACATATAGTACATGATTTCCATTATGTTTTGCTATGTATGTTGACTGAGCATGCTAGCACATTGATTTCATAAACACTTTTGTTGCATATGTTTACTCAGCATATGTACACATTGATTTACATTACATTCCTACTTCGTATGTTTACTTAGCATACTTAAGTACATGGTTTTCACATAACATTTGATTATACATGACATTATACCTATGGTTTGAGTAAATATTTTTATTCACCATACATGACATTTGGTTACACTTGACATTTGATTATATTTATACTTGACATTATACATTGTTTGTGCATAACATTTGACATTGGTTTGACAAGACATTTTGGTGGTTTAATTGGTAAGTGATTTAAATAACGAGATGTGTGTAATATGATAAAAGCATGGTGGATACGCTGCTGATACTTTCTATATATAAGTGCTTTTATGGTATTAGATACTGAAGCGTTATCTAAATCACATCGACAGAAAGCAAAGACATGATACATTCTATACAAAGACAAGACATATTGTTTACAGGACATTGTTTTACAGATGACATATTTTACACAATTCATTTTTACTTAGTTATTTATTTAACCATACATCATTCTTTTATATCATCTGATTTGCATACCTATTTTCACATGATTTTATAAAAGAAAACATTTTACAAGATTCATGACTACTTTCTGTTAAACACTTCTTGTAACTTACAAGTCATGAATCCTGCTTTCACAAAACCTATGTATCTCACAGGCATTTTTATGCTGACGTACCTATTTTCACATGTGTTTCAGGAGCTAATGTATGATGATGATCGTGCTACACCTAGGCGGACTTGGGCCTTAGTGACTTAAAATGAAGCAAGACAATTTAATCTACGTTATGTTATCGTTTAAATTCCAAGACATTGTAAACAATCATTTTAATGAAACCAAACTTTAAATACCATGTGTTGTGTAACAATGATTCTGTTACTCCACTCCCTGATGTTTCCGTCGTGGTTCGTTGTATTACGCGATCGAGGTGTGATAGAAAAGTTGGTATCAGAGCTCATGGTTATAGGGAATTAGGTTATTAGTAATGCTTTGACCTTTTCTATAACCTTCCTAGGACCCTAACGCGAGTTTATTTGCGTTTAGATTCTAAAACAAAACTGTCACCTATCTTTAAGTGACAACCACAACCAGAATACAAATTACAAATCCGTTTTGAAAACAAATCATCTATTCTTCAATGATTTATTATAAGGTTTTGAACCTTCAAAGTTTTCAAAGTCTCGTCAAAGTTTGGGTCTAAATAATGTGAACACGTGCAATCTGGAAGGGTGGGTGCCTGTATCCCGAGTTTTCTGTCTAAGGCTAGAGTGTTCGTACAAATCCACATAATCGGACCAGTCACTGTTACCTGGGAACTCTTCGGGGTGAGTGTCCACTTATAGGCTAAAGCATGTCTTCGCGATACATTATTATGACCCATTTGCTTTGATGAGTCACCGTGTCATTTATTTGTTTTAAGTAACGAATAAATGATCGCAATCCTTGTGCCTTATCGATGTCCTTTATAGCATTCAATTTTTACTATCCAATATCATCTCACTCGTTTCTTTTCATGTTTCCTTGCTCTTTTAGAATACCTCCTCGAAGTGACCAAACTCAGGATGCCGCCATGGCAGCCTAAATTACTCAGCAAATCGCGGCTGTATTCCCAAACCTGATAACCCAGATTAAACAACCAAACAAAAACAATAACAACAATACACCCACTCTGTGGAACTTTAAACAGTTCAACTCAGCTAAGCCACTTACATTTACTGAGTCTGAAGGAGCTATTGGGCTCCTACAGTGGTTTGAGAGTCTCGAAAGCACGTTTCGTCATGTACAATGCCCAAAAGAGCGAAAGGTTGAGTTTGCATCGAGTGTATTTCAGAAAAGCGCACTCACATGGTGGAACAGTGTAATGAGGGATAGGGGTGCCGATGTGGAAATGGCACAAACCTGGGAAGAGCTTCGAGCTCTAATGATGAAGGAATTCTATCCTCGTCATGAACTCATTGCGTTGGAAAGGGAATTCAATGATTTTAAGCAAGACAGCAGTGAACATCAAACCTACACTAATCGTTATAAGGAACTGAGCCTGTTATGTCCTACCATGGTTACGCCTTTGGATAGGGCGATTAAAAAGTACATTAATGGCCACCCTGACCCAGTTCAGGACATTGTTACTGGTAGCAACCCCACCACAGTTAGACAGGCCATTGAGCTATCCGCTACCCTGACTGAATCTTAGATCAGGAAGGGTAAAATTTTTCGAAAAGGCGACAAGAAACCAACAGATGAGACAAAATCCAAAGATAACACGACCGAATCCCCCAAAAAGTCAAAGAAGCTTAAGGCTTCAAAGAATTTCGATATAATTGCTCAAAACAATCAAGTTGTTCCTTACCAACCAGCTCAACCCCCTGCTAAAAAGCCATACATTGGAACTGCACCTCTGTGCAACCAATGTAACCTTAATCATCACGCTAATGTACACTGCCGCAAATGCCTAATTGTGGACTTATTGGTCATACAGCTAGGGTTTGCTGAGTTGTGACTTCACAAAATCTAGTTGTTAACAACCCTGCTCAAGCTCGTTTTCCACCAGGTTCTTGCTACAACTGTGGCGAGATGGGCCATTTCAGAAACAATTGCCCAAGGCTTAATAATGCAAATCAAGCCCGTGGATGAGCATTTGGATAACTGGAAGACGATGCTGCTTAGAGACAATTGAACTTTATGTATTATTTTCTTTTGTTATTCAAGACTATGAAACAATTATTTTGGTGTATAAATAAAATTTTATTTACATTACGATGTACAAAAACAAATGTGGTTACATATGTGCATGACATACCCCTACGATACCGACACTAAGGAACTATGTTTTTCGCAAGACAAACTACTCTTGTAGTTCTCCCATTCATGTGATCACTCGCGATCTCCACGAAAATCCTAAATACTCATTTCCTTCTAAGAAACAAAGTATAAGTTACAAGTTACAACTCTGGACGAATACTCAAAGTGCCACTTTAAATCTTTGCTTGGATATCTAAGGGTACTTTTCTTAAGTCCTTCAATAGTCTTATGTGATATGTCTATGTATATATCATTGCATTCTGCTTTGCATAACGACGTACATAGTATATGTTTTCAAAACATCTTTCATGATTTCAAAAACATTTCATATAGTTTAAAAACATTTTAACATAGTATATTTACTTAATATGCCAAGTGCATAATTTCAAAAAACATTATCCATGTTATCAAAAACCTTATACATGATTTCAAAACCATCTCACATGGATTTAAAACATTTTATAAACATATTTACCTAATACACCTACTACATGATTTCAAAAGCATTACGTAAGGTTTCAAAAACATTAAACACATTTCCAAAGAACCCCATGCATAATTTTCAAGAACCCTCTACTCATATGTTGACTTAACATACGTAGTACACGATCTCCAAATTCTGCTTCATATGTTGACTTAGCATATCTTGCATCTTGACTTCAAGAACATTTACCTCATGTATTGACTTAAGCACATCTAGTATAAGGTTTTCGATCATTTCTCGCTATACAAATTCCAAATCCTTATAGGATCTTCCTATCCTCATAATTAGATCCTTGTGGATGTTTAAAGCACAAAATCAAAGTCCTTAATTGGATTCTTTGTGTGCTTCAATACGTACATTACGAATCAATGAAAACAAAACCAAATCCTTATAAGATCTTCCTATCTTCGTAGGGAGATTCTTGAGGATGTATAGAGTACTAATCAAAGTCCATTAATTGGATTCCTGGCGTACTTTAAATGCAAAATTTACAAATCAATAACAAGTTAACAAACTGATAACAAGTTAGTAACCAAGTTGACAATTTTGTGACTATGTGATTATGTGCTTGCGTGCTTATGTGTTGACCTAATTAAAGAAACTCTATGGTGATCTAGTCAAAGTTATCACAAGGTTGTTCGATTGATCCTATCCCCTACACATTATAGAATAAATCGTGCGGACTATGCAAGGGATTACGTAATTATGGATGCATACATAATTATGAAATTCAGTGCACAGAAACCACAGCAAGTTTCGTCATGTGTTAGTTTAAACTAGAAACAAAAGTTATCTATATTCATTTCCATTTCTGATGAGGTATCCACTGAGGAAAAATAAACTAGCTACTCGTTTTTCGCTTCTGAAAGAAATATCCACTGAGGTAAATGAATAATCTATTCGTGAACCATGTTGATTTTCATTTCTTGGAGTACCCACTGAGGAAAATGAACTATCCGTCCATTTTCGCTTCTGAAGAAATATCCACTGAGGAAAATGAACAAATTCATTTTCATTTCTGACGAAGTATCCACTGAGGAAAATGAACTATCCGGCCATTTTCACTTCTGAAGAAATATCCACTGAGGAAAATGAATAAATTCATTCCGTTTCTGGTGAAGTATCCACTGAGGAAAATAAATTGTTCATTCATTTTCGCTTCTAAAGAAATATCCACTGAGGGAATGAATAATCCTGCATTGATCTTGTCATTTTCGTTTATGACGAAGTATCCACTGAGGAAAATGAACTATCCGTCCATTTTCGCTTCTGAAGAAATATCCACTGAGGAAAATGAATAAATTCATTCCATTTCTGGTGAAGTATCCACTGAGGAAAATGAATTGTTCATTCATCTTCGCTTCTAAAGAAATATACACTGAGGGAATGAATAGTCCTGTGTTGATCCTTCATTTCCACCTCTGATAAAGTATCCACTGAGGAAAATGAATTATCCATTCATTTTCTCTTTTGAAGAAATATCTATCGGGGAAATGAATATTCTTTACGATAATCCTTCATTTCCACTTCTGACGAAGCATCCACTGAGAAAAATGAATTATCCATTCATTTTCGCTTCTGAAGAAATATCCATCGGGGAAAATGAATATTCTTTACGATAATCTTTCATTTCCACTTCTAACAGAGTATCCACTGAGGAAAATGAGTTATCCATTCATGTTCGCTTCTGAAGAAATATCCATCGGGGAAATGAATATTCTCTACGATAATCTTTCAGTTCAACTTCTGACGAAGTATCCATTGAGGAAAATGAATTATCCATTCATTTTCGCTTCTGAAGAATATCCATCAGGGAAATGAGTAATCTCTTTAACTATCTTTCATTTCTACTTCTGACAAAGTATCCATCGAAGAGTATGAATTATCCATCCATTTTTGTTTCTGAAGAAATAACCATTAAGAAATGAACAGCTTATACATTCCTTCATTTCCATTCCTGATAAAAGTATCCAGTGGAGAAAATGAATTATCTATTCATTTCTGCTTTTGAAGAAATATCCATTGGAAATGAATAACCAATTCATCTTTCATTTCCACTTCTGACGAAGAATCCATTGAGGAGAATGAACTATCTATTCATTTTCGCTTCTGAAGAATATCCATTAGGGAATAATAAAGTTATGCCTTACGTGGAAATCCTTAAATAAGTTATTCTATGAGAATAGATGAAACTCTAGATTCCGCGCAAGACAATTACTTAAACAAACTCCTACAAATAAATTTCGGGACGAAATTTCCTAAAGTAGGGGAGACTGTGACAACTGTGCCTACAGTTATCACTAACCAATCCCAAAAAATTTCGTAAGAAATAAAACCTTGTGTTCATTTCTTGGATTGTGTAATTATCTATGATACTTGCACAATATCAATCCTTGTTCAAATTCAAACCCTTGAACACTTTCTGGAAAGTTATACGCAAACTGATGCGTAAACGTAATCAGTTAACGCAACATACACTCCAGAATAGTGACATATACTTAACATACCTTAAATAACCTTTACATAACTTAGAAATATGTTTTGAATGGTTTGGTATGGCAAAAACAAGTTTATTCGCTCATATGGACTATTTGCGACAAACTGCGAAAGTCTACAGATTCATATAGTAACATACACTCTGGAACATGATCATAAGCTAAACATACCACAAATAACCTTAACATAGATTAGAAATAAGCTTTGATGGGTTCGGTGTGAGAAAATATGCTTAATTGATCAACAGGGACTAAAAGCGTCAAAAATTGCATAAGTTTTCATTTACGCGCATATCTTACGTTCTGAACATATCCGGACATCCAAAAAAATTTTCAATCATTAAAATATTTTATTTTAGTGATTGGAATGCTAAAATACCATTCGTCACATAATTTAGATCATTTTTCGCGTCCGTTCAAGTTTCGTCGTAATTAATCGAACAACGTGACCGTACGACCAAACGAACCGACATTCGTGATATTTTCAAGCATATTTCATGTACCCTATACTTTGACATCATTATTGAGCCTTGAAAATGGGTTAACGGGGCTTAAACGTGTCAAAAACCAAGTTTTATGCATGCAGGGGCTGTTTCTGCCAAACTTTCAAACTTACTGGACACTAGGTCGCGGGCCGCGAAGGCTAGACTGTAACACCCCAAAAATGGGTTTGGTGATCAAACCACGTTAATAGTAAAGACTGGTAAAATACCGTTCGTGGTAAAAATTAACCCAGTAAATATTAGGAATTTAAATAAATAAACCTAATATTAATTTGAAAGAGCATAAATACCTTGAGAAAACAAAGTATAAAAAAATGCCCAGGTTAACGGGACTTAAAATAAAACGGGTTATAACTCCCGGAACCCACTAAGTTAACTAGGAATAATTAACCTACTTAGTTATTGTTTAGTAAAACAAGAAGGAACTTGTAGTAATTGACCCATTTATAGAACCTTTAAACTAAGAGGGACTAAAATGGGCAATATGTGAAAGAAGTTTATAATTAAAAGCAAAACAAAAACCAAAACACACACACACAAGGTGTGTTGGTCGATGTCCAGCAGAAGAAAAAGGGGGTTCTCCTTAAGAACCCTAAACACTCACAAATTCAACAAAATCAAAGAGAAATCGAGCCGGAAAATTGGGGCTTTTAATAAAATCGTGATCACCAAGCTTAGGGGATCACAAGGTATGTTGAATTTTGATGTTTGGTGATATTTTGAATTTGTGATAAACATGCATTAATGAAATTCTCGTATGAATGTTGAATGTTATAGTGATATTGATGTGAGTATAAGTCTAGGAACAAACCCTAGATACGAACTTGTAGAATTGTGCCATAAACTAGTGATTAGTCAACTAATCAAGTATGAGCTAAGTGGGTTTTGATGATTTGACGAAATTGACGTTGTATTGGTGTTTATAAACATCATACTAACTCATATGAATGAACTACTTGAACAAATTAGGGATTTTGTTAAGAGTTCATAAGTGATTAGAAGTGGGTATTAACATAGAGTTAAAGCCATGATTATGATGGTCAAAGTGTGTATATGCTTGTAATAACTGAAATTACATGTTGATTTATTATTACTTGAGATAGGAATTGGATGACATGTTAGCTAATTTGGCGTCTCAAAAGATGATGCTCACTAAGCGTTGATAATGTGCCTAATTGAGTCTTGTGAACTTGATAGTGCAATCATATGTGTTAATTGGTGATTTGACTTTTAAAAAAAGTCAAATCGACCATTAATAAGATCGAATGATAATTTTGATAGAAAATACGTAAGATGTAATAGTCATGATTGACAATGACTAAACTAACCATCTTACGAAATATGATGATAGTTTGACGCGTAACAAGCTAGGTGAAAGCTTAGAGGGAGGAGCGAGTCAAACAAATCAAGTACGAGACGAAAAGCGTAAACCGGATGAGAGGTAAGTTAAAACTTACACCTTTTTATTTAATATCTATTGGTTTTATAGATTTTGAATAATCAAAAGTCACATTTGACTTATGATGTTTCGACCCGACATGCGCGGTTCGAAACAAAAGACAATAATGATAAACCATGTTGAATGGTTAAAAAGAGTCAATAAGGTCATTTAGTCATGTAATGACTAATAAATAACGAGTTTTGAATGATTTACCTTATAAGGTAAATCAATGCAATTAATAAGGGTAAAACGACAATGTGGTTACTTGTTGACGATAACTGTTAGTTTTGAAGGACATTTTATGGCGTAAGATACAAAGGGTTCAAATTAATCAAGAAATAGATTTATAAGTAAATTGACCGTACGGTGTAAACCGGTACAAGTCATGTAGACGGGATGATAATAAATCCATCTCGCAAAAGTAATCGGTCATATAGACCAAACGGGTTAAAAGGTGAAAATAACACCCTTTGACAATATCGGCTAATGTTTTGTCGAGTTGCATGATTACAGGAATAAGTATCGATTGAGTGTTGACATCGCTATTACTTAGCGGCAACTAAGGCAAGGTATCAAAACGGGTCAATATATTGATTCGAGCCAGGTATGTATAATTGGTCAAACCATCATTAGAACTTGAAGCTCAATGAGGGCTAAACAAGTTAAAATGGACATTGGGTTATCTTTAAGTAAACCGAATGATTTAAGTTATAGTCCTTGTGTTTTGAAAACATAATGGCTATTTAAAACAAGAGCCTAGTTTAAAAGTAGAATTTTGGTCAATTATGACACTAAAAGTCTTTTGTTATAGAGAAAGGATTTAAGATGACCGAAACGCCCTCATAAGCTAAATCGAGCAAACAAATCTTAAGAGTTCTTTAAAAACAAGTTACATGATCAAGCAAATACTTTGAATAAGTATAACAAGCGAAAAGGGTAAATCTTGGGTCAAATGGCTCTATTTGAGTCTTGCCGTAAAATAATAATCCGAGGGGTAAAACTCGGAACATATAGATATCCACATTAAATCCAACACACATATAGTTGTAGTTGAAGATTACTTGTTAAGAAATGTAGGACTAAGATACTAGAAATAAATGAAAGCGATTTCAAGCTTTAAAGTGCTTAAAATACCCTTAACGGGTCAAAATAAACATACGAGCGAAAACGGGTTTAAATTGTGTAATAAACCTACGATTAGAACCTTATATGGTAGGTAACATTAATTTGAAGAAGTGTATGTGATATAAGGTTCAAACAAATATGTTTGTTTGATAAAATGCATAAACGGGTTAAAATTCGGTAAAAAGGTAACGAGTCAAAGGCTTAGAAGTCTCAAAATTTATTATGTTGGATGTTGGATTTTAACTCCATATGATGGAGAATTAAATTACGGACGCGTAGGAAAAAGAATCGCGTAAAACGGATCAATAACGAAGAAGTTATGGCCGTTTCCGTAAAAACTGGTATTGCTGAAAAATGCAGGACCCAGCTCCAGAGCTGCTGGAAAACGGTCTCCCTCGCGCCACGCGAGGGAGCAACCTGGTGCCGGCGCGTGGCGCGAAAGGCACTGTTTTTGGCGAAAAAATTTTATTTTAATCAGTTTCGCTTCCCGGACTCGTTTACACACGTTTTAAACTACGTATGACTAATCCGACTCATGTTTTATGAGTTTCAGGTATAATTTTAGCACCGGAGGACGATCAAGCACAATAAAGAACCGAACACGATCAAGAAATAAGCTTCCGCACTATGTATCGTTGTTATGTTAAATGACGAACTCACACATGTTATGTTGTATAGTTTTAATTCTGTAAGAAAGTTTAATGAAACCCGTAATTTCAATGTATTTGAAATTCTAATTACCCGTTTATCTTCGTAAATTATACGAAAATCGTTAAATAAATATAAATGTGTTACAAGTTGGTATCAGAGCTCATTGTTAAAGAATAAAGTGTGTTTGGTTCAAGGCTTGATCGCAAATCCGGTAAGTACATGTATATCAATGGTTTAGTATGATTAAAGTGTTGAGAACAACACATATTGTTATCGTGTAATACATGTTACACCAATAAAATCGATATAGAATAGATATAGTCAACGAAATTACACGCGTTGATGCGTATAGCAGAAAAGCCTTGTATTATAATACGGGCATCCTTTAATGTCGAAATTACTAACTGTTGTATATGTTTTAGTTGAAGGACACTCGCATATGAAGATAGCAAGAGTTTAACAAATCGCAGATTGGACAAAGGAACGGTCCAAAGAGTATGCTCATCAAGGACCTAAATCGCGTAACGGTCGCGAACAAGGCTAATGGCAAGAGAAGCCCGTGAGGGCAAGCATTACCAGGTGCACATTTTAAATTTAATTGCACAAATAGTAATATGCAACAAATATGTAGAAATTGAAAGTTGCATATGTAGATTAAAAACTTGGAAAAAACCCGAATAGAAAATGTATTCGGGATATTGTTTCCAAGAGAAACAAATAGAGGCATTACTTACATAGGGCGTGATGTGAAAACTATAAAAAGGTCATGTGTGTCATGTGTTAATCGCTTACTCTGGCCAAGTAAGTAGTGGCATATGATACCATGAACTTCTTATGGCGGACACGTTTACATCTGATGTAGTAAGGACGGGGTTAAAAGGACAAATTAAAAAGTACCCAAATGAATCAGATAAGCAAAATATTAGATCATAATGTAAACGCACAGCCGAGTGACGGAAGCGTATTATATTAGGATAATGAGCCCGAGAGAAGGGACAAAGAAACATGTAAAATGATTAAGATATGCACTGGGAGGGGGTGTACTTACACTCGAACCCGGAAAATGCGAATATGACTCTAAACGGGTCGTTTTTGTAAAACGTCAAACTCGAGGACTAAGTCGGAATAAAAAAAATGAAGCGAGATCTTAATGCATACCGGGAGGGTTGCAATAATAACGACTTCGGTAAAATACCCGGTTGATGGGTAAGAATTAAACGCATGCGTAGACCGAGAGACGGGGACTCGGATGGAAAGTTAAAAGACTCGGGTTTTGAGTCATAACTAAAAGACGACAAGATAATGTAAATAGAAATTTTGAATAAATTATGTTCAACTATTTTAAAGTTGAATGGGTCGAATATAATGTCATGCCGAACGGCATGAGTAAACGCAAGCGGGATAAAGGTAGCGTTAAAAGCAAAAGAATAATGAGCCCGGTAATGGGACATAATCAAATACGAATGTATGTAAACTGGATAATGGTGAGCATAAGATAAACCGACGCATAAATGACATGAGAAGCCATAAAGTCGGAAAGTTTGTCCAAAAGAAAACAATTGTAGCCACGAAACTACAATTAAGGTTAACGGAACCTAAGCTTGAAACCAAATGATTCTTCAAACAAAAACAGGGTGCCTTGACACCAAACATGTATTCTAAGAATGACATGAGTAAGGAGTGATCTACGGGATCAACATAACCTTTAGGGTTATAAACAAATGAAAGGTCTACGAGACTAAAACGACCCACGGGTCATGATTAGAAAGAAGTTATAAGGACTTCGCCCCAAAGAGGTGAAAGTCTAATCGAAATAGCCTATGAGGCTAAGTAATAGAACCTACAGGCCAATAGCGTAAAACGAGGGGAACTGGTTACGATTCCCTGTGTAAAACGAGAAAGGACAAAGAATAGATTATGGGTTGTCAATTTCCTTGACATGAGTAATTGACATAGTTAGAGGGAAAAACGTTAAACTAGAATCTAGTTTTGGTAAGAAATAACGTTTTAACAAATATGAGTAATTTGAGATGAATTCGGAAAAATGATTAATATCAAAGAATAAAGATCTTGACACCGACAGGTGCAAGGCGAAACATTCGAGAGAAAGATTTACGGTAATGAAAAGTGGACATAAACGTAAACAAGACGTGATGTGATCACGGTCAAAAAGGGGGTGATATATAATATAACAACGTCATAACGTGAGTTACGAGATAGGAAATCAGAAAAAACACGAAAAAGGGGCGAGTTGGCAAGAGAATACCCGGGTGACGGGGTATGAAGTGACGGCGACTAACAAGTCTAACCGCCAAAATAGATAATTAATAAAGATAACAGACACGAGCTGAAAGTAACGGCCCACGAGGCCTTACACATGAAAGACGTGCGCGTCAATATAATGAGAACTTTGACCAAAAGAAACGGGGGCCTTGAAAACGAAACTAGGTTCGTTTGATTAAACCAATGAAGTACGTAAATAAGGTTTCGAGGACGAAACCTCTTTAAGGGGGGTAGACTTGTAACACCCCAAAAACGGGTTTGGTAATCAAACCACGTTAATAGTAAAGACGGGTAAAATACCGTTAGTGGTAAAAATTAACCCGGTAAATATTAGGAATTTAAATAAATAAACCTAATATTAATTTGAAAGAGTATAAATACCTTGAAAAAACAAAGTATATAAAAATGCCCAAGTTAACGGGACTTAAAATAAAACAGGTTATAACTCCCGGAACCCACTAAGTTAACTAGGAATAATTAACCTAGTTAGTTATTGATTAGTAAAACAAGAAGGAACTTGTAGTAATTGACCCATTTATAGAACCTTTAAACTAAGAGGGACTAAAATGGGCAATATGTGAAAGAAGTTTATAATTAAAAGCAAAACAAAAACCAAAACACACACACACAAGGTGTGTTGGTCGATGTCCAGGAGAAGAAAAAGGGGGTTCTCCTCAAGAACCCTAAACACTCACAAATTCAACAAAATCAAAGAGAAATTGAGCCGGAAAATTGGGGCTTTTAATAAAATCGCGATCACCAAGCTTAGGGGATCACAAGGTATGTTGAATTTTGATGTTTGGTGATATTTCGAATTTGTGATAAACATGCATGAATGAAATTCTCGTATGAATGTTGAATGTTATAGTGATATTGATGTGAGTATAAGTCTAGGAACAAACCCTAGATACGAACTTGTAGAATTGTGCCATAAACTAGTGATTAGTCAACTAATCAAGTATGAGCTAAGTGGGTTTTGATGATGTGACGAAATTGATGTTGTATTGGTGTTTATAAATATCATACTAACTCATATGAATGAACTACTTGAACAAATTAGGGATTTTGTTAAGAGTTCATAAGTGATTAGAAGTGGGTCTTAACATAGAGTTAAAGCCATGATTATGATGGTCAAAGTGTGTATATGCTTGTAATAACTGAAATTACATGTTGATTTATTATTACCTGAGATAGGAATTGGATGACATGTTAGCTAATTTGGCGTCTCAAAAGATGATGCTCACTAAGCGTTGATAATGTGCCTAATTGAGTCTTGTGAACTTGATAGTGCAATCATATGCGTTAAATGGTGATTTGACTTTTAAAAAAAAAGTCAAATCGACCATTAATAAGATCGAATGATAATTTTGATAGAAAATACGTAAGATGTAATAGTCATGATTGACAATGACTAAACTAACCATCTTGCGAAATATGATGATAGTTTGACGCGTAACAAGCTAGGTGAAAGCTTAGAGGAAGGAGCGGGTCAAACAAATCAAGTACGAGACGAAAAGCGTAAACCGGATGAGAGGTAAGTTAAAACTTACACCTTTTTATTTAATATCTATTGGTTTTATAGATTTTGAATAATCAAAAGTCACATTTGACTTATGATGTTTCGACCCGACATGCGCGGTTCGGAACAAAAGACAATAATGATAAACCATGTTGAATGGTTAAAAAGAGCCAACAAGGTCATTTAGTCATGTAATGACTAATAAATAACGAGTTTTGAATGATTTACCTTATAAGGTAAATCAACACAATTAATAAGGGTAAAACGGCAATGTGGTCACTTGTTGACGATAACTGTTAGTTTTGAAGGACATTTTATGGCGTAAGATACAAAGGGGTCAAATTAATCAAGAAATAGATTTATAAGTAAATTGACCATACGATGTAAACCGGTACAAGTCATGTAGACGGGATGATAATAAATCCATCTCACAAAAGTAATCGGTCAAATAGACCAAACGGGTCAAAAGGTGAAAATAACACCCTTTGACAATATCGGCTAATGTTTTGTCGAGTTGCATGATTACAGGAATAAGTATCGATTGAATGTTGACATCGCTATTACTTAGCGGCAACTAAGGCAAGGTATCAAAACGGGTCAATATATTGATTCGAGCCAGGTATGTATAATTGGTCAAACCATCATTAGAACTTGAAGCTCAATGAGGGCTAAACAAGTTAAAATGGACATTGGGTTATCTTTAAGTAAACCGAATGATTTAAGTTATAGTCCTTGTGTTTTGAAAACATAATGGCTATTTAAAACAAGAGCCTAGTTTAAAAGTAGAATTTTGGTCAATTATGACACTAAAAGTCTTTTGTTATAGAGAAAGGATTTAAGATGACCGAAACGCCCTCATAAGCTAAATCGAGCAAACAAATCTTAAGAGTTCTTTAAAAACAAGTTACATGATCAAGCAAATACTTTGAATAAGTATAACAAGCGAAAAGGGTAAATCTTGGGTCAAATGGCTCTATTTGAGTCTTGCCGTAAAATAATAATCCGAGGGGTAAAACTCGGAACATATAGATATCCACATTAAATCCAACACACATATAGTTGTAGTTGAAGATTACTTGATAAGAAATGTAGGACTAAGATACTAGAAATAAATGAAAGCGATTTCAAGCTTTAAAGTGCTTAAAATACCCTTAACGGGTCAAAATAAGCATACGAGCGAAAACGGGTTTAAATTGTGTAATAAACCTATGATTAGAACCTAATATGGTAGGTAACATTAATTTGAAGAAGTGTAAGTGATATAAGGATCAAACAAATATGTTTGTTTGATAAAATGCATAAACGGGTTAAAATTCGGTAAAAAGTTAATGAGTCAAAGGCTTAGAAGTCTCAAAATTTATTATGTTGGATGTTGGATTTTAACTCCATATGATGGAGAATTAAATTATGGACGCGTAGGAAAAAGAATCGCGTAAAACGGATCAATAACGAAGAAGTTATGGCCGTTTTCGTAAAAACTAGTATTGCTGAAAAATGCAGGACCCAGCTCCAGAGCTGCTGGAAAACGGTCTCCCTCGCGCCACGCGAGGGAGCAACCTGGTGCCGGCGCGTGGCGCGAAAGGCACTGTTTTTGGCGAAAAAATTTTATTTTAATCAGTTTCGCTTCCCGGACTCGTTTACGCACGTTTTAAACTACGTATGACTAATCCAACTCATGTTTTATGAGTTTCAGGTATAATTTTAGCACCGGAGGACGATCAAGCACAACAAAGAACCGAACACGATCAAGAAATAAGCTTCCGCACTATGTATCGTTGTTATGTTAAATGACGAACTCACACATGTTATGTTGTATAGTTTTAATTCTGTAAGAAAGTTTAATGAAACCCGTAATTTCAATGTATTTGAAATTCTAATTACCCGTTTATCTTCGTAAATTATACGAAAATCGTTAAATAAATATAAAGGTGTTACATAGACCTGTATCCTACGCGGGGCGCGACAGCTGCCTCTGGGCAGATTCTTTGAATCTTCAATTCACCTGCTCTTCTTGGTTTTTAATTCTAGTTTTAGCATACCTTGTGCTTGTTTAAAGGCCCCCTCCTAGTATTTAAATCAATGGGCAACATGTGTATTGTGACAACCTGTACTCTCGTTGTCGAGAGAAAGGCATTTTAGTAATACGTGCATTTATTTATTCTTACCATTATTATTATCACTATTAATATTATTATTATTATTATTTTTATTATTATTATTATTATTATTATTATTATTATTATTCATGAAGTAATAATGGTCCGCGGCTAGAGATTTAAATTATTTCGCATTTAATTAGTATAACCGGACAAGTCTGGTTGGGCGAGACTTGTAGTTGTTTAAATGGGTTCACGCACTTAGGCTGGGCCCAAGACCCACTCCCTAAACCTACACTATTTAAACCTTCTAAAAACCCTCTCCCTCTCATTTTATTTCTCTTAACTCAAAACCCTACAAAATTATGGCAGTCGCACACACTCGAGACCACACCCCTTATTCCCCTCTGTTACTCCGGCGGCCGGAGCTTTTCTGGCTGTCTTCTCCGGCCACTCACCCTCATCAGAGCACCCCCTTAACCTTCTATCAACACCCCACCCACACACCAGCCGACCACCACTCCTTCTACGCACACCCTTGCAAGAGAGAGAGAGAGAGAGAAAGAGAGAAAGCTGCTGAGGAGCGGGAGCCGACCACCACTCCTTGGTGGTGCGGCGATAGCAGAAAACTCGAAGAAACAGAGAACTCCTGCGACCCTAGAGCTCCGGCTGTCGGAATGCGGCGGTCAGCAACACGGTCCGACGAGTAGCTCCGCGGTGGCGATCGTGATTTCCGGCGACAATACCACCGAGTACGGCGGCGGAACGGGCTTTCTTCAGGCTCGAGTTTGGACCTTGGAGCTCCGGCTCATGCACAGAGGCCGTCGCAGCAGGCATTTCTCTTTGACTCGAAACCTTTGGTTAGTTGATACCCCCCCCTGTGTTTCTTTACCCTTGGTCAGTGAATGTTTGTGTGAGCTTTGTGAGTTTTGTTTATATATATTAACTGTTTGGTATACATCGATGGTGTTTGGAATGGCTAGAACATGTTTGGCATTTTTGAAAATTGAATATATAAACTGATGTTAACTTTTATAGCTGCTAATCCGTTTTGTGTATATGAAAATTTAAAGTAGGCTGTCTTGTGTGTAGAATTAGTAACATGATTGTAGATTCATGAATGATAATAGTGATAGTTAGGACATTTTACTAAACATGTGCTAACTGTTTTGGTTGTTGAAGGTAACTTGTCATGAAATAAAATTGATACATGAAGGTTGTTGTTAACCATATATATATATATATATATATATATATATATATATATATATATATAAGTGCCCGCTAAAATGAGAACCACCTCGAGTTGTAAGAACCGTGAGAACTACTTGATCCGGGGCGAGGTGGACCAAAAATTTTTTCACAAACGTAGATGCGTGTATTATAAACACATTTGTAAAAAAAAAATTCAAAAAAAAAATGTCGTGTGTGTAGTTTTGAGCACCACGGTTCTTACAACTCGAGGTGGTTCTCATTTAAGCAATATCAAGTGAGTACATAGTCCCCTCTTTTACTGTTTTCAAATTTTTTTGGGGTGGAACACATGTGCCTACTTGTTAGTTGTTACTTTTGTGTTTTTCATACTTTTCATGACATATACTTGCTATGTTCATCTAGTACACATATAGTACATGATTTCCATTATGTTTTGTTGTGTATGTTGACTGAGCATGCTAGCACATTGATTTAATAAACACTTTTGTTACATATGTTTACTCAGCATATGTACACATTGATTTACATTACATTCCTACTTCGTATGTCTACTTAGCATACTTAGTACATGGTTTTCACATGACATTTGATTATACATGACATTATACCTATGGTTTGAGTAAATATTTTTATTCACCATACATGACATTTGGTTACACTTGACATTTGATTATACAAGGCGTGGTTTATACTCGACATTATACATTGTTTGTGCATAACATTTGACATTGGTTTGACAAGACATTTTGGTGGTTTAATTGGTAAGTGATTTAAATAACGAGACATGTGTAATATGATAAAAGCATGGTGGATACGCCACTGGTACTTCCTATATATAAGTGCTTTTATGATATTACATACCGAAACGTTATCTAAATCACTTCGACTGAAAACAAAGACATGATACATTCTATACAAAGACACGACATATTGTTTACAGGACATTGTTTTACAAATGACATATCTTACACAATTCATTTTTACTTGGTTATTTATTTAACCACACATCATTCTTTTATATCATCTGATTTTCATATTGATTTTCACATGATTTTATAAAAGAAAACATTTTACAAGATTCATGATTACTTTCTATTAAACACTTCTTTTAACTTACAAGTCATGAATCCTGTTTTAACAAAACCTATGTATCTCACATGCATTTTTATGCTGACGTACCTATTTTCACATGTGTTTCACGAGCTAATGTATGATGATGATTGTGCTACACTTAGGTGGACTTGGGCCTTAGTGACTTAAAATGAAGCAAGACAATTTAATCTACGTTATGTTATCGTTTAAATTCCAAGACATTGTAAACAATCATTTTAATGAAACCAAACTTTAATTACCATGTGTTGTAAAACAATGATTCTGTTACTCCACTCCCGACGTTTCCGACACGGTTTGTTGTATTACGCGGTCGAGGTGTAACATAGTCATTTTACGGAAAAGACGTATTTTGAGGCGTTTGACCCAAAAAGGCTTATACCTATAACTTTTTACACTTATCAAAGACTTATTTGGTCATAATACTTATTTCTAAACAACCCTTAAGGGTCGTTTGCCCGGTTTATCGATCAAGGGTGTTTTGGTCAACTTTAGTCCCTCATTTTACGACGAAGGACTTTCAATAACATATTTGACCAAAATCGCACATTTTAGCTAAAATCTTATTTACACATACCTTGCTCGGATCAAAGTATTGACCCGTTTGAATACCTCATCAAATAAGTTGCTAGTTAATAGTGACGCATATTCCATACGCTACTTACCTCTATGATCATAATACTCGACAAACAATCATTAGTCGATATCGTCAAATGGTGATAACATCACCATTCGACCCGTTTGGCCTAAATAACCAAAAATTTGGTATTAATAGTTAAATGGAATTTATTTACCATTTCACTCATTTGTCCCATTACTTATTTTCACCATATAGTCATGTTTCTAAAATCCGTTTCTTGTGCATTTAACCCCTTACGGCTTACGCCATTGGGTGTCGTTTAAACTTCAACTTTTATTCGTCTACACATAACTAGATTACCGTTTTACCCTTATTATTCATTTTGGCTCACCCTTTACGTAACCATTCAAAACTCATTATATGTTTGTCATTTCATGACAAATCTACCATTTCGCCCCTTTTTTATCATCAAGCATGGTTTTCATCATTTTCACTTGTTCCGACCCATATCATGTCACGTCGGAACCACATATTTCAAATATTACCTTATCGTATTTATAACCTATAAAATCAATAAGTATTCTACAAAAAAGGTGTAAGCCCAAAATAGCCCTTCAATTTGATGTTATTTGATGAACTAGGGTTTGGCACCCTTGTGCTTCTCCTGCTCGTTCCACGCACGTGTGTGCGTGTTTTGTTTTGTTTTAATATTTGAACTTTCAAGTTATTCCACTTTGGTCCTTCATGTTTGGTTAGTTATTAAGTAGGCTACAACCTACTTATTTCCAACAATATTTTCTCTTATTAACTAGGTTAAACTTTCCTAGTCAACTTAGTGGGTTCGCGGAGGTTATAACCCGTTTTATTTTAAGTCTCGTTAACTCGGGCCTCTTGTAAACCTTTACTTTCTCAAAAGCTTTCGTTCACCTTTTATTTAATATTAGGTTTATTTATTTAAATCCTAATATTCACCGGGTTAATTTTTACCACTAACGGTATTTTACTCGTTCATTAATGTTAACGTGGTATGATTACAAACCCGTTTTCGGGGTATTACATTTATACAGTATCTCGAAAACGTATTATATTTGATCCGACTTGTTGTAAAACAAAATTTATGTCAAAACATAGACCAACTGAAAACGAACATAAAAAAGCAAAAAAAAACATATTACACCTGAGCCTATCAATTTTTAAAGAAATGTAATCTACTTGAATTTATACCGACACGTACATAAAAAATGAGCACGTAAAAATGAATATAAAGTATTAGAAAGTTAAAGGGTTGTAAGTGTCAATACTAAATGTTGAAGGGTAAAGGTTGAAAAATCATAAAATACTAAAAGAGAAAAAATAAAAAAATAATGGCCCCACTTGAAGTTAGTGTATATGTAACATAAAATTGTAACTATATATAATCAAACGTAGGCAAAGATAAATGCGAATTTATTTATGAGCAGGTGTAAAACTTAGGCAAACTCGAATTTATAAAAATAAAATAAAAGCTTTAACTTAAAGAACCAAAAGAAAAAAGACCTAAGTCGCGGGGCCGAAAACAAAGCATAGAAACCTAAGGGACTAAATAAGCTAATTCAAATATGTTAATTGGATAAAGCATCGGCTGGACCATATTATTAAAATTATTAAACTTAACGCTATTAATGTGAAATAAATTTGTATGAATAAGAATTGAAAACATCGTGCGAAAGTTTATAATAAATTTGTATGAATAAGAATTGAGCACATCCTTGGAAAGTTTATATACAAGTGGGGTAGATCGTAAATGGCTCAAGTTTTCCAACCTCAGCTTAATATAGAATGGTAGAATCATAATTAAATTCAAACTCTTGTCTAATTATCCAATTGAGTTTTTCAACCTCAAAATAATACAGAATGGCTTAACCGTAATTTATTTTTAACTCTTGCCTCATTAATATACTGTTCCTAAGAATCTACGTGTTTTGTTATATAAAGATAACTAGGATTTTGCCCGCCGCGCGTTGCGGTGGCGAGCGACGGGTGGAAACATATAGTAAGACAAAGCACGATTCGTAAAACGCAGTGCGTAAAAGACAATTACAAAAAAAGTGTAAATCACAAAGGTAGACACAAAGTGTACAAAACAATGCCAAATACATTTCGAAAAACACAATGCATTGGCATTTGCAAAAGTAGGAGTTGTAGTCTAGGGGTTACAATTGTAATTTTTTTAAAGTTTAGCAATGGAGTAATAGTGCAAGGGGTAAAAAAGCAAAGTCTAAAAAGACAAAGTGTAAAAGTAGAGGGGTGGTGGTGCAAATGTGTAAAAGATGAAGGGTGTTGGTGGAAATTTAAAAGAAGAGGGTTAGTGGCGTAACTATGTAAGAGCTAAGGGGGTGATGGTGGAAAACCAAAGTAGAGGGTTGGTGCTGCCAAAGTTTGAAAGATGAGGTTGTGGTTTTAGAAATCCAAAGTAGAAGGTTTAGAGACTAAGTTTGTCATTTTATGAAACTTTGAAGATACCAAAGTCAAGGGGCTAAAATTGCAACATCTGAAAGTACGGGGGCAGGGAGGCAAAGCCGAAGGAAACCCGCGCGCGTTGCGGCACAAGTACATTGCAAACATCGAATAGATTAATCGAAGCGTTATGTAATGCGTTAAACATATGAAAGCGCACATTTTGACGTATCCAATTTAACTCAATAGCATTGTAGCTGGATAAAAATGTAAAGTATATCGTATTTATATGTGACCCGACTCACACATAGGAAACGTACAAAAAAGCATAAAATGTGTATCAAGGGAAAACTAACACGTGTAGTCAAAAGTGATTTTCATATCAACGGAAAATATTATACCCTTAACGTGTTGCGGTAGCGTCGAAATGTGGAATTGGAAACGTACACAAAATAATCAAGAAACAAAATATATTTGACCTGACTTGTTCCCCAAAAAAGTTTACATCGAAACGTATACAAACTCAAATTTATACCGACACATAAATTTTAATATTCATAATACAACCCGTGGGCGATGAGTCGTAGGCACGTTGCAAACAGATTAGTCCAAGCGCTATGTCATGCGTAAACCATATGAAAGCGCATGTCTTGACGTATTCAGTTCAACTTAATGTATGGTTGAATCCAAACGTTTAGTTTTTTAAAAAAGAAATTAGCGAACGAAAATAATTAAAGAAAGCAATAACCTAAAAATATATAGATATACGGTACAATTATAAAGTTGAAACATTATAAACTTTTGAAATTAAACCTCAATGGTCTAATATTGCAATGTAATTGAAGTTTAACTTAGAAAATAAATGGACTTAAAACACAATTTAACAAACCTAAAAGCCAAGGGCCAAAATGTATTTTACTCAAAGTATGGGTGAAAATTGAAGTTAACTTGAAAATGAAAGAGACTTAAAACGCAATTTAACAAAACTAAAAGCAAGGGGTCAAAATGTATTTTACTCAAAGTATGGGTGAAAAGAGGAAATGTCGAAATGGACTCAAAACGCAATTTAACAAAATTAAAGCAAGGGGTCTAAATGTATTTAACTCAAAGTATTGTGTGAAAAAGGAAAATGTCACATGCATGTTGGTGACCTATGCCACCGACTCTGTGTTTTAAGTAAGTTTATAATATTAATACTATATAATAAATTAAAATATCGTAATAATAATGATTACCCTTATTTACTTGTTATATCTTCCTTGTGAGAGAAAAAATATGAGCTTCACACAAATTTGTAAACCGAGGGGTTGCACTATTTATAAAAATCTTACTTCATGTGTTTTTCTTTCGCTTCATACTCTTGGTACGAAAAAATCTTATTTATATCAATCTTCACTTTAATTTAGTATAGAAAAACTTATTTATATTTAATCGTGACTTTAATATTATTTAAAAGATTACGTAACCAAATTGTCTAATAACTAGTAGTTGCTCCGCCTTCGTTGCAGGGCAATGGCCGAAGAATTCTCAATCAATTAAAAAAAGACTACTATAATTTTGCTATGAAAAAAAAAACGATGATAAGACCGTAGTTTTTGGTTCAGGGCAAAACTGTAATTTTTCAAGACTAATGAACCAGTGTTAGGCAGCTAGAGTTATGCGCCGCCCGCGTTGCGGGGCGCTAAACCGAGTATTTCTTAGGTTAATAACGTGTACGCCTTTATGTCGGTTATTTATACATGCTACCTATAACACAATATCAAAAAAGACACATCAAGTTAACCAAATAAGAAAAACAGTACCATAGTTATGATAAAAAAAATTAACTAAAACGATGAAAAGCGTTTAACTTAGAGTTTGTGGCAAAACGATAATTTGTCAGGACCAATCAGCGAGTGCTAGGCAGCTGTTTGACATGAAAAAAAAACAAAATTAAGTCAACAAAGAAAAATAAAACACTACCATGTTTTTGCCAAAGAAAATAAAACGATGGCAAGATTGCAATTTTTAGCGGAGGTAAAATCGTAATTTTAAAATGAAGGTAAAATAATATTTTGAACTGAGGGCAAAACAATTTTTTTTATTTTGAAATGGGGGCAAAATCGTAATATTTTAGCTGCGGGCAAAATCGTAATTTTAAAATGGGAACCAAATCGTAATTTGGCTGGACTCTAGCTGAGGGCAAAACCATATATTTTTTTTTGAACTGGGGGCAAAATTGTATTTTTTAACTGAGGGAAAATCGTAAATTTAAGCATGGGGCAAAAGCAAAATTTTATTTTGAATCGAGTGCGAAATCATGGGATAAAATTGTAATTTGGCATCACTTATAAATAACTATTATATGAAAAAGGGAAAAAAAAAAACAAAAGTCAAAATGGCTGCCAAAAGTGGCCAACCACTTAACAATACTATTCCCGACGAAGGCAACTTGAAAATGTATATGTTGAAAATATCAACCAAATTTTTCCACGTACGTTCCTTTATGACCATATAACACATAAAACGTAACCACAATAATTCATGTGGGGACTGCGAAGATTATGAAAGTGATTGAATATCAAATGATTCGTTGTGCGTATGAGAGGACTACGGATAGGATGAAAATAATAAGATCAAAACAATTACGGAACTAGAACATTTTAAGTGGAGGGTTAAAGCAGAATTTTCGCAATATATTTTTTAGGGAAATTGGATTTAAATAATCCGAACTTTCACCTGTTGGCCAATAACAGTCTGAACTTTCAGTTTGGCCAGCAGCACTCTCAACTTTCATCATATTTTCCCAAAACACTCCCAAACTAACATATCACTAACCAATTTCCCAAAAATAAAAAGGTTAAAGAGTGCTGCTGGCCAAACTGATGAAAGTTGAGAGTGCTGCTGGCCAAACTGAAAGTTCGGAGTGTTATTGGCCAACAGCTGAAAGTTCGGATTATTTAAATCCAATTTCCCTATTTTTTACTTATATTTGATATATTTTATTAGGTGGATTAACAATTCAACTTTTAATTATTACTTTTATTTTTATTTAAGATGAATGCTTAGTTTTTTATTTAAGATTTTAACCCATTTATCTTTTAGAAAAAAACGTCTCTTCTTTACTAGATACTAACCAAATGTTTGCTAATAATATATTTTAGTTTTACGGTCAAAAAGTTCTATAAACTAAAAAATAATCTAAGGTACTGTTTGTTTTTTCTGCGGGAAAAGGTCTGCAGTCTGTGGACCACATCTGCAGGCATCTGCAGGAAAAGAGGTGGACCAAATGTCTGCAGTCTGCAAGGAGAAGAGGGTTTGTTTTTTTATACAAAAGATCTTCAACACACACAGACACACACTTTACACACACAACTTGTCTAATATCTCTCTCCCTCCCTCTACCACCACAACCACCGTCCACCTCCACCACCATAACCAGCCACCACCACTTCAGCCACCACCCAACCGAAACCCTAATTTCACCACAACCAAGCACCACCACTTCAGCCACCACCCAACCGAAACCCTAATTTCGATTTGGGGGTTTCTGAAGAGAGAGAGAGAGAGATCGAGGGAGGAGAGAGATCCAGAGAGAGAGAGAGATCCAGAGAGAGAAAGTACGAGGATGATGATGACCGATGATGATGATAACAGATGATGACGACGGTGGTTGTGGTTATGATTTCAGAGGTGGAGGTAGGATTAGGGTTGGGTGCGGCTGAGATTGGAGATCGAGCAGGAGGGGGTGCGGCTGAGTTGTATGTCGACGAGGAGGAGGAGCCGGTGGGGGAGGTGGTGGCGTCGGAGGTGAAGGTGGTGGGGGAGGTGGTGGCGCCGGAGGTGAAGGTGGTAGGGGAGGAGGTTTAGGTGTGGCTGGTAGGAGATGTGTTTTGAGAAGGAGATACCTCTTGAGAAGAGGTTTGAAGACCTCAGGCCAAGTCTGCAAGACGCAGAGGTGGGGAAGAGGTTTGAAGACCTAACATCTTCTCAAAAACAAACAAGCTGCAGACCCTTATGTCTGTGCGTGGTCTGCGCGACGCAGACATAAGAGGTTCTGAAATACTTCTAGCAAAAAACAAACACCACCTAAGTAGTTTACTTACTTGAATAAGACAAATATTGTGACATTGGTTGTGTAGACACTTTGTAGTCTAGAAAGCATATGATATATACTAGGCTTTAAATAAATTATATTATACCCAAAAGTCTTTAATTTTTATGAATATCTTTCAATTTCTTCTCTTTAGTCATTCCATAGTCGTGCAGCATATAACGCCGGCGCCAGTCATGGCGCCCAATCGCGCCACCCCACATCGTCTCCCAAGGCATTATACGACGAAAATTCAGTTTCTCGCGAAGAGTATAATGGATGAAAAGGGTTGGGATTTGTAATTATTATGGTTGAACGGTAAAATTCTTTTTCTAACAATTACAACTTTATATATATATATACTATTCATCCTCATTATTTTTAAACAACTCTCAATCATCAATACTTTCACTCCATATTTTATATAAAAAAAAAACCTCAAGATTGTTATACCCCCTATAACCCTTTACATTTCACTTTTTTTTTTGCCATTTGTCACATAACCTCCATAAATGGTGTTATGCGGTGTTACCACTAAACAGAGCCTTAAAGATAGCAAGTTGCAGGTTGTAATACATTTAAGATTCCGTCGGTGAAACGTCTGATTTTGGGTGACAGTTGTCGGAAATGAATCGACGATTTCACACCAGGCTTCAAACGAATTGGATTCTAGCATTGGGTCGAACAACTTTTGTCGGAAGTCGATGCTTTCGCCGGAGAGAAAGAGGGTGATTTGGGTTGCAGTGGGTTGGCATTTGGCAAGGCGGTTACGGTGGATATGGATGGTGAAGTTGACGTGGATGAGAAAGAGGGTGATGTTTGGGAGCTGATGTGGTGGATCTGTGCAGGTGGTGAACGGTGATTCTGCGGTGGTTATGGTGGTGGTGGTGTGGTGTTGAATGGTGGTGTGGTTGGGGGTGAACGATGGTGTTTTTGAAGAGAAAACGTGAGTGTGTTTCAGAGAGAGAGAGACAGACTTGAGGTTATGTGTGTGTATTTTGTTTAAGAAAATAACTTTATAGATATATATGGCTAGGTTCATTTGTGAATCACCCCCTTGATTGTGAACACTAGTGAACTAATCATAGCCCCTTGATTATCAATACACAAGTATAAACACAAGTGTAAGTTAATGGCCAGGATTTGATGATGAAAATACACTAGTGTATTTTAAGATTTGATGACGTAAATCAATGGTCAGGATTTGTTCACTCGGTTCACAATGTTTATTTGTGAACTTAGTGAACAAATCCTTGCCATTGATTTACGTCATCAAATCGTAAAATACACTAGTGTATTTTTATCATCAAATCATGAACAAATCATGGCCATAGATTTACACTTCCGTATTGATAATCAAGGGCTAGGATTAATTCACACATTTCACTATAGGGGGGGGGGGGGTTGTTCACAAATGTTTAAATTATTAAATGTTTTTTTATTTATAATAGCATTATATGTGTGTGTGTGTGTATATATATATATAGTGAAAGTGTAAAATACAATATCACTTAACCTACAATACGTACGATATTGTGAAATCGCATGTTATAAAAAAGCATGTTGGAAATCGCATGTTGGTATTTTTGATGAAATCGCATGTTGGTTTTTTTGTAGCAATTTCGCATGTTGGTTTTTCAACACAAATCGCAGGTTCAAAAGTGAATTCGTACCAGATCGGACGGCTGAGATGATCGCGTACATATTGTACTATAAGAGCCGTTGTACGTTAGGTCTTCCACTGCAGCGCAGTGGTTGTTCCCATCTCGGTGAAGGCTTGGCCCGGGTTTTACCCGGGTTTGAGTCTGAGGGGGGCGTAGTTTTACCTATTCCATGGGGTTTCTGTGCATCAGGCGTGTGCTACGCTTTCTAGCGGTGGTCGAGTACGCGGCCTTTGGACATAGCTCCGAAAGGGTGGCTTTACACGTGGAAAGCAGTTATCCATTAAAAAAAGAGCCATTGTACGTTAACCCAACCCTATATATATATAGGGAAAGTGTAAAATACAATATCCCTTAACGTACATTACGTACGATATAGGGAAATCGCATGTTATAAAATAACATTGATGAAACCGCATGTGATAATTTTGATGAAATCGCATGTTGGGTTTTTGTAACAATTTCGCATGTGTTAATTTTGATGAAATCGCATGTTAAAAAAACAACAAGCGAAATTGTTAAAAAAACATGCGATTTTAACATGGGATGAAGATCTGACGGCTGAGATTAGCGCGTACATATTGTACGATAAGGGCATTTGTACGTTAACCTAACCCTATATATATATATATAGTGATTAAATGTTTTTTTATTTATAATAGCATTATATATACACAATATTCCTTAACGTACAATATTCCTTAACATACGAGCATACGTTGTGAAATTACGCACGTTGTAAAACTAAAAACCCTAATCACGCATGTTGTGAAACCATAATCACACATGTTGAAAACCATAACATTCTTTATTACATAATTATAACATGCTTCATTACATAAGTATAACCTGCGTGATTATGGTTTTTCAACATGCATGATTAGGGTTGTGAGTTTTACAACATTCATAATTTCACAGCATACACTCGTATGTTAATCAATATTATATTTTACACTTTCACTATATATATATATATACACACACATAGGGTGTTATAACTTTGGACTAAATTGGTAAGTTGAAAAGTTAATAATGAAAATGCCGAAAATACCCTTAGTTAAAACTGGAGTTTTTAGACGGAGTTATGCAAAGTGATTAAAATTGCAACAAATGGGAAGAGTCAGAGACCCAGTGAAGAAAAAAATAATATTTGAACTAAAATGACAACCGAAGACAAACCTTAGGAATGAAAATGACAATATACTCTATTTTTTTAATATAAAATAAACAAGGATAAAGATCATTACAATTACAGAACACTAATTATTACGAGAACAAAAAGAACAACTCTAAATCACTAAATTTTGGGAATTAAGGTTTATATTTCTTAAATTTTATGTTTCTTACATTCATATGTGTATTATATATACATAAAAAATCATATATTTTTCCCTAAACATAGTTTACATACATGTAGGTAATTTAGCATACACATAACCTACATGTGTGTAGGTTATTTAAAAATTGAAGATTTTTCATATTTTGTTTTCAATTCTAGTCTAAGAAACAATAAATCTTACATTTATAACATTTTCATTTACTTTTTAGAATTCGAGTATTGAAAAAATGAGTGATTCATTTTATTCTGCGTGTTCTTGCAACATTTAGTGTTCTGCATAAAACCTTCCTCAAATAAACAAAATCTACATCCAGTTTTATTTGTCGTCATGCTTTACCATTTTATCATAAAATACCGAACGTATAAGATATTTAATATATGATTTAGTGTAATATCTTTTGTGGATTTCAAACCTTTTTAAGTGATTTTTAAGATAGTCGTCCTTCATTACACACCGCGAATATTACGGTTTTGTCATTTACCTCTTTTGTCATCATCCATGAATACAAACTATATTAATATTGAGATTTTATCACTTCATTAATACGTGGAAATGGAATACGTACTTGGGTTCACTTACTAGCGGGTCATGTATGGCGGCTCGGTTTTGAATTGTCTTATTTTTATCATAAAATAGATTAAAAAAAATAGGGTTATTGGATTTTAATAATCCGAAGTTTCATCCGTTGCCCACTAATAATATCAACTTCAAAAATTCTCTGTAATAATCTCAACTTGTAAGATTTTGACCCCAATGATCCTTTGCTAACTGGGTTCAGTTAATTTTTTGCTGACGTGGACACAACTTTGTTATTTGTTGACTTGTTATGTGGCTCCATCACCACCTCCACATCCTCCTCCTTCTCTGCCACCACCATCTCCTCCAGCCACCACCATCATCTATAACCATCACCCACCACCTCTGACCACCTCCACCCACAGTCTTCCATCACCGGAAAAACACTATCACCTCCCACCACCTCCATCATCTGCTACCGGAAACCTCTGTCACCATCACCACCTCCACTCTATCATCTTTAAACTTTACCACTAATTTCTATTGATGAATTCTTCAATCCACCCATGGATTCTTTAAAACCCGATTTACTCAACCAATGAACAGAACCAAATAATAGTGAACCCATAACAGCACCGGGTCTAAACGTGGTAATAAACGCTTTCCCGACACTTTTTTTGCTTCTAGCGTCGTTCTTGCGTTTGCATATGTGGCGATTTTCATACCGATAAAACCCGAGAGGACGGATGTAATGGCTCCTAGTAAGAAGGATACAATGCTGAATAAAGCGATAGCGAGTGTAGTTTTGCACATTAGGTGAACGTCGTAGGTGCATTATTGAATTTTTGTGCTAAGTCCCTCAACAGAACCCAGAAATAGAAAGATCAGGATTTGCGAAAACAACCATGAAAATGCCTACGTATTGATACTCTGTGAATAAGAAGGATGTTGCACCTGTTCTATTTGAATGAACCCGAAAACAAAACATAAATTAGCACAACCAGGACCATGGGTGGATTGAAGAATTCATCAATAGAAATTAGTGGTAAAGTTTAAAGATGATGGAGTGGAGGTGGTGATGGTGACAGAGGTTTCCGGTGGCAGATGATGGAGGTGGTCGGAGGTGATAGTGTTTTTCCGGTGGTGGAAGACTGTGGGTGGCGGTGGAGGTGGAGGTGGTCGGAGGTAATGGTGGTAGAAGATGGTGGTGGCTGGAGGAGATGGTGGTGACAGTGGAGTAGGATGAGGTGGAGGTGGTGATGGTGCCACATTAGCAGCCAAGTCAATAAATAACTAAGTTGTGTCCACGTCAGCAAAAAACTAACTGGGTTATAACCCAAACTAACTGGGTTATAACCCAGTTAACAAACGATCATTGGGAGCTAAAATCTTACAAGTTGGGATTGTTACAGGGAATTTTTGAAGTTGGTATTATTCGTGGCCAACGGGTGAAACTTCGGACTATTAAAATCCAATAACCCGAAAAAATATTGCATTACAAAGGTATTTATAATATGTTATATTTGAAAAGAAACAATATATGTTACATTGACCGGAAAAACATAAAAATAAACACGGATACCTGTTCGAGCAATATTATAATTATGTATAGATAGAAATAATTAATGGATTTATAGACGTATTGTTGGATGCTTATAATATGCATCAATTCAAGTTTCCCACACGACCAAGGTTATCGTTTATATAAGGAATAGAGTAAAATGCACGGATAGTCCCTGTGGTTTGGTGAAATTTCACCTTTAGTCCCCAACTTTTCAAAATTACACTCTTAGTCCCTGTGGTTTGACAAGTTGTTACTCGGATAGTCCCCAAAGCGGATGGAGGTAAGTTTTTCTGGTTAAGTGGGTGTGAAATGACAAGGACTATCCGAGTAACAACTTGTCAAACCACAGGGACTATCCGAGTAACAACTTGAAACCACAGGGACTATCCGAGTAACCTTCATCCGCTTTAGGGACTATCCGAGTAACAACTTGTCAAACCACGGGGACTAAGAGTGTAATTCTGAAAAGTTGGGGACTAAAGGTGAAATTTCACCAAACCACAGGGACTATCCGTGCATTTTACTCTAAGGAATATATTGGATTTTAATAATCTCAATTATTTGTCATTGGCTGCCCAACAGTCTCAACTTTAAATATAACCACTGGCAGACCTAACTTTTAACATATTGGTCTCCAATGGACCCTGACTAACAGAACCCTAACGTCGTTATTCTACGGTCGCCGGCAAAATGTTTTTTGGCCGGAAAACTCATTTTTGGTCGGAAAACTCAACATTTTCGTCTCGAACCTCTTTGTAACCTTATCATGGATCTTTGGGAATCTTTTTCTAGTAAAAGCCTCAATTATTAAAGTCACCGGAAAACTCATTTTTCCCCGAAAAACTCATTTTTCGCCGGAAAACTTCTTTTTTGCCAGAAAACTCAACTTTTTGGCCGAAAACTCAATGTTTTCGTCCCAAACCCTTTTGTAACCTTAGACCGGACCTTTAGAAATCTTTTTTCTAGACAAAAACGGTTTTCCGATGACCGAAGACTAAGGACGTTAGAATTATGTTAGTCAGGGTATATTGGTGGCGAATATGTCAATAGTTGGGATTGCCAGTAGTTATTTTTTAAGTTGGGACTGTTGGCGGGCAACGGCGAATAGTTTGGATTATTAAAATCCAATATTCCTTTATATAAAAAAGAAGAGTAAAATGCACGGATAGTCCCTGTGGTTTTGCAAAATAACACCTATAGTCACCAACTTTTGGAAATTACACTGGTGCTCCCTGCTGTTTGACAGTTTGTTACTCAGATAGTCCCCGGAGTGGATGGCGGCTAGTTTTCTCCGTTAAGCGGACGCGAAATGACAAATTTACTCTTGTCTTCTACACTCTATAAAAACAAAACAACCTCACCCCAACCCCACCTACCCCCACCTTTCTCTCTGTTTCCCCCCACCATTAACCACCAACCACCACCCACCTCCTACTTACACCACAAGTAACCACCTACACCGTCCATTGCAATTGAGTGGATGTGAAATGACACAATCTATCCTTTGCAGCAACATTTACTCGACGTAATAGCAATTGAGAAAGTGTTTTCTGATATGAAATTGTCATTAAAATCAAACATGGTGGATGTTGTTGGAAATGGGGGACAGACCATGTTCTGGCTCGACAAATGGCTAGGAAATCAAAAACTAAGAATGTAACAGTGGCCAGTTAATGGGGACTGAGAGTGAGATGCGATAGGGTTGGGAGTGGTCAAGTGGTGTTACAAAATGGGCCCATCTTTCGTAGGAATTGTCAATGGATGAAGATGACGTGTGGAGATGGAAGTCAAACATGGAGGAACACATAACAGTGGCGGCGATTAGAGGGAGATAACAAAAGCGTCTTCATTAGACTGACTCCGACATTGAATGGCCTAGGTGGGTGCCAGCCAAGGTAAATCATATGTCTTGGAGGTGGGAGGTGGGTGGTGGTTAATGGTAGGGGAAAACAGAGACAAAGGTGAGGGGTTGGGGTGGGTTTGTTTTGTTTTTATAGAGTGTAGAAGATGAAGGGTAAAATTGTCAATTCACATCCACTTGACGGAGAAAACTAACCGTCATCCACTCCAGGGACGATCCGAGTAACAAACTGTCAAACCACAGGGAGCACCGGTGTATTTTTAAAAAAATTGGGGGTATTTTACAAAACCACAAGGACTATCCGTGCATTTTACTAAAAAAGGATAATTTTATTAAACAACATAATGAAATTTTTTCACCCACGTGCTATTACCTTTCGTGACTAACCGTTGAAGAGATAAACTTGACCTTTCATGAAACAAGAGTTGATAAAGAGTTATTGAGATTCAGTATTATATATTCAGATGCCTCTACGAGGCATTAGTGCACAATAAATCCCAAAATTTGCTAGCTAGTAAAATCATGGAAATTTTTTCATCCTTAGAAACTTTTCCCCTCTCTTCGTTTTCGTGCATCGTTATAGTGATTTTTATTTGTATCAAATGGATTTTATCTGATTCGAGGAATAGGAAGAACATACCACCATCTCCACGAAAACTTCCAATAATCGGAAACATCCACCACCTAGGCTCAAGCCCTAATCGCAACCTCCAAATATTGTCCCAAAAATACGGTCCACTCATGCTCCTTCGTCTTGGCAGCATCCCTACTCTTGTAGCATCCTCCGCTGAAGCAGCCCATGAGATCATGAAAACTCATGACCTCTCATTTTGTAGTCGACCTAGTGTAATTGCGCCCAATATATTGCTCTATGGTTCTAAGAGCATAGTCTTTGCCCCTTATGGGGAATACTGGAGGCGGTTGAAGAGCCTCGTGGTGCTCAAGCTTTTAAGTAACATACGAGTTAAGTCATACAAAAAAGTGAGAGAAAACGAGATAGTTCATATGATTCAGGTGCTCGAAGAGAGTTGTGGGACAACAATTGATATGGGGTCGATGTTTACTTCGCTAACAAATAACATAATTAGTAGGATTGCCTTCGGAAGGAAACTTGATGGACCAAAGTACAAGAAATTATTGAGAGAGTACGCGGATATGTTTAGTGTTTTTTATATTGGTGATTATTTTCCATGGTTATCATGGGTAGATCAAGTCACTGGTACGGTACGTAGAGCAGAAAAAATAGCTAAAGAATTTGATGAGTTTCTTGAAAGAATTATTGAAGAACATGTAAACAAGAAGAAAGGGGAGGATGCTAAAAGTAAAGAAGGAGAAGACTTCGTTGACATTTTGCTAGATCTACAAAAAGACACATCTGCCTTTGCCCTTCAAAGAGATACTCTTAAAGCTCTCATCTTGGTATGATGAATTCTCTATCTACATTAACCGTATCATCCATCTCTCGTCTATCATTCTTTTATTAATGAAATCTTGGTGCTAATTTCTAAATTGTAGATAATTAAAAAGGAAATCGTAAATTATTTATCTACTTTAATATTTTCTGAAAGCTCATCTTTGCATGGTTCCCCTAATTATTGTTAAAAAAAATTAAGTTCACGTACAAAGTGTCTTATAATATAAAACGTACGAAAGACATAAAAAAGCAAAAAAAACGCAGTGGATTTTTTGTAATTATTTACTCGAAGAGTAATTATCAAAATTAGTCTAGAAATGATCTTTTAGAGTAATTTTAATCTTGTAGAGTAATTTTGATCTTGTGGAGCAATTTTATAAAATGTTTTTGTTGGGTAATTTTGATTTTGTAGAGTATCATAATTACTCTACAAATGATCTTGAATGGTAATTTTGATCTTGTAAGATAATTTTATAGAGTATCATAATTATGTTAGTAACTTGTTGATATGAACAAGAAAGGTGAAACAGAAACAACAAATTAAACGGGATAGGAACGATGAACTGGGCTTGTGTTTGACACAATTCCCTTAAACAGATTCGCAGTCTGTTCCAGGGTACGCAGGTTCGAAGAAGCAACAGCGCACCGCCGGACTTGAACACTTGCCTGAAAAGAAAAGAAGCTATGTTGCAGAGACTAAGATTGAGAGAAGAGAAGAAGTTGTGGTGTGTCTCAACTGTGTTGGTATGATCTGGTTTTAAAGTCACAAAATTCATAACCGAATTCTGGACATTATTGCAAGGAATTAAAAACCAAATAATGGTCATTAGTACAGCTTTAAAACGGATAATAATAACCGTTTAAAACTGAAACTCAATAATGATCATCATCAATACTGAATAATCATTTCAGTTTAAAACTCATTAACAAGAACAACCGTTTCAGTTTCAGTTTTAAAGACTAATTAAAAAACAATTAGTTAGTCTCGAGTGCAAAAACTGCCTCACGCGAACCCGGGTTTTCGGAGCTGCATTCATGTCCGCAGGACGTGCGGGCACGCACGAATTCAACCAAATTCCAGTTCCGAAACTCGATTTTTGCATCGCCCCCTGCGCGCGCGCGGGTAGGACTTGTGGTAAAACATGTCATGTGACTACAATTACTTGGTCAAGCTTTTGCCTTATAAATAGCCTTTTATTTTGTTCCCACACCAATGTGGGACAAAGTAGTTTTACCACTTGAGACATTCATTCACACCAATTAGGTTTGTGATAAAGTCCCTTTTAAATATGTTGGGTTATCCCCCACAGTGACCTCACTCATTCATACAATTAGGTTTTCCTATTGAACTCAGTTCTTGGGATCTCCAGTCTATTGAGTTAGGTTTCCATCATATGAACTTAATTTTTCAAGGGCTTCAGTCCCATTCCCATAGACGACTTCTGAACTAACTCTCTACTTAGGCCATTTGTTAGCGGATCCGCGATATTATCCTTTGACCTCACATAGTCAACAGTGATAATTCCAGTAGAGATTAGTTGTTGTATCGTATTATGTCTACGTCTGATATGTCTGTTCCTACCATTATACATTGTGTTATGAGCTCTGCCAATTACCGATTGGCTATCACAATGTATACAAATGGCTGATGTCGGATTAGGCCATCTTGGTATATCCTCAACAAATTGACGTAGCCATTCTGCCTTTTCACCTGCTTTATCTAAAGCGATGAACTCGGATTCCATCGTGGATCTAGAAATAACCGTTTGTTTCGACGATTTCCACGATATCGCTGCACCTCCAAGTGTGAATACATACCCACTTGTTGCTCTCGAATCATTCGTGTCAGATATCCAATTAGCATCACAGTGTCCTTCTATAACTGCTGGATATCTGTTATAGTACAACCCATATTCCCGAGTGTATCTTAAGTAACGAAGAAACCGAATGATATAGTTCCAATGAATTGAACTTGGGTTGCTCGTGTATCTACTTAGCTTGCTCACAGCATATGCTAAGTCTGGTCTAGTACAACTCATAAGATACATCAAGCTACTAATAATTCTTGAGTATTCTAACTGGTTAACAGGTTCATCTATATTCTTGGCTAGATGTTGACTTGTGTCAAGCGGAGTTCTAGCTACATCAGAGTCTTTTCCATGGAACTTCTCAAGAATATTGTCCACATAGTGGGATTGACTTATAACAAGTCTACTTTGGGTTCGTGTGATTTTAACGCCCAGAATCACATCCGTGATCCGCCAAACCCATGTCTTTCATGTCAAATCTTGCTTTTAGCATGTTCTTTGTAGACTTTATGATTTTTTTCATCACTTCCAGCATTGAGCATATCATCTACACATAGACACAACATGACATATCCATCTGATGTGTCCTTCACATATACACACTTGTTGGATTCATTGACTTTGAACCCAACATCAAGCATGACATGATCAAAACTTTTGGTGCCATTGTTTTGGAGCTTGTTTTAATGCATACAAGGATTTCACAAGTTTACACACTTTCTTTTCTTGCCCAATGGCTGTGAAGCCTTCAGGTTGTTCCTTGTAAATTTCTTCTTCTAGATTTCCATTCAAGAAAGCTGTTTTCACATCAATTTGGTGAACTTCCAAATTTTTAATGGCGGCAATGGCAAGCACCAACTTGATGGACGTTATTCGCTTAACTGGCGAATATGTATCAAAGTAATCTAAACCTTCTCGTTGTTTATATCCTTTGATCACCAACCTTGCCTTGTACTTATCCATGGTCCCATCTGGTTTCATCTTCTTCTTGAAGATCCATCGATATCCTAGTGGTTTACATCCTTGAGGAAGATCCACTAGTTCCCATGTATGATTTTGTAAGATAGAGTCTATCTCACTTTTGATGGCCTCCCTCCACTGAGGTCCTTCTGAGGAATTCACTGCTTGTTGGTACGTTTGAGGTTCCTCTTCTACCATATAGGTAAGAAAGTCAGGTCCAAAGGATTTTTCAGTCGTTTGTCGTTTACTCTTTCTGACTTTAACTCCTCAGTCTTAGATTGTTCTCGAGGTTCATTATTTGCAACCTCATTCTCTGGAACAATTTCCTCAACCGGTCTAGTGAAACTTGGTTCATTTTTACCTAACCATGGGAACACATGTTCAAACCATGATGCATCCCTAGATTCTATTATGGTGCCATTGCATATTCCAGGGTTCTTGGAATCATGCACAAGAAAACGATAGGGACCATAAGGACGAGTGTATCCTATAAATACACAATCCCCTGTTTTGGGCCCTATTAGTAGGCTCTTTGGTGGTGTGACCACCACCTTGGTTTGACAACCCCACACTTTCAGTTATTTATATTGTGGTTTCTTTCCCAGCCATAATTCGTATGGCGTTACATCTTTCTTGTTATTGGGTATCATGTTCAACACATAATTTGCCGATAAGATTGCTTCCCCCCACATGTTTTGGTTTACCCCAGAACTTATCATCATGGCATTCATCATTTCTTTCAAAGGTTTTTCCATTCCGCTATGCCATTTGATTGAGGGGAGTAAGGAGCCGTGAGTTCATGTATGATTCCATTTTTTTCACACACATCAATAAAAGGTGAAACATAATTCACCTCCTTGGTCGCTCCTTACGATTTTGATTTTCCGATTTAGTTGATTCTCAACTTCGGCTTTGAAAAAGATAAACTTATCAATAGCCTCGTCCTTACTCTTAAGTAAGTACACATAACAATACCTTGTACTATCATCAATGGACGTGATGAAGTACTTGTTCCCACCACGATTAGGAATTGCTTTTAGATCACACACATCCGTGTGGATCATCTCGAGGGGTTCGGTGATCCGTTCAACCTTTTTGAATGATGATCTCGTTTGTTTTGCTTCTACGCAAGTTTCACATTTATTATTTGAGTCGATATCGAAAGTTGGTATGCAATTAAGTATAATCAAATGAAGAATGGAATTAAAATTAATATGACCCAATCTACCATGCCAAAGATTAGGAGACTCAAGCAAGTAAGCAGCACAGTAGCATTTTCATTCATTCCTTTCACAACAATTACATTCAACTTAAACATACCATTGAGGGCATAGCCCTTACCAACGTACATACCATTTTTGGTCAACATGACCTTATCCGACTCAATCACCATTTTGAAACCAAACTTGTTCAACTGCCACCCCGGCAGAAGGTTCTTACGAATTTCTGGAACATACAACATCTTGGACAAGGTGAGTTCCTTTCCAGAAGTCATTTTCAAAATCACATTCCCCTCGCCTTTGATTTCGGCCGTGGCGGAATTTCCCATAAAACCTTTTCACCATTTTTCCCAGCTCCCCCCTTAGGACCAAGGTTGGAGCGTTTCCCATGAGCTTTCTTTCCACCCTTTCCACCATTCTTGTTTCCCTTGGAAGATTGGCCATGTTCAACAATATTGGCCTTTGCTGTTTCAGGATTATCAATCATTTTCAAAGCAAATTTTTTATATCTTCTTCAATGAGAAGGCGAACAACAAGATCTACAATTGTCATTTCCTTTTGCTTATGTTTGAGATAGTTCTTGAAATCAACCCAGCTTGGCGGTTGCTTTTCAGTTTGGTGGTAGCTTTTCGATCATAGCTGCAACTTGGAATGTCTCGCTGAGCACCATTCCTTCCGCATGAATATAATGAAGAATAACTTGAAGTTCTTGGACTTGGCTAATGACAGTTTTAGTGTCTATCATTTTGAAGTCCAAGAACTTAGCCACCACGAATTTCTTAGTGCCCGCATCTTCTGTTTTGTATTTGCGGTCCAAAGACTCCCATAACTCTTTGGCAGTCTTAGCTTTACAATACACATTGTAAAGCGTATCAACCATACCATTCTAGATATAGTTGCGGCACAAGAAATCCGAATGATTCCAAGCATGAATCGCGCTCACTGGTTGAGCATCCATAACCCCTTCATCCACATGGGGAACGGTTTCAGTCAAGAACCGTGCTAGGTTCAGAGTGGTTAGATAAAAGAACATCTTTTGCTGCCACTGTTTGAAATTCACACCAATGAATTTCTCTGGTTTCTCAGCATGCGAAGTCACTGCATTAGGCAGTGGTGCAACCGGACTGGTTGTCACAACAACAACAGAAGTCATGATCGCAGAAATAGCAGAAGTCATGGGCTGGGATTCCATTCTTAAAAGAAAGGACAGGAACAATCAATAATAAAATCTGTTTAAGTTTGTTAGTAAACTGTTGATATGAACAAGAAAGGTGAAACAAAAACAACAAAATAAACGAGACAATTTCCTTAAACAAATTCACGGTCTGTTCCTAGGGTACACCGGTTCGAAGCAGCAACAGCGCACTGCCGGACTTGAACACTTGCCTGAAAAGAAAAGGAGCTGTGTTGCAGAGACTGAGATTGAGAGAATAGAAGTAGTTGTGGTGTGTCTCAATTGTGTTGGTATGATCTGGTTTTATAGTCACATAATTCATAACCAAATTCTGGACATTATTGCAACGAATTAAAAACCAAATAATGGTCATTAGTACAGTTTTAAAACTGAAACTCAATAATGAATAATCATTTCAGTTTAAAACTCATTAACAAGACCTACCATTAGTGCAAGTGAGCCCGGGTTTTCGGAGCTGCATTCGTGTCAGCAGGACGTGTGGGCACGCATGAGTTCAAACAAATTCCAGTTCCGAAACTCAATTTTTGCACCCCCCTGCGCGCGCAGGGGTAGAACTTATGGTAAAACATGTCATAAGACTACAATTGCTTGGTCAAGCTTTTGCCTTATAAATTGTCTTTTGTTTTGTTCCCACACCAATGTGGGACAAAGTGGTTTTATCACTTGAGACATTCATTCACACCAATACTTCTAACAACTTACTCTACAAATGATATTGTAGAGTAATTTTGAATTGTATGTTTTTTGATAAACTTATAGAGTAATTTGATACACTCGTAGCGTAATTTGATACACTTATAGAGTAATATTGATAACTACCATACAAGATACACTTGTAGTAAAAATGATTTTGTAGAGTAATTTTGAATTGTATGTTGTTCGATAAACTTGCAGAGTAATTTTGATACACTTGTAGAGTAATTTTGATGTAAGTAATTTTGATAATTACCCTACAAGATCAAAATTATTCTACAAGATCAAAATTATCCTACAAGAAAATTTTACAAAATTACTCTATAAGATCAAAATTACCCTACATGATCATTTGTAGAGTAATTCTGATAAATACTCTACGAGTAAATAATTAAGAAACTGCCATGGCTTTTTTTTTTATTTTCACCCTATTCATATGTTTTGTATGATAATGGTATTTGTATTTGATCTTTTGTCTAAAAAATGGTAATTCTTATTTTCTAGTTCATGCAACAAGTCTTGTAACTTCTATTTTCTAATTGAAGTTTCATAACATGCATTCAAGAAACAATTGTAATCTTGAAACTTCTAGTTGGTTTGTTGTGGTCTGATACACGTATATATCAATGAACATACAAAAACGTACCATTAGAAATTGTGTTCCTTGTAGGAGGCGTTTGCAGCTGGAACTGAAACTACACAAACCAGTCTAGAGTGGGCAATGAGTGAGCTAATAAGAAACCCAAGAATTATGAAAAAGCTCCAAAGAGAAGTAACAGAAATAGCACAAGGAAGATCCATGATTTTAGAGGAGGAGTTGGAAAGAATGCCCTATCTTAAAGCTGTCGTAAAAGAGTCTTTGCGATTGCATACTCCAGTCCCACTGCTTATTCCACGAGAATCAGTGCAAGATGTAAAACTAATGGGGTTCGATATTGCAGCAGGCACACAAGTAATTATCAATGCTTGGGCAATAGCAAGAGATCCTTCCTTGTGGGAAGAACCAAATGAGTTTAGGCCTGAGAGGTTCTTAAACAATTCTATTAACTATCAAGGGTTGCATTTTGAATGGATTCCATTTGGTGCTGGCCGAAGAACATGCCCTGGTATTCAATTTAGTGTACCTGTTATGGAGCTTGCATTAGCAAATATTGTTTACAAGTTTGATATGGTGTTACCAAGTGGGATAAAAAGTGAGGATTTGGACATGACTGAGGTATATGGTATCGCAATCCACAGGAAGTCGTCTCTCATAGTTTCGGTTAGTCCTCGATTCTAGTTGTTTATCTTGTTATGTAAACTTCCGTAAAGCTGAACTATCATGTAATGTACTCCTTAATTTGTAGGCTCAAGAAATAAAAGTAATGTTCATGTATGACTTTCATATGCTAATGCAGTCACTGAAATAACTTAACATATTACTATAAACTTTAAAACACAAGGTAACAAAAATGTAAACAAAGGTACATTCAAATAGTGACTTTTACTACAAAATAAAGGAGTGTCACACTGATTGTTAAATCCTTAGGTAATCCATTGTTATGTGTAATGCTGACGAAATTTCATGGCTAAACGACCTTAAAAAGACGGGTTGTGTGTCACATTTACACACAGATTTTTTTTTTAAGTGTCAAAGAAGTGAATTTTGACTCGTTTGATTGGGGTTCTTATTGAGAAGATTCAACTTTGTGTGTTTGTTTTAAACGGAATATGAGTGTTTATGTTATAATGTAGCTAGGATGAGCATGGTACCTGTTTGGTACCGAACCAGTACCGGTATCGAAAAACGGGAAACTGGTACCGGTACCAAAAAAATAGGTATCGACACCGGTACCGGTACCGAATATACCCAATACGGTGACGGTTCTGTACCGGTACCGAAAACGGGGAAAATGGGTATCGGTACCAGTATTGAATATACCCGGTATGGTGCCGGTTTGGTACCGGCTACCGGTACCAAGTGCTCATCCCTATTGTAACGTGCATCGACGTACATGGATTGTGCTATTAAAACATGCTCGATTGTAGGTTTCAAGCATTATTGATAGCTAAAAAATAAAAAAAATTAAGTAAACTGTCATTTTCATCAATGTAGTTTGGTCACTTTTTAGCCTATCCCTAGGGTTTCAAAATCTTACCTTTTTTATCTCTTACATTAACACCATCCTAAATGTTTGTTAACATTTTATTTAAGAGAGTATTTTTGTATATTATGGTTTACTGAAATAGAAAAGAGAAATTTGTAAAACTAAATATAAAAATAATACCCCCTCTCTTTCTCTCTTTGCATACATAGATCATCATTTGTTCATACGGCTAGTCCTCCCACCTCAAAAAGCCAAGGTCACCAAACCGTCTCTTCCCTTTCTCTGCGACACTCAGATCAAAACACACATCACAAATCGCTTAAAAGTTGTTTGAAATCCACAAATGTGAGCGATAAAATCAACACTCCACAAGTTTCTGTTCTCTTTCATCCCTGATCAAACCACCAGATGTCTGCACCATATTGCCATCCTTGTCTATTTCTAGATATGAACCGCCGTGGGGATGCGACATTGGGGTAGTGTTAAGAAAAAGAAAATAATATCTTAGCAGTGTAGGAAAAATCGAGACTCGTCGGACAGGAACTAGTTAATTTTTGCGTTATTGGTGCATTAGTCGATAGTTGGCCACAAATCAACGATTCCGGCGAGATTCTAGCGATTAAACCTCTATACTTAAAAAAATGGACCGAGATAGGTTAACACTTATCTACATAATATAAATGTGTGTGTATGAATGTACGTGTGTGTGTATATAGGGATGAGTTAAAATTAGAACCATTACGAGTTGCACAAACGCAGATGAAAAAATTATAAACACAACTGTTACAAAAGTAAAAAAATTGTCGAGTCGTTAGTTTTGACTGATTCAAGTTTTTTTACGCCCTCAGCTGTAAAATTTTACGTCAGCACGTAAAAAAAACTTATATCAGTCAAAACTAACGCCTCGACAATTTTTTTTCTTTTTTTTTTACAGATGTGTTTGTAATGTTTTCATCTACGTTTGTGCAAAAAAAAAATTGGACCAACTCGTGCCGGATCAAAAAGTTCTCACGGTTTTTATAACTCGTAGTGGTTTTCATTTGAACTTAATCATATATATATATATAGGGAGCCGCTAAAATAGAAACCATCTCCAGTTGTAAGAACCGCGAGAACCACTCTCAGCCAATCAGAAAAAGGGGTAGTTTAGTCATTTACCCCAAATGTCAAATCTCATCCGCTTTCTTCATTTATATCTACCAGTCTCTCTCTTCTTTTGTCTCCTTTTTCGTTTCTCTCTCCTCTCTCTTCTTCAAGAACCAAAAACCAGTATTTCATCTTCTTCCTAAACACCCACATAACAACAACAGCCCTTATTCTCTCTCAATCTATACTTCAAACACACACCCACAGGGAGGAGCCGGAGACGAAGACGACTGTGGTAGCCGGCCACCGTGAGTGGTGGTCCGGCGAAGAGAGAGAGAGAGAGAGAGAGAGAGAGAGAGAGAGGGAGAGAGAGAGAGACATAAGGAAAGATAGGAACGCAAGGGAGTGGGAACAGCATGACGGACCGGCGTCGGTTTAGCGGCGGTGGTTGGGGATTTTGGACGGTGGTGTTTCTCCGGTAAGTGCACCCACACTTCTCTCCCTTTTCAGATCAGTAGATCTCTTCTACTTCTAAAAACTTCTTTTGTTTCGTTTCATCTTCGTTTCAGACGACAGTGGTGGTTATTGTCGCCGGTTCCGACTGTCGATGAGTGATGATGATCTGTTGTTGTAGAAGATGATTGATAATGATGTTGAAGGTAACGGTGGTGGTTGGTTCGGTCCGTTTTGGCACAGTTTAGGTCTCGCTCAGCTTGGTTCAGGGAAAACTTTGGATGTAGTGGGTTAGCTGGTTCGAAATTTGGTTCCGCTTCGAGCACATGTCAAAGTTTTCAGTTCAGTTAACAGTTGGTCAACGGTCAGATCTGGTGCGATTCTCGATTTGGGTTCGGGTTTGCCCAGTTCAGTTTCGGCTCGGATCTTGGTTCATTTTCGGTTCGACATAGTTCGGTTACGGTTCACTCGGTTCAAGTTCGGTTCGACAAGAAAATAGGGCGGTGACACAGTTCAGTAGCGGCTCGGGTTTCGGCTCGACGCGGTGCAACTCGGGTCAGTTTCGGGTTTCGGTTTGGGTCGAAAGCAGTCAATGGACCCGGTTCGGGTCAGCAACAGTCAAACAAGTCAAATATGGTCAACTGAGGACGGGTAAAGTTTAAACGTAGCGAGTTATTATTACGTTAGTTTAGATTTTATTTAGTTAACGTGCACCGAGCTCGAACCGATACTTTAGTGACGTGTTACATTTGGCATTTTGATAGAAATTTTATATATTATGTTTATATTGTTGAAAATTGTTGAGTTTTGAAAAGATAACGACAACTTGAGTTGTCGGCTTATTCCAAAAACAGAGGAAACTCTGTCCGTTTTCCGTAAAAACGAAAAATGTACATAGTTTAACATAAAATGTAAAACGTAAAAACGTAAAAGGTAAAAAGTTTAACGTAAAAAGTTTAACGAAAAACGTAAAACGTAAAAAAGTTTAACGTAAAACGTAAAAAGTTTTACGTAAAACGTAAAAATTTTAACGTAAAACGTAAAAAGATTAAAAAAATTAACGTAAAACGTAAACATAAATTTTTTAACGTCAAACGTAAAACTTTTAACGTAAAACGTAAACTTTTAACGTAAAACGTAAAGTTTTTAACGTAAAACGTAAATATTTTAACGTAAAACGTAAAAACGTAAAACACGTAAAACGTAAACTTTTTAACGTAAAACGTAAAGTTATTAACGTAAAACGTAAAATTTTTAACGTAAAACGTAAACTTTTTAACGTAAAACTTTTTTTATGTAAATTGTAAAACGTAAAAAACGCCGCGTAAAAAATGGCGCGTTAAAAAAACGACGCGTGAAAAAGTCGGCCGTAAAAGCGGCGCGTTAAAAAACGACACGTTAAAAAGCGGCGAGTAAAAACGTAAAAAAGCGGCGCGTTAAAACGGGACGTAAAAAACGGCGCGTTAAAACGGGACGTAAAAAACGGCGCGTTAAAAAAACGACGCTTGAAAAAGTCGAGCATAAAAAACGGCGTGAAAAAACGACCCATTAAAAAACGATGCGTAAAAACGACGTGCAAAAACCGGCGCGCAAAAAAAACTGTCTTTGTTAAAAAAATCTGATTTTAAAAATGTTTTTAATAAAAAAAATCTTTTTAAAAAATAAAAAGTAATATAATAAAACTAAAAAGTAATATAATAAAACAAAAAAGTAATTAAAAACAATAAAGAGAAAAAGACAAAAAAGAGTTATTTTACTAAACTACCCTTTTGGATTAAAATATTAAAGATATAATAAGACAAATTGTATTTAATATTAATATTTGTTGCTTTTAATCTCGTCTATCCATCTTGTTGATCTAAAGGCTAGAAAGTGATTCCCATGGTTCTTACAACTAGTGGTGGTTTTCATTTTAGCGATCCTCTATATATATATATATATATATATATATATATATATATATATATATATATATATATATATAGGATAAGGCTAGGTAGAAAACCCTCCTTAGGTAGAAAACCCGGGAAACTCAAAGCTCCCGACATTTTTTTTTTTGAAAAAAATAACACATGTAATATACATGTTTTTAAGAGTTTTGGGCCAAAAAAATCAAAAAAGCGCCGAAGGGTTTTTTTTTTTAAAAAAAAACAAATTTCAGCAACTTTCAGCATTTTTTGTCTAACACATGTTAGTCAACGAAGTTTTTGGAACTTGTTTATTTTTTTTAAAAAAAAGTACTCGGCGCTTTTTTGATTTTTTTGGCCCAAAAGTCTTAAAAACATGTATATTACATGTGTTATTTTTTTCAAAAAAAAAAAAATGTCGGGAGCTTTGAGTTTCCAGAGTTTTCTAAGAAAGATAGGGTTTTTTGTCTAGCCCAACCCTATATATATATATATATATATATATATATATATATATAGGGAGCCGCTAGAATGAGAACCACCACGAGTTATGAGAACCACGAGAACCGCGCCCCGCGGGTGGCCGTCGGCGACGAAATTTTTTTTACACCTAGATCCGTATATTTTAGTGGGGGGTTTAAATTTTCGGTTCAAACGGCGCGCCCGAGGGGGTAGTTTTTTACGCCCAAAGTTTGGTAAAAAAAAAGAAAAATTAAAAAAACCCAAACTTTGGGCCTAAAAAACTACCCCCTCGGGCGCGCCGTTTGAACCGAAAATTTAAACCCCCCACTAAAATATACGGATCTAGGTGTAAAAAAAATTTCGTCGCCGACGGCCACCCGCGGGGCGCGGTTCTCGTGGTTCTCATAACTCGTGGTGGTTCTCATTCTAGCGATCCCCTATATATATATATATATATATATATAGGGCAAAGATAAATCAAAAACCTCCTTAAGTTAAAGAAACTCAGAAAACCCTATATCTACCATTGATTAATTGCTATGGATTATTGTGATCAATTTCTGTAAAAAGTGATGTCACTTTTACTAAAATAACATCAAAAAGTATAACCAGGGTTAATATGGGGATAAAAAAATTTGTTATTTTCAAATCACTGACATTCATACAAAAAGAAGCATGTGTACTCTTTTTTTTTCATCTTCTATATTATCTCTCATACTTTTACATAACTAGATATAATTTATTTTCTATAAGACAAATTTTATAAATGTAACATATATTTTTAAATGTAACGTATTTTATTTCTGTAACAGGCACTTAAATTTCATAAAAATTCTGATAACATGTAACAATGCACTTTATTTCCATAACAAACACAAAAAATGCAACAACGCACACAAAAAAATGTAACAACGCACTCTATTTTTTACAGTAATATGAAAAAATGTTAACTATATCATTTATGTTACATAAATGTAAGATACATTTTTATATGATTAGGTACAATTTATTTATGTAACACAAAAAATGTAACAACATATTTTATTTCTGTAACAGGCACTTAAATTTCATAAAAAAATCTGATAACATGTAACAATGCACTTTATTTCCGTAACAACACAAAAAAAATGTAACAACGTATTTTATTTCTGTAACAGGCACTTAAATTTTATAAAAAAAATCTGATCACATGTAACAATGCACTTTATTTCCGTAACAACACAAAAAATGTAACAAACGCACTCTATTTTTACAATAATATGAAAAAAATGTAAAAACGCACTTTACAATTATTTCTGTAACACATAAAATGTAACAACCATTTTTTGCTTCAATTACATTTCTAAGACCCGGTTACGTAGTGTTACATAAAAATGACTAGATCTTGGAGGTTCGTAACTAAGACGCAAAGAATTGTTATGAGAATTGTTACATCAAAAATAAACTTCAATAACAATAACCCAACATAAGTAATGTAACTAGTAATGTTACAAAATGTATATAAAAAATATAACTCATTAACATGAATCCAACAACAACAGATTTTTAAGATTCGATCATCATAACAATAAACCAAAAAGTAACTTAGATTTTAATCCAATACATAAGAACTTAATCAAATTGTTTCCATTCTTCAGATCTGAAAACAAATTTTACACAAAAATGATAAAATCGGTAATTAAAAACTACATATCTAGAAAATAAGAAATTAAAACCATTCATCTTCTTGAACAAAAAAATTAAAAAAAAAGTTGCAGATCTACAAAACACAAAAAATTGAAGATCTACAAAACACAAAAAATTGCAAATTTGAAAAAAAAAATGAAAAAAAACATACTTATGGATCTGGAGGATCTTTTAGATCTGGAACATCATGTTTAACATAGAACATCTTTTGGATCATCTTCAACATCGAACAGTCATCTAAAACATCATCTTTAACATCGAACATCTTCAACCGGATCCGGAGCATCTTTTAGATCTGATAGCATCTTTCAGGAGCATCTAGAGCATCTTCAACCATCATCTGAAACATCTTTTGATTCGAAGCATATTTTTTGTTCGGAGCATCTTCAACCAGAGCATCTGGATCATCTTTTGATTTGAATCATCTTTTTTGTTCGGAGCATCTGCATGATGATCTTTTGAACTGGATCATATTTTGGATTCAACGCACTTTGGATCTGGATGATGATCTTCTAGATCTAGAAATTTATTACAAAGATAGAGATATAAAGAAAGAGAGATGAGGTTTGTGATGTATATAATGAGAGAGAAAGCCAGGTTTGTAATGATATAAATAGAGAGAGAGAGAGAGAGAAAGCAGACTTACACTTTTCTGGCACACATGTAAAATGACGTATATACCCCTCTCTTCATCTTTATGCACATGTGACGTGGCTAAATCCTAGCCACACATGTTGGTATCTTGGGTTTTCTCATCTAGAGTGGGTTTTTATCATTATAATTAGCCTATGTATATATGTATAGGGAGCCGCTAGAATAAGAACCACCCCCAGTTATGAGAACCATGAGAACCACTCTCAACCAATCAGGAAAAGGGGTAATTTGGTCATTTCCTATAAATGTCTAATCTCTCATCTATCCTCTCTCCTCTCTCCTATTAATGTCTGACTTTTCTCACTCCCCATAAAACAAAACCTCTTATCTCTCTCTCTTTCGAAATTGTTTCAGAACATTCAAAAGTCCATCACCTCTCTCATCTTCATGAAGAAACCCCCAAAACCCTAACTCCTCCTCCATAACTTACCTGCACCACCGCCACCACACCTCCACACCGGCGACTCCCAAACACCAAACCCACTCCGGCGGCCCCCTCATTTCTCTGACGGCCCCTCGTTCTCTGCACCACCTGTATCTCCTCTGATTTTCTGTTTATATAGCAAGGGAAAGTGGGTTTTTTCTCTCTACTGACAAGACCCTCTTTGTTTGATGTGGTGGATTAGGGGTGGCGGTGTGTCGACGGCGGCGGTGGCGGTGAATGATGGGTGAAGGGGTGGGTGAAGGGGGTGTGAACCGACGGCGTCGGAGAGAGAGGTGGGCGACGGTGCTTGAGGAATTTTCGTGTGTTTTTTTGGTTGAAATGATGGTTGCATTTGCTGTTCTTCATTCATGGAGGAAAATAAAGAGAGTGCCTTTGTGGGTCTTTTTACAGGACACAAGGTATCATGCTTTTGGTAAAAAAGTTGGAATTTTTCAACTGGGTTTTATGAATTTGTGTTCTTGGGTGTATGAATTTTTCAACTGGGTTTATGCTTTTGGTATCATGCTTTTGGTACAAAAGTTGGTATGTTTTGGGGGTTTGAATTTGTGTTCTTGGTTTCTGTTTTGGTAAAGATGTGAATGCTATTACTTTTGGGTTTGTTGCTACTGTAATTTTGTTGCTACTGCTATTTTGATCTCTATATTTCTTTGGTTTAGATCTGTTGGTATCGATCTGTTGGTAATTCTTTGAAATTTTGGGGGTTTCTTTGAATTTTTGTGGGTTTGATATGTTGGTATTTTGGTCCCCAGATCTCGTTTTGCCGTTGATGGAATGGGTGGCGATGATGCAAAAAAAAAAAAAAAAACTAGATTTTTGATGACGATGGCGCGGCAACGATGGTGGAGGGTAGGTTTTTGAACCCGCAACCCCACATTTGCAGCCTTTTAATTATCGGAAAATATCTGAGCCAAACCCCGTTTTTTTTTCGTGATACACTTTTGTTTTGTTGTTGTTGGTTTTTTATATTCTTTTCCCCAGTCGATGACGATAAAAATCTATCCGAGACACCTACCGACTTTGCGATTTATGGGTACGTTCGTCTTGCGTAAACAAGTTTTTATGTAAAAAAGTCTTTGTGAAAAAAAAGTTCAACCGTAAACTTTTACGTCAAACGTAAAAAGGTTAACGTAAAAAGTTTAAAACTTAAAACGTAAAAAAGTTTAACGTAAAACGTAAAACGTAAAAATTTTAACGTAAAACGTAAAAAAGTTTAAAACGTAAAACGTAATAAAGTTTAACGTAGAACGTAAAAAGATTAAAAAATTAACATAATACGTAAGACATAAATTTTTTAACGTCAAACGTAAACTTTTAACGTAAAACGTAAACTTTTTAATGTAAAAATGTAAAGTTTTTAAAGTAAAACGTAAATATTTTAACATAAAACGTAAAAACATAAAACGTAAACTTTTTAACGTAAAACGTAAACTTTTTAACGTAAAACGTAAGACGGGTCGTAAAAAACGGGTCGTAAAAGTTTTAGTTAAAACGTAATTTTTTTAACGTAAAAACGTAAAACGTAAAAAGTTTAACGTAAAACGTAAACTTTTTTTACGTAAAAACGCAAGACATAAAAAGGTTTTCGTAAAACGTAAAAAGTTTTATGTAAACCGTAAAAAGTTTTTTGTAAAGTGTAAAAAGTTTTAGGTAAAACGTAAAACGTAAATTTTTTTTAGTAAAACGTAAAAAACCGGCGTGTAAAACGTAAAAAAACGTTAACGTAAAAAACCGGCGCGTAAATCGTAAAAACGTAAAAAAACGTTAACGTAAAAAACCGGCGTGTAAAACGTAACAAAACCGGTGCGTAAAACGTAAAAAAACCGGCACGTAAAACGTAAAAAAATGGCGTTAAAAAACGACGCGTAAAAAACGGCGTTAAAAAATAGGCGCGTAAAAAACGGCGCGTTAAAAAAACGGCGCTTAAAAAACGACGCCTAAAAAACGGCGTGTTAAAAAAACGTCGCTTGAAAAAGTCAGGCGTAAGACGGGTCGTAAAAAACGGCGTTGAAAAAACGGCGTTGAAAAAGTCGGGCGTAAGACGTGTTGAAAAAACTGCGTTAAAAATGGCGTTAATAAACGGCGCGTAAAAAACGACGTTAAAAAATTGGCTCGTAAAAACGGCGCGTAAATAAACGGCGTTAAAAAATTGTCGCGTAAAAAACGGCACGTAAAAAAACGGCCTGTTAAAATAACGACGCTTGAAAAAACCTGGCGTAAAAACGGCGCGTCAAAAAAACGTAAAAAGTTTAACGTAAAACTTAAATTGTAAAAAGTATAAAAAATGTTTAAAAAAATCTGAATTTTAAAATGTTTTTTAATAAAAAAGTTATGTTTAAAAAATAGAAAGTAATATAATAATAAAAAAACTAATAAAAAACAATAAAGATAAAAAGACAAAAAAGAGTTAGTTTACTAAATTACCCTTTTGGATTATAATATTAAAGACATAATTAGACAAAAACCATTTAATATTAATTTTTCTTACTTTTAATCTCATCCATCCATCAAGTTGATCTAAGGGCTAATAAGTGGTTCTCATGGTTCCATAACTGGAGGTGGTTCTCATTTTAGCGATCCCCTATATGTATATATATATATATATATATATAATGCACTAGTCACTTACCCGTGCGATGCGGCGGGAGTGGCGATTTACAATAGGATACTCGTTTACCGTTAGTTTATCCGTCGTCTCTTGATATATTGTATAGTACTTAAGTTAGTTTTCTTATTCGTGATATGATGGCACTGGTTTTTCTGTTAGTTTATCGATTCTTTGGTGATATACTCGGATAATTTTTTTTAGCTGTAGATTCGGCGTGATCTTCTACAAGAAGAGTACAAAACAAGGAAGTAGATGTAATTAAAAACAAGAAGAGTTCAAAACAGTCAAGTAGCTGGACAAAACAATAAAAACAAAATGTGGGGAGTCTCTTGTATCTCTTCCTGTTTTACCAATACATCCGTTCGCTTATGACTTTCTTGTATCTTCTCCTCTACTGTACCAGATTTCGACACATAAAAAAAATGTTAGACGCCTACAGGTGCTTTAAAATAGTAACTAAAAGGTAATTTCTGGAAGCAAATAAGGCACAAAATCTACTAACTTACCTTCTTTTTTATACGGATGCGATTAATTAATCACGCAACACTTCCTGTTAGACAACATTTGATGTGTAAACTCCGCGTTGTTTGAATTCTTTGGCGAGATGTACCAACACCTTCGTACTTTGTCTTGAAATCCCTCTTGATAACGCGACATAAAGTTGTCCATGTGAAAATACAGAATCCGGTAGATAAATACCAACGTTCGGAATTGTTTGACCTTGAGCTTTATTAATCGTCATGGAAAAGCTAAGTCGAATTGGAAATTGTTTTCTTTTCAGCTTGAATGGGAACATGTCATCTTCAGAAAGGGTTAGAGGGATTCTTGGCAAAAAAAACTCTTTTTCCGGCATGTTGACCGACTGCAATTTCCGTATCAATAACATTTCGCATGAAACCCTTACATATCAACCGCGTGCCATTACACAAACCATGTGATGGATCGATATTACGTAACAATATTATTGGGCATCCAATTTTTAAACGAAGCTTATGAGGCGGAAAACCAATAACATTTAGCGAGTTTAAGAACTCGACCGGATAGAAGTTGCGCTGATCGTCTTCAGCTTCATCAAAACTGTAATAAACTTTTTCCTCCCCTTGAAAAATTTCAATCATTTGATTATTAATCTCGTCAACACTATCATTTTTAGTGGACAATATTGCTCTAGAGATTATATAATCTGAAGAATATACATTATCTTCAATTGATGGAAAGATGGCATGGATCAATTCTTTTATAGCGTTTTCTCTGTTGTTGCACTGAATTGTCATGTCATCGGGTATGCGGATATAGTTTCCTTCGATTGGTTCTTCAGTTCCATCGCCGACTCTTAAAAGAAATTTAGAAAACCATGGATCATTCAGCGCTCTCATATTTATGGTCAACCGCATCTTCTTAGTCAAATACCAAAGAGGTGACATTCGTACGCTGGAGTCTACAATCTGTGCTCGAGTGCCACGTTTAATAACCGGCAACACCTGTCTGAAGTCACCTCCCATAACCATTATCATCCCACCAAATGGGAGACTAACACCTATAATGTCTTGGAATGTACGATCGACTGCCTCTATTGTAACAACTCTCATCAAAAGTCCTATTTATTATATTATTTTATTCAAAAGGAAACCCTAATTAAGAAACCCAAGTGATTCTGTATAAACCCTAAAAATTTCAGAACAATCAGAATCAGGATCAGGGCCCCTAAAACTCAGGGGGGGGGGGGGTAAAACCCTAGTTACGATGATCTAAATAACTTGTTGTCAGTATCGAATTTTAAGAATCCGTCAAGTCAGCAAGGCTAGTTAGGGACGTGGCTACCTTATGGTAGGATAGGACCCATCGCGCCACGCGACGCCCCTAGGGGTACCCCTCGCGTCACGCGAGGGGGGGGGTCAAATTTTGACTATAAATAGAGGGGTTTGGGACATGAATTCTGAAGTTGAAACGACGTAAAATTTAGTTACGTACACTGAGTTATAGCAGAAACAATTCTAAAACACACACGATCACTAAGTGCTGCCGCAAAACAGGGTAATAACTCGATCGCTGCTACGATTCAATGTCCGATCGATTAAACTATCCAATGGATGTTTAAGTGCTGCCCACATTAGGGTTTATGCTTTGTCATTCGTCGGTAAATCGATGGATGTTTAAGTATCGCACTTTGTCATTCGATGTGAGGGTTTAATCTCGTGAGTTATCGTAAATGTTGTATTAGTTACTAACCTAGTTTATGTGCACTGTTATTTAAACTAGGTTATCAAGGCTAATCAGTAGGCTAAGCTCTGTTCATATTAAATCTACAATGTGAGTCATTCCCTTTTTATCAAAGTGTTTTATAAATTCTTAAACATTTTTCAGAGTTATAATTACAGTGATTAAGTATATATAGTCACCAAAATACAGCCGGTATGTGGGGTATTGTGCACATTACTACTGTTTTTATCACTTTAGGTGGGCGAACCTAATTAGTGATATTCTTCACTATTGGGTGACAGGACTCAATAGTGATATGACCACAGTCACCGAAACGAGTCGAGTGACAAATACTGTGGGTAGTTGGTTGATATCTGAAACATTGTAATCTCTCTTAATACTGTAAATTATAACAAACATGTCATTTTATTAAAAAGAATGATTCACCAGTATTTCCCACTGACAAAACCTTTTTCAAACATGTTTCAGGTGATCTGTTGTGATCCAGGAAAAGTGCCGTAAAGCACTATCAGCTTAAGAAAGTGGCTCAGTATAAAATAAAGAAACATGTTTTGTAAAATAAAGATTTCTCTGTGAAATCATATGAATGTAAATTACCGGGGTTTTATCCCGAGTTGTGAAATTAAATAAATCAGGAAATTTCAGTTTTAAAAAGATCCTGAAGAAAACTTCCGCTGTTAAATTAATACCACGGGATTTTCCGTCCCGCGGCTCCTGAAACGGGTCAAACCGGGTCGGGGGTCGTGATAGAAAAAGGTGGTATCAGAGTCACTGATTTAAGCCAATTAAGTATTTAGAAACACTTAATTTTTCCTGATTACCATTATGTGATTATGTGTTTTATTAACTGACTATTTGTTAGTTACAGTATGGGTAAGCAAAAGCTTTCCAATATCTATCTTAAATTAGATAGGTCATCCAACGAGAAGGGAAGTTCATCCCAAAACAAACCCTCAAATCACTTTGCAATCCCTGAAGAAGGAATATTTGTGCGAAAGGCACAATATGAGGAACCACTTTCTCCTAATAAAAGAAATTTGATTATTAGGAAAAGTAAGGAGAAAATAAAGAAATCTCGAGAAAAGAAAGTTAAACAGGAAACCCAGGAATTAACCAGTAAATCACCATGGGAAGACAAGTTAGATGAAAAATGGGCAGATCTTTATATGCTAGCCACCGTAGCAGTAAATGAAAATCTTTAAATAACTTGTTTCAGTTTTAGCATCCTTATCACCTACAAGCTAGAAACCTCATCCAGTAAATAAATAAATTCCAATAAAATATGTTTTAATTTGTCAGTTGTTCCTTGTAGTAAATTAGTCACACGATATGCAATAAAATTTTAAAGGTTATTTATGAAAATTTTGACTTAGTAATTTTTGTATTTTGCATATTTGCTAAAAAGCATGAACGACTTGTCTGAAGCCCTTCAAAATCTAAATCTCTATCCAGTAAAAATAGAGGTTTCCAGAGATTTCAATAGGTATATACCAGACATAGAAGAACCTGTGGAATTCAATGCTCCACCTCTGGAGAAACCTAAGCCCCAGAAAAGAAAGAGATTTGTATGGGGAAGGCGAGTACGTAGGAAAAAGCCAGCTAAGAGAATTCCTAAAATAGAAAATCCTTTAGACAAAGGAAAGGGGGTTGAAGTCAGTGAAGGTTCTAGGCCACTGGAAATGGAATTGGGAGAAGATTCTAGGCCACCGGGAATGGAGTATGGAGAAGGTTCTAGGCAAACCCAGAGGGAAGTTGGGGAAAGCTCTAGACAGGTTGAGGAGTTACCTTTTCAGGAGGAATTAGATCGGGCATTGGCAAGCTGTGATGTCGTCAGGCCAATTAATAATAATCTATACCCTTCTCTTGAAACACAACTACCAATGAACTTGGACCCAGCAATCCCAGAACCTATAATCCACACCCAGCCTCTAGGAATGGATGAATGGTGGACCAATGATTGGCAGTTCCAAAATCTGCTTAACAGTCCTTATTCCTTTCTTCCTCAGTTCGACCCGGAACCTATACCTAATCCACCTATGAGTAACGAAAATTTAGCCGAACTCCGCCACTTTGGCGAGGAGCTAATGGATGTCGGAAATAGGATCAGGGAGGTAGGAGAACAGATCTCATGGAAATACTACGAGAGAGAACGTCGTTACTAAGACACCAAAGAACGAGGGGTAGAAGGATTATGAAAATGGGGTTGTGTAATAATAAAAATAAATTATTATCTTGTATAATAACTTCAAATAAAACTTTGTAAGATAAAGGTGTGTATGGACGCATATTACAAATATATAAAAATGGAATCGAGAAATCGATAATTTTGGTTAAATTTGTGTTGTGAACTTTGTATGATTGTTTTGTGTAAAATTTTTATTTATTCAATACTAATAAATTATATATTAAATTATCAGATGGAAAACGCTAATAATGAACCAGTAAATGAGGTTAATCAATCCGAGCAACAACCGGGGGATCAATATATGACTAGGCAGGATCTAGAAAATATCGTTGCTCAAGGGATAGCTAATGCTATTCCAGCAATCGTTGCTGCTGTTAGAAATCCAATCGAACCACAACAAATCGTTCCTATCAAACGTATTTCTGAAGATAACTTCAGTAATAGCGTAAACGGAGGCAATGATTGTAACGCCCGGCTCTTTTGTACTTTCCATTTATAGAAAGTTTAGTTCGTATTTCTATTTTTGGAAACCTTGTATTCTTGTAATCGTCCTTTCCTTGTAATCATTGTAAAACCGAGACTTGGATCATTAATGAAACTCGTATTTTGTTACAATTATGTTATACACACGTTATGTTTACTCGTATGTTCGAATTGGTGAATCAATTGGTGTTTAATCATTATTCTTGGAAACTATGTGCTAAACTTGTAATTAATCTAAACTTATGCATAAAACGTGTTTTGAACGTGAACGACACTTGATTTTGATACTCATACGCTTAATTTTAATTGGTTTATGCTCTTCATACTTAGACTTACCTCAAACTATGTTTTTGTGGCAAATATAGTCCCTAAAGGACCTAAAAACCCTAAAACAACAACTTTGGGGGCTAAATTGTAAAAACTGAAACTTAAACACGGATCAGTAAGTTCGGGCGGCCCGCGTAAGGTCTCCCTGACCTCTTACGCGGCCCGCATGGGCATCAAATTCGCAGAAAACACATTCAGCTGCATTTTGACGCGAATTTGCACGAAATCCTAAGTTCTAACACTCCCCAATCACCTTTAATCCACCTCTAATCACCTCCAATCATCCCTAACCTCTTCCACTATAAATACACACCTCTTCCAAGCATTTTTACACTTTCACAACTCTCTACAACTCACAAATTCACTTACAAATCAGTTACAAATCTGCATTTTCGGACAGATTCATACTCTTGCACTAAAGTAAGTATAACTTGCTCATTTCACAACGAAATTACTTGATTCTTCTTCCTACTTTCTTGGATAATCATGGGATTCGATTCCTTGACTTCTCCTTGGAGAAATCAGACCTGGAATTGCCCTGAAATGGTCCATAAACTTTCTATTTTTTTTAAGTTCTTCAAAAGCTTGTTTAAACTTATCCAACTTGTGTCTAACACATCTCATACCTATGTCCCAATGCTTACAACCTATCTCATGGTTGGTTAAGCTTAAAAACAAGGTTGAGACACTTGAAATCAGAGGATTAAACCTCATAACTTTCTGTTTTGATTAGGGTATTTTACCCACAAGTCATGTTCGAGCTTAGATCTTAATGTAGAGTGATTGTGGAATAACTTGGGTTGCCCCAACATAAAATCCTCACATGATTTGATGATTTATCTTAGTTTAGATTATTTACATACTTGTATTAATCCTAGTTCTTGACCCTCCTTGGTTGTCTTTACATCAAGTGAAGTGGTGAACGTTCAAGGGGTTCCTAAATGGAAGCTTGTCTTCCTACCCCATACATGACATCCATGATAACTCGAGGTGCCTAAATGAAGATCCTAATCTTCTACCTCCTACATGAATTATTGGACTAAATAATACGTAATACTTAACCTAAATGTATATACACCCATTCGAACCTTTAATGTTAAACTGGTGTTTATATGTTAAAGTAGTAGGATATCATCTAAGACCTAAAATCTCGATATGATTCTAAAGGGTGTACTACCCATGAAATACAATATAACCCTAGTGGTTACATAGTGTCATATAAGAGTTATAAGTTGAAGATGATTATTTTTAATATCATACTTTATGTTATGTTAAACTCCAAATTTATAATCTTCCGTTGAACGCAAAACTCACACACCTATGTTTCCTCTTGTAGAAGGACTAGGTGCTCCAACTTAATCCACTCCAACAACTCACTCGCGGGAATTCCAAGTAGGAAAGCTTGCAACCACCGTGAGTATACTCGATCCCTTTTTCCCCTTTACACTTTGGGATGCAACATGTATAATTATGCAAACAACTTTTAAACTAAACTTACTCTATCCATGATTAAACATGAAACTAATGTGACTTACTTGTTATTCTCGTATGCTATGTGAACGATTTGGAACGTTATATGCTCATTAACTTTGCTCGCCCACCTTAACAATTATAGCGCTATGAGATTAACGCCCCGCCCGCTATTCTATTGGGTATTGTTAAGTTAAACTTTACCACCCCGCTAAACTATTGGGATTAGGCTATTTCATGCGTTGTATTCTAGGGTTTGAACATATTGTACGCCAAAATTGCATACTAGTAATCACATATAATGAATCATGTTGGATTTGAGTTTTTATTCTATTATGCTATGTAATTAAACTTGTATACTCGCTCATGCTTTTGCATTGAAACTCTATTTTAATACATGTTGCAGGTTGATTATTGAAGTATGGATGAATGATGAAACAAGTTTAGGGTGGACTAGATACACACCTTAAATCTATTTATCTTTTGTTGTTATGTTGAAATTTGAACAATGTTGTTATTTCCATTTTAAATGTTGTATGACAATTTAGCAATTGCAATGAAATTTGAATTTAATTAAATATTGTCACATAGTGTTATGAAGTCTCTAGCAATCTATACACACTTCGTCTCATCCCGATGTTTCCGCCATCGGTTGGGGTATGACAGATTGGTATCAGAGCCATAACTATAGGGAATTAGGAAAATTGCCATGCTTTTGCCCTAATCTATAGTTTTAGGAATTATGCCTCTTATGTGTTGTTTAAAACTTTTGTACTCTACCATGCATGCTTCCTAGCTATACTCTTGTTGATTAAATTTATATGCCTTTCCTAAGGTTAACATGAATACACATTTGATTATTTGTATACTCTTGTAACACAAATGAGACAACTTTACCAAAATAGGCGTGAAACCCACAATTTGGTAAACGACTCTCATTCTACCTTAAACTATTTTTGCACGAAATTTCACCATTAAGCTAGGAGTGAAATCCACAACTTAATGGTAATTTCCATTTCAACTCTAGTGGACCCTTGTCATAGTGTCAAAATTTTATTTTGACCCGACAAGTACCAACCACATTTAGGGTACGAAATCGTCAAGTTAGGGGTGAAACCCGCACCTCGTCGATTAAGTCCCATTCCTGATTTTCAATCTCGCCAAAGTCCCGATTGTTTCAATCAATTAGAGATGTGTAGTAACCGGAAGGGTAAGATACCGTTAATCGCTTCTCGACGAGAGTATCTTACCTATAGGCCAAAGCACGTTTTCTCTAATTCGAAAGGACTTTCGACCCACTTTGGAATAGTCGACGTTTCTCTACCCGAAACAATCCAATGTTTTATTGAGCCTCTCTTTTATGTATCTCAATTTATATGTAATTTTATACTTGAACGTTCGATCATTTCAAAATTTCGTTTTAATCATTTCGCACGTTATCGCAATCATAAACGCTAATAATCCCTCGTGAACAAACTAAATTTACAATGCTTTCATTTATTCATGCTATGCTATGTGGAACTCATGACTATGCTATATGAGACCTCTAAACTCTTTATGTTATGTGAATCAATTTGAAACTTTTATGCTATGTGACACTTTATGCTATGTGAATCAATTTATGCAAACGATTTTTTCTTAAACAAACATTATGATCAAGTCTCACCTATTCGTTCTTTTGAATCTTAGATGTCTTCTCATCACTCCAACTCGTCTAAGAAGTCAAAGTCCCGTGCTATGAAGAAGATGATGGCTTTCATGGCCGATCAATTTGCGCGCGTCGTTCCAAAGGTCATTTCCGAGATTCGAGCTTCTGAAACTCCGAACTCCTCCGTCGACTCCAAGGTCGAAATACGCAAGCCCACTTCGTTCAACTTCAAGCACTTTTCATCGTGCAATCCCAAGCCATTCACCGGCAATGATGGGGTGACCTCCATGCTCGAATGGTTTGATAGCATGGAGGTCACGTTCATCAACAGTGATTGCCCCAAAGAGCTCAGAACGCGTAGTGCGACTGGGGTATTCCAAGCCCGAGCTCTCGAATGGTGGACGAACGAAAGGAACATTCGTTCGAATGAACTGGCATATACGTTAGAGTGGGAAGAAGTCAAGGCCCTGATGATGGACGAGTTTTGTCCTCCGCATGAGCAACAAAAGTTGGAGGAAGAATTTTGGGCACTAAAGCAAGTAGGAGATGAAAACCTAGCTTATACCACCCGTTTCAAACAACTTAGCTTCATTGTTCCTCACCTTGTTATGACCACCGACCGCAAGATAAGAAAGTACATCAATGGGTTACCCTCTACTATGCGCGACACGATCGAGGCTGCCAAACTCGACAATATCGAAGCTGTTTATCATTTGGCCGCTTCCCTGAACAACAACCGTGTACGCGATAAACAAGCCGCAAACCCCGCTTCTTTCAATCCAGCCAACCAAATCACCCAACAGTCGAGTAGCAATAGGGGGAAGAAGCGAAAGCAATCGAACCCTGTCTGCAATGCGATTGTGCCACCCGTTAACCCAAATCCGGTTGCTCCTAATAACACCCAGAAGTCGTACACTGGGATTCACCCCAAATGTGCCACATGTAACCATCACCATCTCGCCAATGCCAGGTGTCGCCTTTGTACCAATTGTAACCGTTATGGACATGACACCCCCTTTTGTCGCTATCAACAACCACAAGCCCCACCAGCTCAGCAAGCGCGACAAGCTCCGCCCCCTCCTCAAAACGCAAGACTCGCTAGAGCTTGTTTCAAATGTGGGGACGTCAATCATCTTTGTCCTCAATGCCCACTATGGAATCAAGAACAACTACAACCTCCTCGTGGACGGTGTTTCAATCTGAACGCGAATCAAGCGCGCAACGACAATGATGTCGTTAACGGTACGTTTCTTGTTAACCATCTTTATGCTTCGATACTGTTTGATACTGGTGCGGAAAAAAGCTTTGTGTCCTTAGAATTCGAATAATTGTTAAAATGCACACGCTCTAAGATACCTAAGTCGTTTTCCGTTGAGGTCGCCAATGGCAAATCCATCCTAGTCGATTCCGTTCTTCGTGATTGTCGTCTTACTCTTAACGAACAAGTTTTCCCTATCGATCTCATACCCATGCAACTGGGTAGTTTCGACGTCATCACAGGCATGGATTGGCTCCAAAAGAACCATGCTGAAATCGCTTGTCACGAGAAATACGTTCGTTTACCCCTTCCTTCTGGTGATGTTTTGCACGTCTATGGAGACCGACCTTCAAAGGGACTGAAGTTGATGTCCTGCACACAAGCGAACAAATACTTACGCAAACAGTACTTTGCCTTTTTAGCCCACGTTGTGGAAGAAAAGGGCAAGGGAAAGAGTTTAAGTGATGTTCCAGTGGTGCGCGACTTCCCTGATGTCTTTCCTGAAGATTTACCTGGTCCTCCTCCACCTCGATCTGTTGACTTTCGTCTTGACCTCGTACCTGGTGTGACTCCTGTTGCTAAAGCTCCCTATCGTCTTGCACCTTCTGAGATGCAAGAATTATCTACGCAACTTCAAGAACTCCTCGATAAAGGGTTCATTCGTCCAAGTACCTCACCTTGGGATGCTCCTGTGCTTTTCGTTAAAAAGAAAGACGGCTCTTTCCGTATGTGCATCGATTATCGCGAGCTCAACAAACTCACTGTCAAGAATCCTTACCCTCTTCCGCGTATCGACGATCTCTTTGACCAACTTCAATGCGCTACTTGTTTCTCCAAAATCGATCTTCCCTCTGGTTATCACCAGCTTCGGGTCCTCGAAGAGGACATTCCCAAAACCGCTTTTCGCACTCGGTATGGACACTACGAGTTCGTGGTTATGCCTTTTGGCTTGACCAACGCACCCCCTGTGTTCATGGATCTCATGAATCGTGTTTGTAAGCCCTATTTGGATCGTTTCGTGATCGTCTTCATTGATGATATCCTCATTTATTCTAAATCTCGAGCCGATCATGAACGTCATCTTCGCCTTATACTCGAGCTCTTACGTATTGAACGCTTATACGCTAAGTTCTCCAAATGCGAGTTTTGGATTAAAGAAGTCCAATTCCTTGGACACGTTGTTAGTAAAAAAGGAATCCACGTTGACCCTGCAAAGATCGAAGCCGTAAAGAATTGGACCGCGCCTAAATCTCCTTCTGAAATCTGTTATTTCTTAGGATTGGCGGGTTATTACCGTCGATTCATCTCGAATTTTTCAAAAATCGCCGTTCCTCTCACTTCGTTGACTCAAAAAGAGAAACCTTTTGCTTGGGGTCCTGAGTAAGAGGAATCTTTTCGGACTCTCAAAGACTTGCTATGCAACGCTCCTATTCTTACTCTTCCTGATAGGAATGATGATTTCGTGGTGTATTGCGATGCCTCGAACCGTGGTCTTGGTTGCGTTCTCATGCAACGAGGCAAGGTCATCACTTACGCCTCTCGTCAACTCAAAATACACGAGAAGAACTATACCACCCATGACCTTGAACTTGGCGCAGTTGTTTTTGCGTTGAAAATTTGGCGACACTACCTTTATGGTACTAAGTGTGTGGTTTTCACTGACCACAAGAGCCTTCAACATATCTTCGACCAAAAGGAACTGAACATGCGTCAACGTCATTGGGTGGAACTGTTAAACGAGTACGACTGCGAAATTGAATACCATCCAGGTAAAGCGAATGTAGTAGCTGACGCCCTTAGTCACAAAACTCATATGAAGGTTATTCGTTGTCTTCAACTTGTGAACGATCTTCCACGCCGCATTCGCGAAACTCAGTACGCCTCTATTAACGAAGGTAATTTCCATGTTGAGATACGAGGCGCTAAAGAACACGATCTCGTCTCCAAGGCCGATGGTATCCTATACCTCGACAATCGTGCCTGGATCCCTGATCGCGAAGAACTTCGAGACTTCATCATGAACGAGGCACACAAATTCAAGTACTCAATTCATCCTGGTGCCGACAAGTTGTATCATAATCTACGTACATCCTATTGGTGGCCTGGTATGAAGAAAGACATTGCCGTTTACGTCTCTAAGTGTCTTACGTGTTCAAAAGTCAAAGCCGAGCATCAACGACCTTCTGGTCTACTCGAACAACCTGAAATCCCTGTTTGGAAATGGGATAGCATTGCAATGGACTTCATAACCAAACTCCCTCGAACATCTTCTGGTCACGATAGCATTTGGGTGATCATCGATCGTTTGACCAAGTCCGCTCAATTCATTCCTATCCGTGAAGATTTCAAGGTTGAACGACTTGCTCGCATCTATACCGATGAAGTCATACGACATCATGGTATTCCTCTTGACATCATTTCTGATCGCGATGGTCGATTTACTTCGCGTCTCTGGCAAACCTTTCAGTCCGCTATGGGTACTCATTTGAATCTCAGTACGGCTTTTCATCCTCAAACGGATGGACAGACTGAACGTACTATCCAAACCCTAGAGGACATGCTCCGTTCTTGTGTCATCGACTTTGGTGGTAGTTGGGATGTGCATTTACCTTTGGTCGAGTTCTCGTACAACAATAGCTACCACTCCTGTATTAAAATGGCTCCATTCGAGGCATTGTATGGTCGCAAATGTCGATCTCCTTTAAACTGGCACGAGATTGGTGACAAACATTTTACTGGTCCTGAAATCATACAAGAAGCAACGGATAAGATTCACCAAATCCGTGATAATCTACTCAAGGGCCGAAATCGTCAAAAGGTCTATGCTGATAAGGGACGCAAACTGATGCAATTCAACGTTGGGGATCACGTTTTACTCAAAGTGTCTCCTTGGAAAGGAGTGGTTCGTTTTGGTAAAAAGGGTAAGCTTGCCCCTCGCTATATTGGTCCTTTCAAGATACTCGAAAGGATTGGTGTGGTGGCTTATCGACTCGATTTACCTCAAGATCTCAACAACGTTCATCCGACGTTTCATGTCTCCAATCTAAAGAAATGTCTCGTTGATGAAGGATTTCATGTTCCTCTCGAAGATCTCCAAGTAAACGACACCTTGCATTTCGTGGAAAAACCCGTCGAAATCATGGATCAAGGAGTTAAGTTATTAAGGCGCAGTAAAATTCCTATCGTCAAGGTTCGATGGGAAGGTAAACGTGGCGCTGAATTTACTTGGGAACTCAAGAGCGAGATGAAGAAGAAGTACCCTCATCTTTTCCCTACGTCTTCCTAAATTTCGGGATGAAATTCCCTAAAGGAGGGGAGACTGTAACGCCCGGCTCTTTTGTACTTTCCATTTATAGAAAGTTTTGTTCGTATTTCTATTTTTGGAAACCTTGTATTCTTGTAATCGTCCTTTCCTTGTAATCATTGTAAAACCGAGACTTGGATCATTAATGAAACTCGTATTTTGTTACAATTATGTTATACACACGTTATGTATGCTCGTATGTTCGAATTGGTGAATCAATTGGTGTTTAATCATTATTCTTGGAAACTATGTGCTAAACTTGTAATTAATCTAAACTTATGCATAAAATGTGTTTTGAACGTGAACGACACTTGATTTTGATACTCATACGCTTAATTATAATTGGTTTATGCTCCTCATACTTAGACTTACCTCAAACTATGTTTTTTGTGGCAAATATAGTCCCTAAAGGACCTAAAAACCCTAAAACAACAACTTTGGGGGCTAAATTGTAAAAACTGAAACTTAAACACGGATCAGTAAGTTCAGGCGGCCCGCGTAAGGTCTCCCTGACCACTTACGCGGCCCGCATGGGCATCAGATTCGCAGAAAACACATTCATCTGCATTTTGACGCGAATTTACACGAAATCCTAAGTTCTAACACTCCCCAATCACCTTTAATCCACCTCTAATCACCTCCAATCATCCCTAACCACTTCCACTATAAATACACACCTCTTCCAAGCATTTTTACACTTTCACAACTCTCTACAACTCACAAATTCACTCTCAAATCAGTTGCAAATCTGCATTTTCGGACAGATTCATACTCTTGCACTAAAGTGAGTATAACTTGCTCATTTCTGAACGAAATTAATTGATTCTTCTTCCTACTTGCTTGGATAATCATGGGGTTCGATTCCTTGACTTCTCAAGCTTGTTTAAACTTATCCAACTTGTGTCTAACACATCTCATACCTATGTCCCAATGCTTACAACCTATCTCATGGTTGGTTAAGCTTAAAAACAAGGTTGAGACACTTGAAATCAGAGGATTAAACCTCATAACTTTCTGTTTTGATTAGGGTATTTTACCCACAAGTCATGTTCGAGCTTAGATCTTGATGTAGAGTGATTGTGGAACAACTTGGGTTGCTCCAACATAAAATCCTCACATGATTTGATGATTTCTCTTAGTTTAGATTATTTACATACTTGTATTAATCCTAGTTCTTGACCCTCCTTGGTTGTCTTTACATCAAGTGAAGTGGTGAACGTTTAAGGGGTTCCTAAATGGAAGCTTGTCTTCCTACCCCATACATGACATCCATGATAACTCGAGGTGCCTAAATGAAGATCCTAATCTTCTACCTCCTACATGAATTATTGGACTAAATAATACGTAATACTTAACCTAAATATATATACACCCATTCGAACCTTTAATGTTAAACTTGTGTTTATATGTTAAAGTAGTAGGATATCATCTAAGACCTAAAATCTCGATATGATTCTAATAGGTGTACTACCCATGAAATACAATATAACCCTAGTGGTTACATAGTGTCATATAAGAGTTATAAGTTGAAGATGATTATTTTTAATATCATACTTTATGTTATGTTAAACTCCAAATTTATAATCTTCCGTTGAACGCCAAACTCACACACCTATGTTCCTCGTGTAGAAGGACTAGGTGCTCCAACTTAATCCACTCCAACAACTCACTCGCGGGAATTCCAAGTAGGAAAGCTTGCAACCACCGTGAGTATACTCGATCCCATTTTCCCCTTTACACTTTGGGATGCAACATGTATAATTATCCAAACAACTTTTAAACTAAACTTACTCTATCCATGATTAAACATGAAACTAATGTGACTTACTTGTTATTCTCGTATGCTATGTGAACGATTTGGAACGTTATATGCTCATTAACTTTGCTCGCCCACCTTAACAATTATAGCGCTATAGGATTAACGCCCCGCCCGCTATTCTATTGGGTGTTGTTAAGTTAAACTTTACCACCCCATTAAATTATTGGGATTAGGCTAATTCATGCGTTGTATTCTAGGGTTTGAACATATTGTACGCCAAAATTGCATACTAGTAATCACATATAATGAATCATGTTGGATTTGAGTTTTTATTCTATTATGCTATGTAATTAAACTTGTATACTCGCTCATGCTTTTGCATTGAAACTCTATTTTAATACATGTTGCAGGTTGATTATTGAAGTATGGATGAATGATGAAACAAGTTTAGGGTGGACTAGATACACACCTTAAATCTATTTATCTTTTGTTGTTATGTTGAAATTTGAACAATGTTGTTCTTTCCATTTTAAATGTTGTATGACAATTTAGCAATTGCAATGAAATTTGAATTTAATTAAATATTGTCACATAGTGTTATGAAGTCTCTAGCAATCTATACACACTTCGTCTCATCCCGATGTTTCCGCCATCGGTTGGGGTGTGACAATGATCATGTTAATCATGATGATGAACCACGGCAAGCTCCGCTCCTTAAGAAAATGAAAGTTGCAACACCTGGTTGCACTTACAAGGAATTTCTTGCTTGTAAACCCACAGAATTTGCAGGCAATGAAGGAGCGACTGCGGCACTGCGTTGGTTAGAAAACACCGAGGCAGTGATTGCAATAAGCAAATGTGACAAAGACGACAAGGTCATGTATGCGTCAAATCTTTTCAAAGAAGGGGCGCTAGAATGGTGGAACACGGTGTTACAAGCCATGAAAAGAAATGTGGCTTATGCTATGAACTGGGAAGAATTTAAGAGTCTTGTAGAAAGACAATTCTGTCCCGAGTATGAGAAAGATCAAATGGCAAATAAATTCTTAAATCATAGAATGATGGGTGTAGATTGTCGCTGTTATACTTCGACATTCTTTGAATATGCTAGAGTGGTACCAACACTGGCTTCGCCAGAACCGGTACTCATTTCTCGCTATATTTGGGGATTAATTGGTGAAATCTGTATCATCGTTAAAGCTGCGAGACCTCGTACTATTGACGATGCTGTGGAATTAGCTAACACCCTAACTGACGAACTGGTACGCACAAGAGATGAAAACAAGAAAAAGGAACTGGCTCAGAAAATTACCCAAGGATTTCGTACGGGTAATAATAACAGCTTCAAGAGAAGAGGAACAGGGCAATCTTCAACTCCTCAGTTCTGCAGGAATTGCAAAAAGAAACATTATGGAAGATGCAATATAACCTGCAACTTTTGCAAAACTATAGGACATAGTGAAGAAAACTGCAGAAGGAAAACCATAGTCTGCTTTAACTGTGGTGAAGCAGGACATTTCAAAACAGAATGTCCTAAATTGATTAAACCAGCAGACAACAAAGCTAAACCAGCCGATGGAGCCACTAAGAAGAATGTTCGTGCTTTCCAATTAACTACTCAGGAAGCAGAACTCATTCCAGATGTGATAGCTGGTACGTTCTTAGTTCACAACATTTACGCAAAAGTATTATTTGACTCTGGTGCAAACCAAAGTATTATAAATACTTCATTCTGCCAAGCTCTTAACTTACCTTTAACCCAACTTAGGCAGATTTTTACAGTCGAAATGGCAGATGGAAATTCTGTCAAAATAGATAAGGTTTTGCAAAAAGAAAATATAGAACTTTTAGGTCATAAATTTCATGCAAACCTATTGCCAATGAATTTAACTGGATTCGATGTTGTGTTAGGAATGGATTGGTTAGTAGCCAACCATGCTCGAATCCTATGTGATAAGAATTCCATAGAGATTCAAGCACCTAATGGAGAAGTAATCACGATTACAGGAGATAAACCACGTAAACCCATGAAGTTCATATCAGTAATGAAAGTTGCTAGTTATGAACGAAAACAAGGAATAGTGTATATGATTTCGGTAATCATTAGCACTAAGGGTAAAGAACTTAAGGAGATTCCTGGAGTCTTAGAATACCCAGGTGTATTCCCAGAAGAATTACCAGGATTACCACCAGATAGGGAAGTAGAATTTAGAATTCATCTAATTCCAGGAACTACACCGATAGCCAAAGCACCTTATCGGTTAGCACCCACAGAAATGTTAGAACTAAAAAATCAATTAGATGAATTACTAAGTAAAGGTTTCATACAACCTAGTTCATCCCCATGGGGAGCACCGGTATTGTTTGTAAAGAAAAAGGATGGTTCGATGAGAATGTGTATTGATTATAGAGAATTGAATAAGGTTACAATTAAGAATCGATACCCATTACCTAGGATTGATGATCTTTTTTATCAACTTCAAGGAGCTAGATATTTTTCTAAGATTGACTTACGCTCCAGATACCATCAATTGAAGGTACAAGAAGAAGACATACCTAAAACTGCTTTCAGAACTAGGTATGGTCGTTACGAGTTTACAGTCATGCCCTTCGGATTAACGAATGCACCTGCCGCATTCATGGACATGATGAATAAAATCTGTAAACCGTATTTGGATAAATTTGTAATTGTCTTCATAGACGATATACTTATTTATTCCAAAAGTCAGGATGAGCATTGTGAACATTTGCATGCACTCTTAACTTTGTTAAGAAAAGAAAAGCTTTATGCTAAATTCTCGAAGTGTGAATTTTGGTTGCAAGAAGTGCAATTCCTAGGACACATGGTAAATCACGAAGGCATTCATGTAGATCCAAAATAGCCGTACCATTAACTAAGCTAACATGTGAAACAGTTAAGTTTGAATGGGGACCTAAGCAAGAAGAAGCTTTTAGAATTTTAAAGCAAAAGTTAACCAATGCTCCAATCTTAGTCTTACCAGAAGGAACTGAAGATTTTGAAGTATATTGTGATGCTTCAAAACTAGGATTTGGATGTGTGCTAATGCAACGCAAGAAGGTAATTTCGCATGCTTCAAGACAATTGAAAAAGCACGAAGAAAATTATACGACTCATGACTTAGAATTAGGAGCCGTAATTTTTGCCCTTAAGATTTGGAGACATTATCTGTATGGAAGTAAATTTACTATCTATACAGATCATAAGAGTTTAAGGTATATATTTGGGCAAAAAGAGTTAAATATGAGGCAAAGAAGATGGATGGAAATCCTAAGTGACTACGACTGTGATATTCAGTATCACGAAGGAAAGGCAAATGTAGTTGCAGATGCCTTAAGTCGTAAGTATCATGAGAAGCAACGACGGGTTCGTGCTCTTCGATTAAATCTACAATTAGATTTAATGGAACAATTAAGGAATGTTCAGGAAACAGCAATCCAAGATGATGCTAAAGGAATGAAGGGGCGAATAAAAGAATTAGAACAATGAGCTGATGGAATTTGGAGATTCCACAAAAGAAGAATTTGAGTACCTAAGCAGGGAGAATTAAGAAATAAGATTTTAGAAGAAGCCCATAAATCTAGGTATACCATGCACCCTGGAAACAATAAGATGTACCAAGATTTAAGAAATAATTTTTGGTGGATAGGAATGAAAAAGGATATAGCTCGATATGTTTCTAAATGTCTTACTTGTTCACAAGTTAAGGCAGAACATCAGAAACCTTCAGGTCTACTACAACAGCTAGAAATGCCTGTATGGAAATGGGAACTCATAACAATGGATTTTGTTACTAAGTTGCCCAAAACCAGAAAAGGTAATGATGCGATTTGGGTAATTGTGGATCGATTAACCAAATCAGCTCACTTTTTACCTATGAAAGAAACCTTTAGCATGGAAAGGTTGGCAAAGATGTATGTAGATGAAGTAGTATCCTTACATGGAGTTCCACTCTCCATTGTTTCCGATAGGGATAGTCGTTTTACTTCCCATTTTTGGACAAGTTTCCAAAAAGCAATGGGAACTCGACTAAATCTAAGCACTGCATATCATCCTCAGACCGACGGACAAAGTGAAAGGACAATCCAAACTATGGAAGACATGCTCAGAGCATGTGTGATAGATTTTGGTGGAAACTGGGATGATCATTTACCTTTAATTGAATTCTCCTATAACAATAGTTATCATTCAAGCATTGAAACTGCCCCATTCGAGGCACTATATGGAAGAAAGTGCAGAACTCCAGTATGTTGGGCAGAAATAGGAAAAAGTCAATTATCAGGTCCGGAGATTGTGCAAGAGACCACTGATAAGATCACTCAGATCAAAGAAAGACTGAAGACTGCTCGAGATCGTCAAAAGAGTTATGCAGACAATAGACGAAAGCCGTTGGAATTTCAAGTAGGAGACAAAGTATTATTAAAAGTTTCACCTTGGAAAGGAGTTGTTTGATTCGGTAAGAAAGGAAAGTTAAGTCCAAGATACGTAGGACCATTCCCAGTGATCCAACGAATAGGACCAGTTGCTTATCGTTTACAACTACCAAAACAGTTAGCTGGAGTAGATGATGTATTTCATGTATCCAATCTCAAGAAATGCTTATCAGACGAATCTTTGGTAGTACCTCTTCAAGACATAGAGGTAAACGACAAATTAAATTTGTTGAGAAACCTCTTCAGATAGAAGATCGAAAGGTGAAATTTCTCAAATACAAATGACTAGTGCTAGTTAAAGTCAAGTGGGATTCAAAGAGAGGAGCTGAATACACTTGGGAGCTGGAATCAGAAATGAAGAGAAAGTATCTCTACTTATTCCAGTAAATCTCGAGGAAGAGATTTTTATTAAGGTGGGGAGGATGTAACAACTCTCATCAAAAGTCCTATTTATTATATTATTTTATTCAAAAGGAAACCCTAATTAAGAAACCCAAGTGATTCTGTATAAACCCTAAAAATTTCAGAACAATCAGAATCAGGATCAGGGCCCCTAAAACTCAGGGGGGGGGGTAAAACCCTAGTTACGATTATCTAAATAACTTGTTGTCAGTATCGAATTTTAAGAATCCGTCAAGTCAGCAAGGCTAGTTAGGGACGTGGCTACCCTATGGTAGGATAGGACCCCTCGCGCCATGCGACGCCCCTAGGGGTACCCCTCGCGTCACGCGAGGGGGGTCAAATTTTGACTATAAATAGAGGGGTTTGGGACATGAATTCTGAAGTTGAAACGACGTAAAATTTAGTTACGTACACTGAGTTATAGCAGAAACAATTCTAAAACACACACGATTACTAAGTGCTGCCGCAAAACAAGGTAATAACTCGATCGCTGCTACTATTCAATGTCCGATCGATTAAACTATCCAATGGATGTTTAAGTACTGCCCACATTAGGGTTTATGCTTTGTCATTCGTCGTTAAATCGATGGATGTTTAAGTATCGCACTTTGTCATTCGATGTGAGGGTTTAATCTCGTGAGTTATCGTAAATGCTCTATTAGTTACTAACCTTGTTTATGTGCACTGTTATTTAAACTAGGTTATCAAGGCTAATCAGTAGGCTAAGCTCTGTTCATATTAAATCTGCAATGTGAGTCATTCCCTTTTTATCAAAGTGTTTTATAAATTCTTAAACATTTTTCAGAGTTATAATTACAGTGATTAAGTATATGTAGTCACCAAATTACAGCCGGTATGTGGGGTATTGTGCACATTACTACTGTTTTTATCACTTTAGGTGGGCGAACCTAATTAGTGATATTCTTCACTATTGGGTGACAGGACTCAATAGTGATATGACCACAGTCACCGAAACGAGTCGAGTGACAAATACTGTGGGTAGTTGGTTGATATCTGAAACATTGTAATCTCTCTTAATACTGTAAACTATAACAAACATGTCATTTTATTAAAAAGAATTATTCACCATGTTTCAAACATGTTTCAGGTGATCTGTTGTGATCCAGGAAAAGTGACGTAAAGCACTATCAGCTTAAGAAAGTGGCTCAGTATAAAATAAAAAAACATGTTTTGTAAAATAAAGATTTCTCCGTGAAATCATATGAATGTAAATTACCGGGGTTTTATCCCGAGTTGTGAAATTAAATAAATCAGGAAATTTCAGTTTTAAAAAGATCCTGAAGAAAACTTCCGCTGTTAAATTAATACCACGGGATTTTCTGTCCCGCGGCTCCTAAAACGGGTCAAACTGGGTCGGGGGTCATGACATCTATCGCCTGTCGTTTAGCCATCGACGCTTCATCCCATATGATTATTTTGGCAGACCGAATCAGTTTAGCGGCCCCACTCTGTTTTTTGATATTGCACATTGAATTATTTTCAAGATTAAGAGGAATCTTGAATCTCGAGTGAGCCGTTCTACCTCCTGGGATATTATTAGCCGCTGCACCTGATGAAGCTGTTGCGAGAGCAATAAGACCACGTGACCGAATTTCAGAAAGCAAGGCAATGTACAAAAATGCTTTTCCAGTTCCACCTGGACCATCAATAAAGAACACGCCTGGAAGATCATTATCAACATGCATCATGATCTCATCAAACACATTTTTTTGGTCCGGATTAAGTGAATCTTTGGCACTCAAGTGTTTAGGTTCCAAAACAATTCCATACTCTTCTTGTAACTCACGATAACCTGCATCTTGTAAGTAAACATCGTCTGTTATCTTAGGAAGGTCGAATTCATTGATATTTTTACCCATGGACTGTACCAAGACACTAATTTCGGTAAGAACCATATTTTGAACTCGTTCTATACTTTGACAGTGTAACCGATGATCTTCAGACAGTGAATCAAATTGGTCATTCCATAACTTTCGAATATCTCCAGGTTGGCAAAAAATCATTATGGTCACAAATAACCTTCTAAGAGCATTGGGAAACTGAAACGTAGAGGCTTCTTCGAGACACTGAGATAGATATTCATCGTCTTCTATTAAGCCTAACTCAAGAGCTGCTTTCTGAAATGTCTCACACCGTTGACCATTAACTGTGCAAAGATGTTCAAAAGAAGTAGGCCCTCTGACATTTGACAAAAGTAGGCGTAAGTAGTACCTTTCTCCTTCGGCTGGATTAGCGTAAACCATACGACCTCTTTGTTTTTTACCAAAATGACGACTCCAACGGCGTGTGCTTCCATTCCACGTAAAGTGTTTTGGAAAATCTTTATAAAAATGTACCCTTGTTGTTTCATCGTTTCTATTTCTCTCAAAAAATGTTGTTAGCATGGTTCTCTTATCCCTTTCCCTATCAACAATATTAGGCATTATGTCATCATCTCTAAATCTAACCATCTGATTATTTGGGAGATGAAGTTGTAAGACTAGAACAGCAGGAAAGATTTGAGAAAGAGAGAAGGAAAAAATGTGCCACATAGCCTCTGGGGGCGATATGTAGCGTGCATCTTGGAATCTTTTTATCTCATTAATAACAACCCCTGGCTCACTTTGATCGACTTGAATAACCTGTTTGTCATGTCCTTTATAAATATATTTAAAAAGATATTTCACAGATTTTATACTTGAGCAAACTTCAACATTCATGTGGCAGTTAAACATCATCAAAAGCCTTGGGTTATATGGGACCACCCATCTATTGTCAAGTGTTTGTCCTCGTAGGTCCACTTCTATCCCGGTGTCTCTCCTTCGATACAACGGATACGAATCTTCTCCTTGTGTCGTATGTTCGTTAAATTGTCTAGGATAGCGAAAACGACAAATTTTAGGATCACCCTGCATACAAGGACTGCTTGATCGTAAATTGCCGCAAGGACCGTGAATCATGTGCTTAACAACCATCTCATGCAATCTGGGATGTCTTAGTTTGTTAGGAATTTCAGCACACACAACCTTATCATAATGGTCCGCGTTATTGATCTTGTGTTGCGGGTACATGATTAGGAGAAAATGTGCGTGCGGCAAACCCCGCTTTTGAAATTCGATGACATAGACGTATGCCTTAACTTCCCCGAGGACATGTTTCTTGAAGAGTTGATCCTTAAGATCTTCTAATTTAGCCCGGAACACTCTTGAAACAAGGTCTGGACGATCTTGTGCAGTTTGACCAACATGTAAATTATCACATATCTCAGGCCACTTAGGATTACATGTCATTTTAAGGAATACATCAGGCTTGCCGTCATCTTGAACTAAAGTCATCGCATCTAGAAACCGACGTCGCATGTCCCGAGGCCCCCCGATGAAAGATGCAGGCAACACAATTCTTTTCCCGACTCTGTTTGCATGAACCTCACCAGTATTGATGCAATCCACAATACCTTGGTACAATTCGGCCCGAATCTTAGCCTGGTTTCTCTCACAAAATTCTAAGCGTGACGTCTCAATTTTTATGTAAACATCAACCATAAACTGCTGTAGCAGCCTACCACCGAACAGAAGCACATTTTCGGTAGATCGAATCTGGAACTTGTAATACTAGTACTCTCGCATAGCCACGGTTGTTCTACCACTTCGTGTGTTAGCCTCTGAACGATGAAGATGTATTAAAACAATCAGTTAATAAAAATAAAACGCATTACGCTATTTTTATGATCTTCACTTAAAAAGGATAACAAATTGTTGGTACCTTCCATTTCTCCTTCGATGTTGTCATCGTTGCGAACCTCATTGATTGATACTCCGTGACGTGGTATGTTAGCATGCCAACCCGACTCACCATTAGGAAAAAATAGAGGATACGACAATGGATCGTAACAACTGAAGTACGGCTGAATAGTTTGTCTATATTCAGACCTACCGTACACAACAATACTTCGTTTATACGAAGTGATATTGTCATTACCTTCAACCCAAATACCAGCAACCTATATAATTGTGAACTATAAGTAAGTAAAATAAGCAATACTATTAAATAATTGCAATTAATATAATATTATATATACCTCCGATGTCGTTGGTCGGTTGTACACCCTTTGGTTAAGTTCAACCGAAGTATGCAAAGTGACTCTATAGTTGTCCAGAGGTCCTAGTTCCGCAAGTCTTCTAAATGTATCGACATATTTTTTTTTTTTTAATAACAATTACAATTACAAACTTTATATATATAAGGTCAAACAAATTACACCAAGATAGCCGGTAAGCGGGCAACAAGCTGCGCCGCTACCCCCTTTTGAATAGCGAAACCTAACCTAGTAAAAACGAAACCCCGATCTCTAGGAGACGAAATGTTGCTGTGAACAACCCGTTGGACCCGTTCAAGAAATCTGATGGCTTCTGGGGCTAGCGAGCCAAAGGTATCAAAGGCAAAAGGGATAAAGGAATGTTGATTATCCTCGCAGGCTTTTGCATGTTTGTCCATTTTCTTTGCTGCCGCCCTTGCAATCGCCTGACCAGGGACAAAACCTGTATCCCGAAAGCCTACAAGGGGGGAAACCCCGGTAAGATCAACACAAGCGAGTTTACCTGCATCCCACCCGAAAACTAAAACGTCCGCGGGGCGCAATGTGGATCTTCCTTCCCTCGGATCTGTCAAAAAGTTTACGGGGGCTTCTTTCTTCACCGAGATCCCCGCCCGTTTGAGGATGTCCCCCAAGACATCCCGCACCCAGTCGTGCCTATACTTAAAACCTGGCAATTCTTTACAGTGCAGAGCATGCTCCCCAAATTGGTCTAAGCAAGCTTTCCGGCAAATCGGGCATTGCTCATCATCAGGGAACATAGGAATCATGAGCCGATATTTCAAGATAGCACGGTATTCAACGGCTGACATCTTTTGGCCTAAGCCCTCGATGGGGATGACCGAAAGAAAATCTTGGGCGTGGGGGCCCCGCAAGCATTCTAGGACGGCGTTTTGACGAGGGGTCGTACAGAAATCTGATCCAATATTCTGAGCGATACGACAAAACAGAGCACTCGCCAAAGTCTTCTGGGTCTTCGGTGGGGCGGTGTCCCTGTTAGCGAAACCGCCAATATCCAAATCCGGGAGGTGTCTATGCAACTCCCCCAGAGCCATGTCATAATCCCCATCCATTCCAACAACTCCACTCTCGCGCAAGATATGATCTTGCAGCCCCCACGATTGAGCTCGCGAGGCAACAAAACCGTAAATGGAGACATCCATGGCCGATAGAAGCCCCAGCCCCCCCATCTTACAGGGCAGAGAAGCAACCCGCCACTGAAAATCCCCAAAAAACGGACCCCCACACACCACAATGTCCTCTATAGCCCCCCGTAGCCCTTTATCGAATAAGGATACCGCCTCCTTTACAAACACAGGTTGACAAGTTCGCAAACCAAAAAGGAGCTTGGCGACATATGGGTTTGTAGAAAGAACGCGTGTTAAAATCTGAGTAATACACCAATCAAGATTTGGCCATCGGAGTCTGTGATCTAACTCAGTATCAGGATCGTAAAAATACAACTGCAAGTACCTAGGGGTCCCATCCCTCAGAACTAATTGGTCGATTCTATGATATATTCCTTTATGTGCACGAAAAGTATATACGCCGTCTCTCATATTGTTCAATGTATCATCCAATGTCACACCCATTGAGGCAAAAGAAAAATTGGTGTTATAAGCACGGATGTTTTGCCTAAACATATCTCCAATTTCATCTTGAGACGTGAAAAGTCGGTACATTTCCTCTGGAATTTCTAAGTTTGCTAACACAGTTTTCCCACTCATACAACAAAGGGTATCAAATTCAAATTGAAATCGTTTTGCTCCACAATTAGGACATGCACCTCGTTCCTTTAAAACACGATGCTCTCCAGGTACACCATTGTAAACAAAATTATAAGGATCATCTTCTACGCTCCCATCTTGGAAGGAAGGTTGATCAACTACTTCAGCAAATTGGGGTAATAAAGTACGTGGATGAATTCGAATACCTAAAAAATTGTTGTATTAAGTAATAAAGGTTGTAAAAGATGTCAAGTTCGAAAAAGAAATCATTGTTAAATAAATAGAAACCTCGTGATGTTCTATGCCTGACTACGTCAATTACAGAGGGGAATGTGGTTGTCGGCGTAACATCATCTATCGGGGTTTGGTTGACTTGACTGCCATTTGAAATACGCATTCCATTACCGTTTCGTGTATTAGAACATCCTTTATTGTACTCCTTGCGTTTTATAGCAGAAACACTTGAGGCGTTCTCATTTGTTGTTTGTGTAATTTGAGTAATATTAGTTTATAAACTTCTTAACGGTGTCCTTTCTGTTGACCTATTACTCATTAAAGATATTGATGAAGCACTTTGGGAGGCATCACCACTCCCAAATTTAGATACTTTGTTATTTTCTTTGCGTGCAGTATAGTATCTTTTGTGATACTCTTTTTGTTTTTCAGCTTTAGTAGATGCACTCGAGCTAGAAGCATGATTACAATGGTTTGGTTGTCCATTAGTCATTGTAAATTGATAAAGTGACAAATACCTTGCAAATTAAATAAAAGAGAGTTGTCATAGATGATGAAATTCTCAAATCATTACAACATTCAAACACATGACTTAGAGAAAAACAAACCGAATGATAACATTGAAATACATAATGATAACATTAAAATACATGACTTAAACCGAATATCGTGACTTAGAGAAAAAAAACACAAATCCTTAAAACATTTACATACATAATGATAACATTAAGTGAAAGCCAAACTAAATACTTGGTGAAACAATGGTCTCCACAAACACCGCACCCTTAAAACCTCGAAACCAAGTAACGGGATAAAAACATTCGAAGGGCTTCATATCCATTTCAATTGTAAACAACTTCCCTAATTTAGTCATCACAAACCAATTACCATTTGTCACATAATGTGTTATATCGCACCACAATGACAATGATATCGGGGGGATCGGAGGACATGATAAGACCTTAATCCAGTAATCCCCTTGTAGCGTCCATAGGTCAATTGTCATCTCAAACATGCCAGTGCTAGCAAACATGTGAAGCTCATTTTGTACATTCACTAAAACACCTTGAACCATTCCTATAGAAGGAACGGGTGGAAAGCTTATCTCCTTGAACTGCTCCGAATTAACATCAAAACAAATCACCACATTCGTACCTCCAAGCCAACATTCGCAAACAATGAAATATAGATTACCACCACAAAATGTGCCAGCTGGCCAATTGAAATGAGGGCTTAGGTACTCTTGTCTTGTTATGAAAGGAATATTTCTCCAAGAGTCTACTTCCCTAGAATAAACATAGACACCAAGTACACCACTTCTACGCTTTATATGCAAGACCTTGTAATCATCGTCAGCATCAATGTACAAACCAACGGCATCAAGGTTATTTATATAGAATCTATGAGAATCAGGGGTTGACAAACGCTTGAAAGCAGTAGTTGTTGGATTCCAAAGAAGCAGCTCGTATGTATGATTCAAGCAAACACACAACAATCCATTCAAATGTGAAAGTAGTGAGACATCATTATTTTGGTGATGGAATGGAAACGTAACTATGGAGCTTGGCCTATAATCATTGGATTTAAAGATGATCGGATGAACAAAGCATGTTAGGTCGTCAATTAGTAGAACTCTCTGGTTAGATGAAACTAATGAGCGAGAACAATGTATCCTTACGAAATCTTGTGTTGACAGTAACGCATACCATTGCTTACATACACTCTTAGAACGACCTACATCCTTCGCTGGCACCCTCGTTAATATCTCAAACACGATTGTATGAACAGGAAGGTCAGCCATGGTTATACCTTCGTTTAACACAGATAATGATTATTTAGTTGTCCAATCTAAGAAGATTATAGTTTGGTGAAAAATAGGTGTAACCATTACTTGTAAATCAAGTAATATAACATACTTGTAATAACATATTATAAGATTAGACAAAGTAAAGTATACTTCTACAATTACTTCAATATGAGGGAAACAAAAAGCAAAGCACGAAACACCAAGAGAGACTTTAATATTCAACAACTAAACATATAACAACACCAAATGTTTCTAACTTAAACACAAACTTGGATAACGATCCATAATTTAAATATCCCGTGCCTCGACCATAGCTGGTTCGTACGTAATCGTACTCAACTCCGTAGACTTCAAAATATTAACTGAAATAACAAATAAAATATAACTTTTATTAAATTACATGATCCATTAAATCTAACTAATTTTTAGAATGTTCATGTGTAAAGCATAACATACTATTTGGTAGATGAACCAACTTGACACGTGATACATATATGATAGACCTTTGTTGCACGGCTCGAATGGAACGTATAACATCGGAAGGCTTCAGGGCAGACAAAAACAATTGTATTGTGTGACCACTGTATATTACGATTTTGGGTTAAAGTTCTTCTAATAATAATATTTTCTTACATATAATGTAAATATTATGTTTGTAATATGTTAATAATAAATAATAACTTACGTCTTATCTTGAAGAGAAAGTTCAAAACAACATCGATCACGTTTGCCTTCTATTATTCTCCCAACCACATCTATAACAAAATCAGTCAAATCGTATACACCATATTATACATACATATATAAAGTTTTATATATTTAATAAAAAAATATAGATAGAGAATTTATATGTACCAACAATATTTTTTTGAGGTCTCCTGTCATGCTTCAATTCTATAATGGAAGGGACCAATGGATATAAAGAAGCACCCCTTGGAATCGTAAGCATAAGTGAAGAAATCTTTGTATATTCGTTGATGACAATTTTTTTCTCGGACCAAACTAACACGTAATTCTGGTACTTTGGGTACTCATGATAGTTGAGATTCTCAATTTTGAAATGATTCAAGGAAAAAAACCACCCATCAATGCCGCGTCATTATATATGTGTATCAAATGTTGTGGGACGAACGCAACAATTTTTTGTCTCTAAAAAGAAAAGAAATTTAGTGGTGGAAAAACGCTTACTCGTATAACACAAAGTAAATTAAAATAATGTTCTTACGTGTTGATCAAGAAAAATAACTACTAATCTCTTTTCATCGACGTCATGCCAAATAAACTCCACCTTAACAAAGATTATATTATACCATGCTCTATCATTTCTCAACGATGAAAATTCTTCAACGGAAAAATGATCAAACATATCCTATTAAGTGTTCAATGTTAGTTAACTAAAAAAATAAAAACTCCAGAAACTTAAATTTAAACTAAAACATGATTAAAATTAAACAACAACAAATTTAAATTTAAACTAATACATAATTAAAAGTTACATAATTAAGATTCAAACTAATTCGAGAAAAAAAAACTACAATCATTACCAAAGTTGTTCTAAGGTTCCCAAACCATTTCTTCATCCAATGGTGGTTCGTCAACCGCCCCAGGGTCAGTTTCGTACCCTTCAGCCCAGCTCGGTAGTTCTTGTGTTTGACTGTGGTTTTCCACATAAGGGGGGTTTGAAGGTGGAGGATGCATAGGCAGCATAGGAGTGTTTGCCACCGGACGATGGCACCCTTCCTCAATTTGTAGTCCACCAAATTGTAGTTGAGCGAAGGTATAGTCATACGCCCAATTCAACTCTTCATCCGTCCAACCAAATGGATCATCATGTTCAGGGTTTGTCACCGGATGAGGGTTTGCCACTGGAGGTGGGTTTGCCACCGGAGGTGGGTTTGCCACCGGACGAAAAGAGTTTCTAACTTCAGGGTTTGAAGTTAGAGGGTTTGAATCAGGAAGGTTTAAATGGCGACGGGATGATCGTCCATGGTTTGTTGATCCTAGTGGTTCAACGGGAATTGGATAACCACCACCCATACCTCTCAATTGTTATGTGTTTGGAGTGATTTGTAAACTGAAAAATACAATTTTGATGGATATAAAGATCAATTTTAAAGGAAATAAAAATAGTTTGGTTAAATATAAAAAAAAGGATTGTGTAAACTGAAACATACAATTTTTATTGGATATAAAGATCAATTTTCTTAACATGTTAAAAATTAACATCAAAGTAAACTCAAACATAAGGATTGTGTAAACTGAAAAATACAATTTTTATTGTAACAATTTTAACATCAAAGTTAACTCAAATGTTTATTGGATTTATATTTTTTTTTTTACCAAAAGAAATGGCAGTTCGGATCATCAGTTAATTATCGTGTTTTAAACAACTCATTATTCGATTGGGACCCGAAAACAACAAAATATGAACGGGACGGGACCAATTTGTAATGCGATACTCGTTATTTGTTAGTTTTTATCAACAAAATATGAACGGGACAGGTATAGTAAATTTGATATTTTAACTCATGTAACAAAGTTTCGTCAAACAATAGTATTCAAAAATATACTAAAAAAACAAATAGATAATACATGAATTTAGAGTATCCAATTTATTTGACTACTTACTTTTTATACTTGTGTATCTAAAAAATAAATCTTACGATTACTGATGCTTAATGTATCTCAACGAAAATAGCCTTGAAGTTCATGCAAGTACGTTTTTGTAGGATAACTTTACACTACAACGAAAATAGTAACTATATTTCATAAATGCACAACATAACTTATTATGGTTTGTGTACTAAAATCATATTCCAAAGTTACAAAATCATTTATTAATCCTGAAATTATATAAAAACGGTTCTTAAATGAAGAAATCACAAAGTATTATGGCACATTTGTTATAATACAAGAGTCGAGAAAAAACCAAAACCAGCTACATACCTAGTCAAGAATCATTCACATCTAGAATTTATACCAAATGCAAAATAAGAGAAATATCATAGAAAGTAAAACACCAAACTATGAAAAAAAACATAAAAAGAAAAAGAAAAACAAACAAGCTTAAACTCTTCTATTTTACAGCAAAATATATTTAATATTCAACATTAAGTGTATGGAAGAAACAAATAACTTTTTTTTCATTCAACATAGAAATAAAGTCTATACTTAACATTTATTTTACAACACATGTAAACTAAAATAATACATGTTACAAAACAAACAGATGTATAAGGCCACGGTTAAACAATACAGAAGCAAAATGCGACAGTTAAAAGTGAAAAAAGTAACCAAGAAATGTGAGTAAACTTACAACAATGCAAGAGCCTGATGTAAAAAGCCGAAAAAAATGTAAGACCTTGATGTGCAGAGCCGAGAAACAACGCAAGACCCAGACATTTAGAGTATTGATTGATATTCTGAAATCGAAGTAAAATAGAAGATGTTAGGTTGATGTTTCGAAGGTTTGATGTAAGATTCAAAAGTAGGATGAAGTTCAACGCAAGACTTACAATTTGAAGGTTTTAGTATCTAAGTTGAGTGCTTGTAGAGTTGTGATGAATGTAGTTGAATTTATAGACTTCCAAGCATGCTTCCTTTCTGACAAATCCGAACAGTGTTTGCTTTTACAGCTGTATTTGAACAGTAATCTGGTCAGTAAAAAAATTCAAAAAGGATAGCAGTAAAATATTTTGGATTCTGAAAGGTTGTCAACTGTTCAACTGTAAAATCAGGAGTTAGGTTTCTGAAAAAGGTTTCGAAAAGTCTTTCTGACAGGTTACTGTTCAATTTTTTTGTCATAAAAAAAACTAAATCAATTTTTTACTTTAAATTATTCAAAAAGTTTATTAAAAAGAGTTATCATTTGATGCAAGTGCAAAGCTGTTTAGAGTTTTAACCTGATTCATTGTCGGTTTCGACTTGCGGCGGGTTCAATAGCCTAAGGTTTTCTATGCTTTTTAGGGGGAAGATGGGCGCATCTCTCCACAGGGCATACAAAACACAGGTTATTGGCGGAAGCCCGCCACATTTAACATGTAAAGTTTTTTTTTTATGTTAAATATGGCGAGCTGCCGCCAATAACCTGAGTTTTGTATGCCCTGGGAGAGAAGCACCCATGTTCCCCCTAAAATGCAAAGAAAACATCAGGGTTTGCTTGAGTTGCTCGTAGTTTTTCCTAAAATACAAAGAAAATAGCAATGTAAAAGGACACATGTTTGATGTGTCAAAATGAGTTAGTTGAGTTACTGGTCAAAAGGGTAATTTTTTTTTTTGTATGGATGGGGTTGACCTGAAACACCTTTGTCAAAGAACATAAAAATTTTATAAAAATAATTGGTGTCAAATATGAAAATATGATTACAAAAATATATTATTTCAATAACTATCCGATCCCTTTTAAAAGACGATTTAGGACCTTATGCATCGAAAAATGAAAATACAATTTGAGTGACTCTTGAGCCATTTGACTGACTTCCGTTTTAGATACACTTTTTTTATGTTACCCAATTGACCCGTTGAAGATAAAACATAACCGGAATCCCCTTTCGAAAACGAACTGGTTAAAATTGTCATTTTAATAAACGAAAACAAAAAAGGAATTCCATACCAAGGACCACCAATGCCGATCTAAAAAAATGGATCATTCCTTCCACATGCAACCCCATAGAGACCCAATGCATAGGAGCCGCCCATCCTGATTGATCTTACCTGATTACATAAGAAACATGAGACTTGAAGTCAGTTGTCACTGATTTAAAAGTCGTACTAACAACGAAACCAATGTCGCTAACTGAAGTGTAGCCAAAAATCGATTTCCAATCAGTAACTTCATGTTAATAAGATATTAAGCATTTAAGCTCTCTGATGAAATTTTTGATAATGAAAGCATGAAGCTAAGTTAAAACTTGATTAAAAATTCTTCTTTCCAAGAATTCAACTTTAGCTGTATACCAGCTCTGTTTCAACCATCATTCAAATTATTCTATGTGCCATGTTTTAATAATCGAAACCTTTGAATAAAGTAATTTAGGATGTTATATACAAAAAATACACTTTCGGGACTTGAGCGCATTCAACCATTTGACCCATAGCAACAGAGCTGAACCATAACAACTTCCCGCTACGACTTCTGCATTTGTAATTGTTATGCTGATCAGGATATATATCAAGTTCTAGGAAATATTAATAAAGAATCAAACAGTTGATCACATCAACAAAACCAAACAATAATAAATTTACCTGCAACTGCTGAAATTAACTATCTCCAGCCAACATGATACTCTTCACTGCATCCATAACTTTCCGCCCGCTGCGGCACCGGATACCTTAACAAATCTCAAACCAAATTATTCATTATTCACTAAAAACTTACATTTCAGCCGAATCAAAGAAGTTGATTCTAGAATCAATTGCTTTGTCTAACAGCTTAAATGAAGTCTAAAACATACATAATCAAGCAAACCTAAAACAAAAACCCATATAACAGCTTAAATGAAGTCTAAAACATACATAATCAATTGCTTTGTCTAACAGCTTAAATGAAGTCTAAAACATACATAATCTTGAACCACCCATTCGTAATTTCATAAAATGGACCAAAATACACCACATACTGCGAGACTCATATCATAAAATGTTACAAAAAGTACACATATTTAATCCGTAACATTAGATCTATAACAAACATAATCAGCTACAAACATACCAAATCTGTAACAAACATAATCAGTAACATAAGCATGTAAATCAGCTACAAACATACCAGATCTGTAACAAACATAATCAGCTACAAACATACCAGATCCGGGCACAAAAAGTACACATATTTAATCAGTAACATTAGATCTATAACAAACATAATCAGCTACAAACATACCAGATCTGTAACAAACATAATCAGTAACATAAGCATGTAAATCAGCTACAAACATACCAGATCTGTAACAAACATAATCAGCTACAAACATACGAGATCCGGGCACAAAAAGTACACATATTTAATCAGTAACATTAGATCTATAACAAACATAATCAGCTACAAACATACCAGATCTGTAACAAACATAATCAGTAACATAAGCATGTAAATCAGCTACAAACATACCAGATCTGTAACAAACATAATCAGCTACAAACATACCAGATCCGAGCTGTCAATATTCCTCTAAGAACTCAGATCTGCAAGTCGTGTAACCTCAGATCTGTCAATATTCATCAAAAATCCTCAAAAAATGACGGTAGATCTGAGAAAAATTTCAGCAGAAAAAATTACCTGGCTCGACGGTGGTAAGGTAGATCTAAGTCGACGGTATCTCCACCGCTCCATCTTCATCTATAACAGAACAAACAAAACAACCTCTAAGTCGACGGTGGTCCGATAGATCTAAGAAAACATTTGGCCAAAAAAAAAGTACCTGGATCTCTTTTCCACCGGAGAAAGAAACCCTAAAAGAAGTTGAACCCAGTAGATCTGATGTCGGAATCGCCGGAGAAAGAAACCCTAAAATTTCACAGATCTAAGTCAAACCCTAAAATTTCGCAAAAAATGCCGATAACGTTAAAAAGACGGTACCTGAGAAGAAGGATGGTGAAATCGCCGGTGAAATCCGTCGCATGCAGACACCGCGTCTGGTGAGAGAGAGAGAGAGAGAGAGAGAAGAAGGATGGGGGCGGATGTGAATCAAATGAATTTAGGGTTTAGATTTAGTGAAAGAAAGTATATATTGGATCCATTTGAGTAAAACGGGTCAAAGAGATCCGGTTAGATTATATGAGCTGCTCCGCGTGTGTTGAAGGATTTTTCAACACCTTTATGCTTTAAAGGTTGTATAATGTGCTTAAAATGATTGTACAATGGAAAATGATCATTCTTGCCCTTCCTATATGCTTATTAAAGTAGTATAGATATTGCAAGGGTAACTTACGTAATTTGCCATTTTAACTCTCAAAAGCACATGAAAATCAAAGCACACTCACATAGATAATGAGCGGGATTTCCCTTGAGCGGGAATTCAAATTTCAAAACACCCCCTTATTTTCATTGCAGAACATTCTACCTCTCTCTCTCTCCTCGAAACCAATCCCCCATTCTACTTCTCTCTCTCCTCGAAACCTTATCTGCCCCTTCTCATCAAGGCAATTTCACCAGATCCATGAAAATTTCACCAGATCTATGAAGATTTTGACCTCTCAGTTCCAATTTAGGGCTTTCTTGGCGTTATTGCTACCTTCGTCAAGGGTAAGTGACACCGTGTTTTGATTCTGAACAGTATTTTTCATTCATTCATTCATTCAATGGATTTCACTTACATTTGTTTGTGTTGTGGGATGGTTCTTTTTTTTTTTGGTAGGTCATGGTTTAAGGAATGTGTCACGTTTCTTCAGAGATTCCAGTCGGAATCCAAGCCGAGATAATGGATGCTCTAGGGTTTATGAAGGTTTGATGACTCTGATGCGTGTACTAGCAGTAATCATTTGCATAAATTTGACGCCATGTATTTTGAGGGCTTCCGGTTGAATTTCATGTTGAAATCTCATTTCTTGTTCTAAGTGCCAGGTGATGATTTTGTTTCGTTTTTATTTGATTTTTTCAGTTATTTTTTTAAATGCGGTTTACATAGATTTATAAATTAAATTTACAGTGTTACAGATCTAGGGTTTTGAGGGTTTGATTGATGATGAGAAAGGTGTGATGATGATTCTTAAACATAATTCTATTTGTATTTACTTTTTACAATTTTTTGTCTAGGTAATAGCAACGTTAATGTTGGATCTGCAAAATGAGAGCAATTGTGTGATAAACTAAAGAAGTAGAAACATAGTATAAGTGTAGGGGATAAGGGAACTTACTGCGATATTCATTTCCGGCGGTTTTCTCAACTCCGGTAAGTCCTTTATTCTCCATTTTCCCCTCAAGTTTCGGTACATTTTGTCAGTTTGGATTAGCGTCTTGTGTTGTGTTGAATTCGGATAAATTTGTACCTTCAAACTTCATTTGCAACCAGATATTGTAAATCAATTAAGTTTCAGTGAAGTGAATGTTTTGGGGGAATGGGAACAAGTGATAACATTCCAGTTGAATTGCAAGTCTGTAAAATTGGGAAATTTTGATAGGGTACATGTTTTAAGACAAAGAATTGATTTGAAAATACCTTTCGGATAGCTAAAACATGACTATTTTTTATTAATTTCTTTAATTAATTCAATTTAACGGGCTAAAATGAAGATTTTCTGTTCATCGGATTATTTTCGGGTTATTCAAATTTGAATTTTTAAGACTGAATTCGGATTTGAACATAATTTTATACCAAAATTGATAGAAAGATATACGTTTTTGTTTTGATTTCAGATTCTAATCAAGCAAGCCATTGAAGCTTCGGATTGTTTAAGACCAGAATTGGACCTTAGAACTGGGGACATTGTTGAAATCGAATTGGTAAGCTGTTGAATGTTTTTTGGATTTTTTATAATACAAAAGGGTGTGAATTTGTAACACGGGTAAAAATCGAACATGTCAAATGGGTCAGAAGTGACCGTGACCTGAAGTTTATTTTAATAATTACAACTTATTAACTTGATTTATTAAAATAAAGAGTTAAATGCTTGGTTGGTCCCTGTGGTTTTCAAAAATTGCAGGCTTGGTCCTAGTGGTTTACTAATTACATGCGTGGTCCCAAAACTTGTCAAAAATGAACTCGGTTGGTCCCTAGCTCTAACCTCTATTAAATTTCTCAGTTAACTATGTGTGAAATGACTAAATTGTCCCTAAGCAATTAAAAATATGAACAGGTCCATGTTTATATCCAGATTTTAACAAAATTTGAACATTATAAACATCTTCAAACTATGAACACCTGCAATTCCATCTTCAAACCTTAACTTCAAATTCCATCTGACACATCAATCATACAATTTAGAACAAGTGAGAGAGGAGCTATAGAGAGACCACCTTGATTTGGTGAAACTAAGAGCATTCACATCCTAACCATCAAATTATGTGAGGAGGGGTTTTTATATTATAAAGGGTATAAAAAGTGGTTGTGAGTAGAGGAGAGAGAAAATGTTACTGTTCATCTGTATATTTGGGGGGACACTGTTCACCCGTTATAATTTTTTAATATATTTTGAAAGTGGTTGTGAGTGGAAGTGAAAGAAAAATGTAATGATAATATTATTTAATTGAAAGGAGAGAGAAAAAATATTTGTTTTTAATGGAAATATATTGATATAAGAGTTGTTTTTTAGTGGAATGTATGTATAATTTGATGGATTAGATGTGAATGCTCTAATGATAATGTAAAGAAAACAATGAAGGAAACTAAAGATGGAATTCAAAAGTTTGAACGACTAAAGTTTCTTTTCCATATAGACAAATTTCATCTGTTTACTAAAAGTTTTTTTTTTCCCCAAGAACAGACATATAATTTTTGATTTTAAGAAACCTCCAAGTTAAAAAATTAACAAAGCCAACAATTTTTTTTTCAATATTCAATAGAAGAAACATGATCTAGTCCCAAATACACGACACATATACAGATTAATAATAGTCAAACCTATCATAAAAGTACCATGTATATATGAGACCAACCTTTACTACTACTCCATTTTGCAACAGAGAGGAACATCGATACAGATGATATCTAATTCCATCTTCATAACCACCACCAACATCATCTCATCATTTGTTTCAGATCTATACAACCACCAAAAATTAAAGAACTTAAATCAAACTAAATCATCTCATCCACCAACATCATCTCACCTGAATCTCAGATTCAAGAACATCACCAACATCAACTCATCCACCGCCGTCGCCCCTAACTCAGCCGCCGCACCTTTGCTCAGATTCAAGAACAACCAGATTGTTAACCATAACTCTGCTGCCACACCTTTGCTCAGATTCAAGAACAACCGGATTGGTACCACCATATACGTCGCCGCCCCTAACTCTCCTGCCACACCTTTGCTCAGATTCAAGAACAACCGGATTGGTACCACCATAAACGCCGCCGCCGCAGCCCCTAAGGGTGGCTAGGGTTTAGAGATTGGATGAGAATAAGATGGGTGGAAGGGGATAACTCAGATTGTTGTTGTTTGAAGATGATGATTGATGATGGTTGTTGTGAGAGAGAGAAAGAAAGAAACTGGATAACATATACATGTTCATATTATCCTTAGGCTATGGGGTGTGGGGGCTCCATGGGGCTCCATCACCGCCACGTCACCATCAAACACCACACCCTTCATGTTAAAGCCCCATGGGACTCCATCATGATAAAGCCCTATAAAGCCCTTCAGGTGGGTCCCACTAGTTCCACAACCAATCAAATGTTTTTTTTTTTGTTTAATAGGGGCTCCATCTACACCCTCTAAATTAAAGGGGGGCTCCATCGCTGACGTGGATCCTATGTGGACTTGATAAAGCCCCATGGGGCTCCATCCACACCCCATAGCCTTATATTAACTTTTCAAACGTTTTGAACAGTAACTTTCGATTATTTAAATAAAAAAAAAATAAGAAACTTGTATACTCAAGTAAAGAAAAAACTATATAACAATATTAGTTTCACAGTTTTTATTCACATTTTAGTTTAGACCGTGGGGTATGGTGGAGCGGGGGTTTGAGGCATGAGTTGACACGTGGACTTCGAGGGGCACTACTGCTCAGTTGCATGTTGGGTCGGTATGGAGGGGCGTGGCTAGCCTGCATGGGTTTGGCTTGGCCAAACGGTTGTTTTTTAAATTTAAATCCTAGCCACCTATAGCCTAGCAACCCAGCCAATGAGAGCCGGCCACGGAAGAACGCTAGGCCCGCCCAACGCCCGGGCTGAAACCCCCCGCCCAAGGGGCCACGCCGAAACCCAAACCCACCCGGGGTGGTGACTTTGGCGTTTGTACCCCACCCACGCCCAAACCCCCACCCCATACCCCATAGTCTTATATACCTGAATTTTGGATATTAAAAACATAAGCCAATGAAGAGTGTTTTAAATATTATAATAATATATAGTTTTTTTAATAGTTTTATTATCTTCTTTACTTTTAAGTTTGATAAGTTTGTGTCAACCGGTACTGGTATCGAAAATACCGGTCCAGTTATCGGTACATGAAGGTAAAAACCGACACCAATCTGGTACAGAAAACGCCAAAAGTCGGTATCGCATTGATTTTGAAAATCTTTTAGTTCGGGAAATTCGGTACTGCTACCCGGTACCATTTGCTCATCCCTGATCACGGGTACCGTACGAACAACGATATCGTGCAACTTTTTTTATTGATTTTCTTAAACGTTTAATGATTTCTTTTTTTAGTTTCACGGGTAGGGATGAGCTCGGTGCCAACCAACATCGAATCGGTACGGGTACCGAAAATACCAGTTACGATACCGGTATATGAAGGTAAAAACCGGTAGCGAACCGGTACCAGGAACGCCAAAAGTCGTACCAAATTGGTACTTAAGATCTTTGGTTCGGGAAATTCGGTACCGGTACCCAGTATCATTTGCTCATCTCTGACCACAGGTTTCATACGAACAACATCATTACCATACAACTTTTTTGATTGATTTTCTTTTGGTCATCTTTTAGTGTTTTTTTATATATATTCTTTTTATTCTTGTCATGTCAACGGTTCCATGCGTGCGCACTTGTAGTGATTTCAAAACACATGTAAACATAGACTAAACAAGAAAAGACGTTCGCCGCAACGCGGCGACAGTAAAAAACTAGTTTTGTTAAAAGAGTTAAATGAGAAATTTAGGTTTTTAATTTTTCAAGGGTAATATAGTCATTTCACACATAGTTAACTGAAAAATTTAACTGATGTTACGGCTGGGGACCAACCGAGTTCATTTTTGACAAGTTTTGGGACCACACGTGTAATTAGTAAACCACTAGGACCAAATCTGCAATTTTTGAAAACCACAGGGACCAACCAAGCATTTAACTCTAAAATAAATGAGTGGGGCTAAAGACAACATGTCTCAAGTTTGAATCTGATCCCAACCGGGTTTTACCGTGTAGTGGGCCTTTGGCGACGGTTTTTTTCTCTAAACTAGAAATGGTGGGCTTGGGCTACCAAGCTGTCTGCGATCGGGAGCGTATGGGTCGCCATTTGCCATTGTGTTACTTTGAGTAGCCGGACTTTTATTTCTTGACCGTCCAAAAAATTGAATGGGTCGAACGGGTCAAAAGTTACATGCATTGCATTTATATACTTAATTACAAGCTCTAGAGTCACTTTATTAAAAAAAATTGATGAGCAACTTCATAGATTAGTTTTCTTGAATCTTAATACATTCTTATAAAATATTTGTTCTTAAATCTTATTTATTGGTAGTGGTAACTTGATTTTTGTTGCCTGTTGTTATTTCAGATGAAAAGTCATCGACCAGAGAAGGTTCAAAACTGGACAATTAGTCATCGAGCAGAGAAGGTTATTTTTCTTTCCGATTTGTTGGTTTTTTTTTTGTTCGTTGTTATTTTGATATATAGTCATCAACCCATTCTTTTGTGAAAAACTAGCTATGATCAACTACACTTATGTATTTATGGTATTTTAGGCATTAAGCTATGATCAAATACTTTTGTGTATTTTTGATAGGGCCAAGGGTTCATAGCTTTTGATTACAATATCAAAATAGGATATTAAGGCATGTTATTTAATTAAAAAGAGTAAAATGCACGGATAGTCCCTGTGGTTTTGCAAAGTTTCAGCTATAGTCCCCAGATTTTGGAAATTACACTCATAGTCCCTGTGGTTTGACAGTTTGTTACGCGGATAGTCCCTGGAGTGGATGGGGGTTAGTTTTCTCCGTTAAGTCCGTCTGAAATTACTTATTTACCCCTCCCTTTACAAATTAAAAAACAAATATAGATTATTAAATGTGTGGGGCCCACCTTATTTACCCCTTTGACCTGAATCCAAACCCTTATAACCACCGTCTTCTTCAAAGTCTCAACCCCTCATACACATCCGACCACCATCTCTGACCACAATGTGCTTTCCGGCGACCATCTCAGGTGGTAAGAACTTTTCCAGCTACCGCCGCCGCTCCATTTGTATCTACTCTCATGGTTGTAAAAATCCCGACTAGTCTCTGATTAGTCGCCGATTAATCACTAGTCGGAGGTTCACCGATTAACGACCGATTAATAGCTAGTCAGTCATTGGCGGTCCTATTCTGACCAAATTTTGGCTAGATGTCGGACAAATTTTGACCAAACCATATAAATTCCTTCCAATTACTTAAAAAAATGGGTTGGTGAGGGGTTAAAACATGTCTACTTTAAAAAAATACATATAAAAATGTGTGTGTATATATGTAACTAAGAATTACATATAAAAATCTCAATCCGATTAACTCCGATTAATCCCTATTAATCCCGATTAATCGCTAGTCGGGACCCCACCGCCCGACTAGCGCCTAGCGATTCTTACAACACTGTCTACTCTCACTCTCACTCTCTCTCTCTCTCTTTATACCCTTGTGAACAAAGTTGTTGGTTAAACGCAACCCACCTACCACATAGATCAAGTTCTGTATGTATTGATTCAAATATGTAATATACCCAACTTCAACAACCGTTAAACAGAAAAAGGGAGCAGGAGACCAAACGGGGGGCTTAGATCTATGGATATGGCGGGTTCTAAACCATAAATTGCTGATATTGTGGAGTTATAACGACGACGATGGTTGCAATTGAGGCGGCAGTCGAAGCGATGCGTCTGTAACCCCTAAACATAAAACGATGGTTGCGATTGCCCGGGTTATATGAAACAGAGTAAAATATGCCCCTATAACTAACAACACAACTTGAGCTGCTGATACGACTTCACGGTTTTTAATCTCCTCCTTAGTTTAAAAATTCATTTGGGTTTCTCAATGTGGTGGTTTAGGGTTTGCAGATAGGTGGTGGGGTAATGATGGCATGTGGTTGTTACAGTGGTGATTGTGGTTGTTACAGTGGTTGATTGTGGCATGTGACGGTGGCATTGTAATTATGACAAAATGTTACAGTGGCATTGTAATTGGAAAGCACATTGTGGTCAGAGATGGTGGTCGGATGTGTATGAGGGGTTGAGACTTTGAAGAAGACGGTGGTTATAAGGGTTTGGATTCAGGTCAAAGGGGTAAATAAGGTGGGCCCCACACATTTAATAATCTATATTTGTTTTTTAATTTGTAAAGGGAGGGGTAAATAAGTAATTTCACATCAACTTAACTGAGAAAACTAACCCCCATCCACTCCAGGGACTATCCGCGTAACAAACTGTCAAACCACAGGGACTATGAGTGTAATTTCCAAAATCTTGGGACTATAGCTGAAACTTTGCAAAACCACAGGGACTATCCGTGCATTTTACTCAATTAAAAATTAAGGGTAAAGTTCTTGTACAAATAATCTTAACATACTAAACATACAAATTGAAGGAAAACTCAAAAAGACAAGGTGGCATTTTTGTAATTATCAATAACTATCAAAGTTACTCTACAAATATACCTAAAAAAACCTAACCACTCCCCCCCCCCCCCCCCCCCACCCAAGCTAAAATGCTAAAAACTAAACCCCCAAAAAACCTAAAAAAATCTAAAAAAATAAAAAAAAAACACACAAATTATTTTATTTTATTTTTTTAACATTTTTTATTAAAAAATCGCTACTTTTAGTAGAAGCAAAAAAATTTTTTTTTTTTTTTTTTTTTTTTTTGCTAACGAAATGTAGCGATTTTTTAATAAAAAATGTTAAAAAAAAATTGTGTTTTTTTAGGTATTTTTTGTTGTAACTTTGATAGTTGGTGGTAATTACAAAAATGCCACCTTGTCTTTTTGGGTTTTCCTTCAATTTGTATGTTTAGTATGTTAAGATTATTTGTATTTGATCTTTTGCCTAAAAATTAAAATAACCAAAATTGAACTTTATGTATATGGTTTATGATGGCAGGAGTTAAGGAGGTTCACCGATGCAATAAATTTGCAGATGGGAGTATAAAAGCAACTACATGAAAATCTTAAGGTACGTCAAACTATGAGTATACATCGTTTGATTCTGCCTGCAGTCAAAGTTGAACATAGGCCAGGAGGTTTGCAACCCAAAATCTGGTCAAATTTTAGCCTAAAAAGCACACCTCATCTGGGCCTTTTGTACACCTTGTGCCTTATGTCACACAAAGCGATTTGGTTTGCGCCTTAGGTCGCCTTGCGCCTAGGCACGCCCAAGGCGCACTTTTTTAAACCGAGGTATTATGAGGTATATAGTAAGTGATTTAAATAGAGAGATTGTAACTTAATGTGGGAATTGGTTAGATTATGATCTGTTCCGTTACAACCAATGGCATCATGTGTTTTTGGGTCTGATCGAAAAACTGTTGGAGTTGGCAAAGTTTGGCATAATAGATTAGTGAATCTTATTGGCTGTTGTGCAAGGGGTAGATGAGTGTCTTTTAGTGGCTGATTATATGCCAATGATACACTCTCAAAGCATCTATTTTACTGTATGAACTCCAAGTCATGTTTTTCTTGTTTTTATTTATAGTTTTGGTACTGAATTTATTTGTGCTCACATGCTAAATACGTATTGCAGACTAGGTCATTACAAAGAGTGTGGTCTGTAGTTACGGAACGGTTCTGATGTATCTTCTAAGCGAGAAACATAACATATCCCTCCAAGCCATGTAAACGCAATACAATTCTGTATTTTTTAGTGGTGATTTTTGTATATTTTTCTAATGGTGACGTTTGTATATTTTTCTAATGGCGACCTTTTGTTGTTCATAGCCCTTCGTTTGATGAAAGTTTTTGTGTTTCTTATCATGTGATTATGTATCGTTTGTTAGCTGGAACTATAAGGGGCTAGCGGTGTTTACCCGTTTACAGCCAAAACTTGTTTAGGGTCAACCCTAACCTGTTTGTGTAGTTGAGTGTTTTGCCCCTGCTAGAATTTAACCAACCCAAGAGAGGCCTTTTCGCCACCTATAGATGATATATAATTTTATCCACTAAAATTATTCCAAGCATCTTTTTGTCAAACCGTTGGTAACGGTTTTTAATTAGCGATAACCAAAACCGAACCGTTGAACATATATATCGAACCAAACCAAACCATTACTAACGGTTTGGTTCCGGTTTGGTTTCACGGTTTTAACTTTTTTATACTCTTTTATAATGCATGTAATAAGAACTAGCCATTTACCCGCGCGATGCGGCGGAAATATATCACTTAGGTTGGTGAGTTTAAGGTTATGTACGGGGGTTGTTTATAGTTAGTTTATCAATCACTTCGTAGTTTACTGTATAGTACGCCTGTATCGTTTTGGTTCCTTAGAGTACTTTGCCATGTTCAAATACTTCTTATGAATTTTCAGTGCTTTTGTCAAAGCCTTTTTTGCATCCAAGCTTTCGGTTATATCACCCATGAAACAATAAACGATTATAAATTCCAAAGTACCAAAAAGAAATAAGAGTAAGGGGGTGTTTGGCTAAGCTTTTCAACACCTCCTTATAACTTATTGACTTTTACAAAAAAACTAATATGGAGAAAAAGTGTTTGGCAAACTCATAAGCACTTTTCAATATGACTTTTTGTATAGGGAAGAAAAGTTAGTTTTGAAAAGTTAGTAAGTAATGACTTTTTAAAGCTGCTTATGACTTATTGGCTCTTCTCACCCCTTTTAGTCATTTTACATGAATAACCTAAGCCAAAAACTTTTTTAAAAAACAACTTATTGACTTATTGGATTTTCCACCCCATAATCTAATCCGAACACTTTTTTAAAAACTCCTTTTTAATAAGTCTTTTTAACAAAAAGTCCTTTTTAAGTTGAATAAGCTTAGCCAAATTAGCCCTAAAGTTGAGGTTGGAACCAAGTGCCCCCGCTATTATAACATCTCAAATTTATTAGCACATCGGGTTGGGTCAAGCGGGGTGTCGGGTCAGGATGTGTACAGGCAAGGACAGGTCTGGATATAAGAGATAGTCTAAAATTTGAAATCAACCTGCCGTGATAAGAGCCAGAAGAGTTCTATCATTTGTAAATCTATTATATATTACACTACATTACTATTACTGACCAAAGTATGCATTCATTGTAAAAAAAAAAAAAAAAAAAAAACGCAGCTTCAAAAGTTGCCTTATTTGTCACCAACACACCAATCAAAATTGTCAGCCAAACAATTTTGTGAAACCGAAAGACCAATACATCAACGTCTATGATTAATAATAACATTCATTAATCAAGAATGTACCTAGTGGTTCCAAATCCATGGCAGCTTAGTTGCACTTTTCTAGAGAATTGTTCACACATTTAGTGATAAACATTATTATTATTATAATTATGTTTAGGTCAAAATGTCTCACACATTATGTTTAGACGCGATAACGGGTTATGAGGGTTCGGATCAGCTGAGTTCATGAAAGAACAGGCCGATTTAAAATTTATTATTTTGGTTCAGTTTCATGTCAGGATAGGTTTGAGTGAGAACGAGCCGACTTCAAAAAATATCATTTTGGTTCGGCCAGGATGGGCCGACCTAAATAATGATTACCTTGGTTCGGATAAGGACAGGCCAATTTATATAAAGATTATATTTGTTTCGGGTAAGCACGGGGCGAGTTATATAAAGATTATTTTTGGTTCGGGTAAGGAAGGGCCGATTAAAAAATGACTATTTTCGGTACCAAATAGTAAAAACACAGTTGTAAAAGTGACACCAAAATTGAATTGCATTATGGAGTATGTAATTTAGATATTGCACTTGTTGAAGCTGCAATTCTCTCATAATCAGCAAAGGCTTTTTTACCATATAAAATGTACTTTAAATAAACCTAAATATTAGCTGATTAATAAATCCAAAGAAATCAATGTAAAATATTAACACAAAAACATGGAACATCATCCTCTATCAAGCACCTTTTTAATGGTTAAAGAACAGTTTTAATATACACAAATGGAAGATTAAAAACATTAGTTAAAGTAGATCTCAAATCTATTCAGCAGCCATATGAGTAGCCATTACAACACTCAAAACAAGTGATGCTTGTCAGCAAAAATCCGCCATGAAGCCATCATTTTAAAATTATGTGCCGTCGTCGGATGAAGCTGCCAAAAAGCCAACAAAAACCCTAATTCATACCATACTGCATCCTCAATTTGAGAAGCGTGTTGAGTAGAGATGGCTAGGCCATTAGTTCCCGTTTGGATCATTTTGCATGCTCTAACATCATCATTTGCTCCATGTTTGACACTTGATATTCGTATTTTGGGAAGGATGTTGATGTCAACCTTTGATACATGTCCCTGTGTATTCGCATGATTGCATTAAACAGCAGCAAACAAGCTAAACGAAATCAGAAAATGTGCAGGTCCTCATCAAGAAAATACATGATCAACAAAAAGTTGAGCTACATATGAAGGTTTATATGGATTTTAAAACTAAATATAAAAATATATCAAAAACTTTTACCTCTTGAGACTTTGAGAAGATAAAGGACAAAATGGTGATATGAATCTTGTTCATTTACAACCCTGCAATTATCACATTGATATGTGGTTATTTTCAGCACAACAATTCCATTTCTATCTGATTCTTTCACATTCACATATCTCAGCCTCTTTCTATTTCCCTATTATATCTTATACAAAAAATATTAATATAATACAACCAAGCTTCAATCTTTATCTGTGAAAATCAAGTAAAACCCCAATTTTGTCAAAATCGAACCCTAAAACAATATAAAGACCCAAAACCAAACGATATACAAAATGGAAATAAAAATTACCCACATAAAGATATACAAAAATCTAAATAACGATTACCCACATAAAGATCTATGCTTTCAAATCAACCTGCAATTCATAATCATACAAGAACATGAGAAACAATATCTTTAAAAGAAAGTAAAACTGTAACCGCTAGGTTTGAAAGTAGGAACATGTGAACCTTAAAAAATAATCCTCTATCAAGCACCTCTCTACTTTTTTAAGTAAAGAAACTTCAAAATGCTCACTAAAGATAGCTTATTTTAAACACAATTAATCAGATAGGCAGGTTGGATTAGCAATACTACAAACACCTCAAAATAGTTTATTGTGGTACAACAAACGGCGTGCTAATATAAAAAGTGTGGCACTCAGATGCATTGGTTTGGTTTTGCACTCAGGAATTCTATTGTTATGCATTTGATAACATGATGGAACTGGTACGAGTACTGTTTTTAAAACCAACTAATTAGATGACAATGGCCACACAAGTACAAATGCATATCCTTAAACCAAACAAGCTCAAGACACTGTGAAGCCCATATTCCCAAATCCAAACCCTTTAACAAAAAACCCCTTAACACGTAATCCTAAATACGCCCTAAGAGTGTTTGCATACCTTAATGAAGCCAATTTCCTTGGCACTATTGTGAGATTTCCAGATCAATTTTGACCCACTTGCTTATGAAAAGGCTAGTATGAACTTATAAAAAAAAAAAAAAAAAAAACGTAACTAAAAAGGAAAATTCAAATTGGTGTAAAAGTCTGCCAAAAGTGTATTTTTAATGCATAAAACTACATAAACCTTTTTATTCGAAAAATCAAACTATTGCTGAAATAATATAGTTTTCTTAATCAAAGAAATGAATACTAAAAAGTATTAAACCTGGCATCAGTGATGAAAAACAGGTCTATTATTACCATACTATACAGGGTAGTCGATACTTTCAATCGCTGAATAATCATTTCGAGCTCACAAAAAACATGTGTCACATTTGTCAAACATGAATACAAACCAGAACATCAATAAACACAGGTCACATATAAGTTACCAAAACAACTAAAAAATGGTAAAAACACGTAAAAATATCAAATACCATGTAACATGCCTTGGAGATCAGATCCACAAAAGTTAAAAAGAAACACATCTGAAGACTTAGGTGGCTGCAATTCATCAACAATGGAGTTTGTTGAAGAAGAGACAATTAGACTATCAGAGGCTGGTCCTTCTGCAAACACACTCCTATATTAACAAGAAAAATACAAGATCCACGGTCTTCATCAAGAAAATACAAGATTAACAAAAAGTTGAGCTACATATGAAGGTTCATAAAGATTCAAAAACGAAATATAAAAAGTAAATAAAAAACTTTAACCTGTTAAGACTTCGAGGGGATGAAGGAGAGGATGATGATATGAATCTTGTTCATTTACAACCCTTCAATCAACACGTTGAGATGTGTTCATTTTCTACACAACTATTCCATTTCCATTTGATTAATTGACTATCACACATCCCAGCCTCTTTCTATTTCCACCAACTTCAATCTTTATCTCTGAAAATCAAGTAAAACCCTCAATTTTGTCATGAACCCAAAAATAATATGACCCAAAACTAAAAACATAAACAAAAATGTAAATAAAGATAACCACGTGATATTATGCTAAAACCAGCTTCAGATGCTTCAAATCAACCTACAATTCATAATCATTCAAGAACATGAGAAATATTATCTTTAAAAGCAAGTAGAACACTAACCGCTAGGTTTGAATAACCATTAACTTCAATCATGAGCCAGACATATAAAATAAGATAAAAAATCATCATCAATCTAGGAATTCAAGTTACCTAATGTTTCTACATGAAAACCCTAAATTCCAAACTGCAACTCAATAAATTACAGTAAATAATGTATAAGACTGGAACAAAATTGGAGAACACATAAACCCCCAAATAATAATCCCAACAGTGGTCTACCTAATGCGAAGAAGAAGGTGAAATGCCATTCCACTTTGAACATGGATGACCTCCACTTCCATAGTATAAATGTCATTTCTTTTTTCCTTTCTCATCTAAAGAAACTAATTCCAGAAAGCTTCAATGGTTTCTTGTTGCTGTTTTCTCAAAGAAGAGATGAGATAGAGAAACCAAGGAACAAGCAATTAGGGAAGTACTTACCGGAGTCTTCGCTGGAACCCTAGCTGCCATTGCGAGAGGCGGCGGCTAGGATTTTCTGTCATGGTCTTCTTCCTCCTCTTTTTAACCTTAGAACCATCGACAGTGTTTACGTGGCTCTTAACGACCACCACCCTACAGAAGGCTGTAATCGAATCTTCACCACCGTCACCATGAGTCTGTCATATGTAACACCAAAAACCTCTGGAAAGTGGATATATGCTGTTGGGGAATTTCAGTTTGCCGGATGATCAGAGAGGCGTGTAATCACTCTCAGATCAAATTATTTCGGTGGTTCACCTGAAAAATTTAATCGGATACAACTCTGATTTGAGAAATGAACTAGTGTATGTTGCTGCAAAATTGTCTGAACCAGAGAAAATGTGACCAAAAAACTGTATACGAAAATTGGGGTTAGGGATGGATAACTGCCTAATGGCAGTTAATTTAATTTTAAGACAAATTGCCCTTCGAAAACTGCCAATTTTTATGTTTCGAAAATTGTTGCATTTTCCAGAAAAATTATTTTTCTGATGCAATTTTAGCAAGGCAATTTAATTAAAATAAAATTTTCGACCCCAGCCAGGGGCTCTGCCCCTTGGACCCCGCCAGGGGCTGCCGCCCCTTGGACCCTGCTCCCAGGGGCGCTGCCCCCGGACCCCCGCCAAGGGGGCGCTCCCGCACCTCCTAACTTGCTTGATGTATATTATTATTCGCTTTGATCACCAAGTCAATCCCGATTACACTAAAATATCTAACATATGCAAATCTACAAGAGTTTGAATTTGCAGGGAAGAGAGAGAGAGAGAGAAAAGAAGATGAGGAGTAGAATACCAAATGTTGTCATATACAATTTAGTAGAATGCCAAAGCGGGTACAACATGTGGTAAGCAGTAACACCGCACATGTTAAGGGGCATAATTTTGTGTTTAGCAGGGTAGGGTTTGCTATTCAGAAAAGGGTAGCGGCGTAGCTTGTTGCTCGTCTACCTGCCATTAGTTTGTAATCGTATTGAGTTTGTTTATAAATATGATTCTTCTTGTAAAAAAAAAATTTAGGGGATTCAAATTTTGAAAAAAAGATATGAAGTTTTTGAATTTTGAATTTTCTACTTGGAGCCCATTCAACTAAAGTCCCGCTCATTTATTTCTCATCTAAAAGTTTAAGCTTTAATAGGTTGTACAATTAGCATAAAGACTTGTACATGTTGACAAAGTGGCAAATGACCAAAACTGTCCCTGGGATATGCATTATATATACTAGCCATTTACCCGCGCGATGCGGCGGGAAACATATCACTTAGGTTGCTGAGTTTAAGGATATGTACGGGACGATTCAGTTTTGAGCCATAACCAAAACCAATTTCGCGATGCAACGGAAAACACAACACAAACAATTGGCTTTCGTATACAAACACTGAATAAGCAGTTGCATAAGTCTTTCAAAAGCTACACAATGAACCCGAGACTAAACCACTTTGTATGAATTTTGGGTTGGTCTCAGGTCGGGTCAGTTTTCGTGTATGAATGCTACAAGTATAAGTGAAAGTAAGATTCTTTCCATTGCACATCAAAGAATGAAATCAAACCATGCCAAAACTCTAAGAAGATGATTACACAATTGACAATACAAAAATAACTTTCTTTTTTTCTTAATACAATTTGTGTTCATAAATACAACAAATTAAAAATATTCAACCTGAATACTCATTGGCTTTTTTTCTATCCTAAGGGTTGTCCTTAATTGAAATACACATATCAACATGGTCAAAGCTTCTGAAATCATACATAATGACTATCAAAACAAAACTGGTACACTTTAGCGATCGGAATGTTGTTGACATTAAATTCTTTCTGGTTTCTACTCGTCCAAAGTCTCCATATCGTAGCGAAAGCCACAACTCTCACCTTCTTCCAAGCCTTAGACCCAACTTGACTTCTAAAGTACTCCAGCATCTCTTTTATGCTTTCACATTGAGCTGGTCCAGAGCATGACTTGCCATGAAACACTTCTAGACACCAAGCAGCCAACCAAAATTTGGTCTGTGCTCTCAACATGAATACAACAATGGGCATCCACAATGTGCAACCCTCTAGTTGTCAGGCCTACAAAATATTAGCCAAACATTGAACCAGGCTAACAACCATGATTAGAGCAGCCCAAAAGCATTGACCCACAATTTGAATCAGCCTAACAACACATCAACACATTCATTCTATTTAAAAATTATAATCACCTAAAGATCCCCTTGCACTTTGCAGAGCTACAAGAGTTGCTTTCTTTCTTCTCTAGTGTAGGTAGCTTTATTTCTTTCATGGTCACCATCTGTCATATTCTGCTAAAAATATACAATTACTTTTATAAACAATCTATTCATATAGTTTGACATGTTCAGACTAACATTAAAAAGTATTGTAATAGAATGCAAGATGTACTAATATGTCAAACTAATTACACATGAAGATGTACTTAATAATATTAAAAGTCGATGCGTGATGCGCCCGCACCATGGATGCGAGGTGTTTGTTATTAAAAAAATATTTATAGATAATAATTTAACTTGTTAACTTTAAACACTAAAAATTTAGGGATTAAAATATATAAAAATTTGCGCCTCGGGTACGAAAAGCCCACCGCTTTTGCGCTTTGCGCCTCAATTTTAGACCTCGTCGCTTTTGTGTGCCTCTCGCTTTTTAAAACCAAGACTGTATTGTTAACAAATTACAAAATTTAGAACAGGTTAGCTTAGCTTATCAACCCCAATAGATGACTTTATACCAGCCAACAACAGAAGAAAAAAAAACTTTACTGAACCAGGCAATTTCTTCATCGACGGTAGTAGCATTAAAGCAAAAGCTTCAAACCTTAAGCGAATGGCTTTGAATATGCTGCCTCAAGTGCACAGGTTTTTCAAAAGAAGCACGACAATCTTCATTTGCCCTTTTTGCTCATATTGTTCATCGCCTTCTTTCTCTTCAAACTCCCAACCTAAATTACGAAATACATTTAAATATTAAAACCTAATAAACAAAGTATGCGCCATCTATCCATGCTATAGTTAAAATAAATACATAAACACTAAACACCAATGGCTTAATCTAACAGCAACCAATACCACATTTTGGTTTAATAAATCAGGTCTTTAACTACTCCATAATCATAAATTGTAATATCAAATAAGAAATTAGAAGGGCAACTTAACTCACGTGCTTTTGCAGCACAACAATATCTCAGTCTCATCAGCTGCAGATTCTTCTTGGCCTGAAAGTCCCAAAAAGAAAATTCCTGCCAAACCGAATCCTTTTTTACCACAGAAGGTTGTCAACCAGGGTTTCTTGAAATTTGGGATTGAAGTTGAATGGGAAGAGCAAGATTCCTACTTTACAACCTGCAAATTCACTAACCCATAACCAAAAAAACCTAATTTACATATGCAGGTTTTTTGTTTTCTCCTGTTGGTTGTGTTGTGGAGGAGATTTCAGGAGAGACGGATAGCGGGATGGGTTTGAATTTCATCTGGAAATCTCAGGCGCTCGATTTTAGCTTTTATTTGTGGCTTCAAAAGCTTTTCACCCATCTCTACTTCAAATGCAAAGCTTTAAAGGCTTGTACATGTGAAACCCAGATCAGTTGACTGATCTGTAAATAACCCAAATCGAATTAACAAACAAAATCACTTCACTTTTGAACAAATTCTTTCAAAAACTCAAGCACTATAATAAAACAATTTTCCAAAAAATAAGACATAATCAGCACAAAATTCAACCATCAAACCCTAAGAATGATAAGTTGAGTAAATTTTAAAAACCCTCAATTAGATTAAAGTAGATAAATAACTAAATTTCACCAAAATCCAATAGGGGTTTGTTTCTTGAGGTCGATATATGCTCATACTCAACAACCATAAAGAGGGAAAACAATACCTCACTGCACACTGCAGAAGGAATCAACCAAATTGGGGACACGTTGCACATATTAAAGTTAAAGTGTTCATCATAGCCGTCAAATCTCACCTTTCGTTGGATCTTTTCAAAAGCCTTCAAAATTGCCCAAAGAGATTAAAACAAGAAACCCGGTAAAGATGAAGAAACGCATTAAAAATGCAACTTTTGTAAGTCTAATCTCAAAAGATTTGAAAGTTTCATATAGAGGGAAATGACAGATTTCTCAACCAATAATTAGTTACCAGCATTTGAGCCACCACAACTTTTATTCTCTTCACCATCCATTCACCAAACCCTAAAATCAATGTTCAAAGAACCAAACTTTAGAACCCAAAGAAAACAGAGAATATTTGTAGAAAACTAAAAGGATAAGAAAGGGGGTTTACCTTGGGAGGTATATGACATGAGTTTGCGAAGCTTAGAGGGAACGAAGCGACAAATGACTCGATCTTTAAAGGTACTTGGTTTTCATCAAATATGAAGCAATAAAAAGTTGATTCATAAATATCAAAATATCCACTACAGTCATTATGAAAACTAACAAATAAAAACAAATAACCTTTGAATAGCTATTATCCCTACACATCAATTAGTATCATAGTATTGAAAGACATGAAAAAAAAACCCTACAAGGCGTGCCAAATAACACCGTCTCACTCCAAACTGTCAATATAATGAAACCACAACAATATTGAACAACCTGTCAGTGGCGTAGACAAATGGTTACACTGCATTCTACAAAGTTAAAAATAAAGAACAATAAACAGATCTAAAAATTAAACATCACAATGAACAAAATGCTAAATCAAACCTGGTAATAAAGATGAACAGAATCAAAATCCTCACAAGTAAACCCATTATCGTACGCTATACAACACGATGACACCCTGAACATCAGTTGAAGTGATACATAACCAAAATAAACCACAAAAATATATTAATCCATTACCTTATTTTATGAGTAATTGAACGAAAAACAGACCTATGGCCATGTATGATGTACCACTTGTTCAAATACAAAACAGCTAGAGCAAGTTCCGTTCTCGCAACATCAAGAAAATAATCAATCAAACAGCAATAAATGTCCTTCCAAACTCATACAATTCCACAAATCTTCAAGTGTAACCATAATATTTCATTAACAGTCAAAAGTATTGATTCAACAAAAGAAGTAAACTGTACATAATCATGAGGAAGCGATAACTGTTTCCCTGTCTCCTTAAGCAGTCGCTCTAGCTCAGCATCTGCAGACGCCATAATCTCGCACTGTTCGAAACCCTAGCAAAAAAACCACAGTCAAAGAAACCGAAAACCAAACGAAATCTCCCTAAAAAAACACAAAACACATAAAAAAGCCTATAAATTTAAACAAAAATCAAGAAATCTTGTAAATAAACCCTAGACTTGTAAATAAACCCTAGAAATCTACTTACAAAGAACAGAGTGCTTGTTGTGCTATTCTAGAGAGAAATCTACTACAAATAAACGGAAGATCTGGCCAGATCTTCCACCCACAAGCACCATAGTTGACGAACCCACAACCAAACGAAAGATCTGAAACATTACCCAGATTAGATTCAAATAACAAAAAAAAAGATATGGTAAAAAGAAAGGTACCCTACAGTCAAACCAGTAGATCTGGTGTCGGATCTACTGAGATAGTGTCGGATCTTGAAGCCACCGAGAAAGAAGCCATAGAAATCGATATGGTGTCGGATCTGGTGTCGAATCTGCTGAGATAGTGTCGGATCTTGAAGCCATCGGGAAAGAAGCCATGAAGCGACTGTTGGAGTGGAGAAGGGGAGAAGACGGTGATGGCGATGACCGGTTCGATGGATGAAAGATGGAGGAGCGGTGGAGGATCGATGGATGAAATGAAGGTTAGGGTTAGGGTTTGTAGAGAAAGGTGGAGCGTCTGGATGGATGAAACGAATTTTGTGGTTTAGATAGAGTGATAGAAAGTTTATATTGGATCCATCAAAGTAAAACGGGTCAAGTTGATCCGGGTAAGATCCATCCGGCTATACAGCATGTGTTGAAAAGAAGTTTTCAACACTTTGTGCTTAAATGCTTGTACAATGGGCTTCAAATGGTTGTACAATGGCAAATGACCATTCTTGCCATTCCTATATGCTTATTAAAGTAGTATAGATAAAATACAAAACTGTCCAAAATTAAATAAAACAAAGCTATTCATAATTTGTGTAATAACCTTATTTTAGATACATACTTGTGTAATAAGCTCAATATATTCCAAAAAAATTAAACACCATACATAGATTTAAACAAATGAACATATAATTAAATAGAACAGAATGTATCTATGTATATATTATCTATCATTTTGGATTTCAACCAGAATGTTATATGTGTTTGTGGGTTGTACATTACAGTACAGTTAAACTAACATAGGCCACTTTTCTAGCAACTAAACCTAACATAAATAATAAGCAATTAATTAAATGTAATATAATATATTTAAAAAAATTATAATATACATAAACTTTATGGTCCGGTCCGGTTTTATACGGCCAGTTTTGGGTATAAACCGTAAACCAAACCGTTCACTACGGTTTGTAAATGTTGAAACCGGCCGACTGGAAGTTGTATTAGAAACCTACTACGAAACTAAACCGATAATCGGTTTGGCCGGTTTCACGGTTACGAACCGAACCGTGAACCCCCCTATCTAGCATAATCATGTATTGTGCTTATTTTCTTAAAACATGAGGGACCCAGCAGACCAAGTCACCTCTGGATGTACACCTTTCAGCCAAACATCATTTTGTAGCGGTGGAATTGGAAACTCAGGATCTATTGTAGCTAATGATCTAAATAGACTATACAGTTTGATGAGTTTAATTTGTATGTTATACGTATTTTCACTCTATTTTAAACAAGGTGGATTAATCTGTTTATTTACAACCAAACCCGAATATGACTTGCTTATTAAACATGTCTGGCAGGCAGGCGAGCCAACTCTTTACATTTTGAACCCAATTAGTTTAGACCCAACCCAAAGAAACCACAACTGCTTTATGATTTGAGACTCAACTCGCCCGCTTTACCATCATACGTTTTGTGGTGCATATTTACAACTTAATGACGCGGTTGAGGCACATCTACAGATGCTTGCATATATTATATAATGGTTGATAATAGATGGGTCATTGACAAACATCAATGCTACCGATAAGAAAACCACTATACCATACACAAAACGAGTACCACGTTTTAAAATGTTTGCCGCCACATCGCGCGGGTTCCGGCTAGTATGTATATATATATATATATATATATAGGAGAAGGATCCGTTAGGAATTACCCTTTATTGCGAGAACCGCGAGAACCAGTGTGAACACAAACAGTAATACATAAAAAATCTAAAAAACACCCAATTTTTTTTGGAAAAATCGCTATATTTCGTCAATAATAAAAGAAATTTCAAAAAAAAAAAAATCGAGTAACAGTTATCCATGCACATGTGCATATTTATCATTTCTTTGACAAGTTCCGTAATTCATTACAAATATTAGACAATTGCACTTTCATTTACACTACCACATGTAATACATTACTTTTTACGTTAACAATATTAGAAATGCACATGTGCATCTATATGTATCAACATGAAATAAGGTGTTTTGATACACTACTTTGAATACATTTTCTCTTTCATCTATCATTCCATCCATAATACACAAACATGCACATGTGCATTTTTTTCAATTTTTTGACAAATTTCGTAATTCATTACAAATATTAGACAATTGCACTTTCATTTACACTAACATATGTAATACACTACTTTTTATGTTACCAATATTAGAAATGCAAATGTGCATCTATATGTATCAACATGAAATAAGGTGTTTTGGTACGCTACTTTGAATACATTTTCCCTTTCATCTATCATATCATCCATAATACACTACCATTACCTCCTACCATCCATAATACAATATCATTACCTCCTACCATCCATAATACAATACAATACCATTACCAATATTTTCACACTTTATTACATGTATATAAACACCATTTATACCATCCAATCAACATATTACATCATAAATTGACAACTATAACCAAACCATCAACCACTAGATATAACTAACCAAAAAAACAGTATATGGGCCTACTTCTCCATTCAAAATCACAAACTTTTTGTACCAAAACACATTATATCATAGTTATACATAATGATGCACATGTGCATTTTGAATATTGGTAATGTAAAAAGTAGTGTATTATGGATGATATTGTAAATTAAAGTGCAATTGTCTATTACTGATAATGCATTACGGAATTTGTCGAATTAATGATACATATGCACATGTGCATGGATAACTGTTACTAAAAAGAAAAGCTTTTTTTGTAATGAAATATAGCGATTTAAAAAAAATATATAAAAAAAATTTGAGTGTTTTTTTGCTTTTTTTTATTTTATTTTGTGTTCTCATTGGTTTCACGGTTCTCACAATAAAGGTGGTTCTCAAATGAACCTTACCTTATATATATATATATATATATATATATATATATATATATATATATATATATATATATATATATATAAATATAGTGGTTGTAAAACAAGGTCTCCAAGGCCGAGTACTCCCCGAGTAGTCACTACAAGGTTGGTTGCCGAAGCGACTTTCTTCAACTCCGCCTAATTATTCGGAATCGATAAAAAGCGGTCAACATCGGCCAAAATCGGATCTTGTAAGTCAACTCGGGCCGAGTCTGACTTAAAATAAAATAAAACATACTTTCTATGCATATCATATTAAAGAATGAATATCAGTTTCACGTATTTTGTTATCAATATTAGTAAATTTATATTATTTGACACATGTTTAATTTCTGAAAACTAATTTTTTTATAATTTGACATGTCCGAGTACTCCCCGTGTACTCTCCGCCTAAACCGAGTACTCTCAACTCCCCGGTCGACCGACTAGCGAGCGCCTAGCGACTATGCTTTCATTAATGAGATTTTGTTTTTAGTAAGACAAGGGCAATTTGGACTTTTACTTATACATTAATGATTAGTCTCATTAAAATTTCTTATTTAATTAATGTAATTTAATTTGCACTTTGTGTATTGTCTTTTGTTGGTTGTCTTTTTTAGCTCCTTTTAGTATGAGAATAAACAATACATTTCAACTCAAATTTCAACTATCTCCAATAAATAAATTACAATAACATTTTCAGTAAATCACCAAAAAATAAACTAAAAGAAATAAAGCGAAGTAGTCGTTTTTCGTTTCTTGTAAATGATCGCCTGAGATCTGCACGGACACCACACAAAAGTTGTAAAAATCACAAAGTTTTTACGCCCCCCGTTGAAAAAATGTAAACCTTTTTTACACCATGGTTGTAAACTTTTTTTAAGACGCGGCTGTAAGCTTTTTTTCGCACCTCGGTTGTAAAATTTTTACGCCCCTGTTAAAAAAAATTAAACCTTTTTTACACCCCGGTTGTAACCTTTTAATACTCAGTTTTTGTGTATAGTTTTTTTTACAGTTTTTTTTAGCTTTTTATACAAAGTTTTTTCGTGTATAGTTTTTACGGGTAGCGTAAAGTTTTAAAAATGTTTTTTTACAAGTTTTTTTTAGCTTTTTATACATAGTTTTTACGCCCCGGTTAAAAGAATTAAAGGCTTTTTTACGGCCCGGTTGAAACTTTTTTTACGTCCCGGTTAAAAACTTTTTTACGCCCTTTTTTAAAAGATTTACACCACTGTTGTAAACTCGTACGTAAAAAATATTTTTTTAGGTGTCGGTGTAAATGTTTTTTTACGTGTGTTGTAAAAAAACATTCACAGGTGTAAAAATCCGGATTTTTTTTCAAGGACGTAAAAAACATTTACAAGTGTAAAAACCAGATTTTTTTTACGGGTGTAAAAAACATTCACAAGCGTAACAATCTGGAATTTACATGCGGTGTAGAATGTAAAAGTTTATTTTCGAATATAGAATGTAAACCCACACGTAACGTGCAGTGTAAAACGTTTGGAACAAGTTTTTACGCACGGTGTCGCATGTGAACTTGTTGGGATTGAACCCTACCAGAGGAACAGATAATGTAAAGCCAAAACCTGTTCACAACAGTGGATTCACAATAAGCAGACATTTACACTAAGCTCTCCCCTTGAAAAGTGGTTACCTATCTGCTGATACACTCTAAGTACTGCTCAGAAGAACAACTGATGAATCAAACACTGATGAAACAACTAAAGACTGCTAAAAGGCAAACACTGAGCTCTATCTACTGCTGTCTCTAATGTACTGCTAAAGACCCAAGCACTGCTTATTCAAAGACTGATCACCTTTTGAAGAAAGCACTGATGTTCAAACAGTCAGTGCTTAGGCTACAACAGTGGAACGTGAACAGTGTTAGACTTGTTTTGTATTTTATTATCAATTAGTTGTTAGACATCAGTAGTTTTGTATAGACCAGTGTTTATAGGTTGTTAGGCTGTTAGATGTCACTATCATGGTGACGTTAACAGTTCGGCTCAAAATTCATTGATACTAAGGTTGGTTGTATTCAGTTGAAAAACAGAGTAACGAGAAAACCATGATCAAAATGGTTATGCAAAAACTCTGTAAATCAACCAAGATGCCATATGACACACAAATTTCACTCAACAAGTGATTTCATGCACAAGACACTCATGGTTTCTAGATCTGAAAACAATATCTGTTAAACTATGAGATTATTTCTTATTTTCTAAATTGATCTCAAATTGTTGATGTGTAATTTGTGATGTTTTCATTAAATACTAAAGTATGAACCTCAGATTAACAAAACCTATGTTCATAAAAACATTGATGTTTTGCTAACACAAAAAGAGGGAAATTAAAACTTTAGTCATTTGATCTTATGTGTTGAAAACAGGTTGAGATCCTCAAAAGGAATAAATCAACTTTGTCTAAATACATTAAGAAAAACAGGGGTCAACATAGTCCGTATCATATGTAGTGTGAGATTGGCTGAACAACTTGTGCAAACGTGACCAATTCTCTCAAAACATTACTGCAAAATGATTTTGGACTAAAATTCACAAAAACTCGAAAGTGTGTTTATCTCAAAATTTTTGAAGTCAAAAGAAAAGAGTATAAATGTAAAACACTCAAGAGTCAAGGCTTGGGGTAACAATGATCATTAAGCAACTGTTTGTACTCATTGGTTTAAGAAAGTTCAGGTGACAGTAGTATTCTCAGTTATTGAGCCTACAAAAGGACTGGTCCATGTGTCTTCATGTTTGTTATCAACTGACAAGAAAATGGTGCCAAACAGTGGTCAAAATGTATTTATAATTCTTACCACTGATGTCATACCACTGACCATTTTCATATACTTGAGAATGATATGATTATGTTTTTTATTGAAAATATATCAAATCCCTTTTGATGCTGTTCTTAGAAAATCCTTTAACCATTTTTTTCAAAGGATTTTCTCGAATAACCAGGATATATTGTTCATTTTTTAAGAATAATATATTTCGAACGTCTGCTTGTTTTTGTTGGCATTAGTTTCAATTACCTGTCAGGATATAATACCTTATTTTTGTTGGTATTATTGTCCTCATGAATGGGTCAAAAGGAATTGGTACATATGTCAAGTTAATGTCATACTCAGGTTTGTTCTTAAACATTTATCAAAGGTTGATTGCCAAACATTGTTTAAATTACTGGGGCACTCATGTTTTAATTGGATATTAAACGAAAAATGAGTTTCCTTAGCAAAAAGTTCTCATCATCTGGGGTACTAAACCACTGTCCTTCAAAATTGACATGTGGCAAAAACCTTGAATGAAATATTCTCAAAACAGTTGCTGAAATACTTATCCTTCAAATCTGTATCATTTACCCTAATCACTGTTTTGTTCAAACATCTGCTCTCTAAATACTGTCCACTGCTGAAAGTTAGCCACTGATCCTCATTTTGCTTGACAAGCACTGATGTTCAAAATCAGTGTCTTATCCACTGACATGCTATCCACTGATAGTAAAAATCATTCACTATCCACATTATTACCATTGTAACCACTGATGCTTGATTCATCAGTGGCTCTTAAAACAACTGTTCTCCACCTTTCATCCAATTCATCAGTGTTTTGACACGTGGTCAGTTTTTAGCCTTCAGATCATAATAACCGCTGCCACATCAGCGATCATTTTTTTTCCCTAAATAAAACCCTGATCAAAACCCCAAATAGGGTTTTACACTATCGAATTGAATTCCAAAGTTCTCTTCTCAAAGCAGTTTTCAACCTTTCTTCCCAAAATCACTCTCTGATTCTTCTTCATTAAAATGACGAAGTCCAAATCAAAATCTACACCAAAATCACCATCATCTTCAAAAGAGGTCGCTCAAACGGCCGAAGAAACCATTGAAATCCCATACAAATCACCGCACAACTACTTGGGTCTCCTCACAAAACCCTCAAACAACCACACCTTCGATTCTGTTATCGACACATTATCCGCATCAAAGTACAAAACTTTGTTGATAGTAGACGCTCCCATTTACTTGCAAACCCAGAGAGGGTTTTGGAAAAATGCTAAGCTTGAAAAACAAGACGGAAAAGTAGTAGCCATTAACTCCTCGATACAGGGTAAAGCATTTCAAATCACCCCACAATCAATCTCAGAGGTCTTCAAACTCGATGATCTGAAAGGTAAAACTTCTTTTGATAAAAACGAGTTAAAAGCTGATTTTCTGAAAAGGGGGTATGCAGAACAATCAAAGGTAGATACCTTACAAAAAGGTTATTTTCCATCTGCACCCAGATTTTTATTTCACACACTTTTGAGTTGTGTCTCAAATAAAACAACAGCGTTTAACGAAATACCATTGAAGATTCAATGCCTGGGCTATGCTATTTTAAACAATAAAGATTACAACTACTCCTAGGAGATCTTCAATGACATGATAAAGAATGTTGACAGCAAATCATTTCTTCTTTTTCCAAGATTTCTGAGCTATTACTTTAAACAAAAATTTGAAAAAGAGGATGAAAATTTGCCCAAACAAGGTGTCCATTTTCAAATAAAAGGTTTAACAATTGAAACATTTTCAAGAATGATGGGACCAATAAAATTAAAAGCAAAGGTGCCTGAGCAGACTTTAGAAACTGCCACTGATCCTCAGGCAACTTCTGCTGAGCCCACTGCTCCAGGTGATCAGAGCAGCACAACCACTGCTTTGAAACCCACACCTGACATCACCAAAAAGACCAAAAGAAAATCTTCCAAAAAGCCCACTAAACCCAAGAAAAAGGCAACTCTGGAAGATGAGATCCCAGAGAAACTGCATGTGACAACACAAAAGTCACCACAAACCACTGCTGCTACTTCCCCACAGCAGTTGGAAGAAAGATCTCAACCTATGCCTAAAACTCCTCCTGCATCCTCACAAAAGGATCAGGTTGTAATCACAGGGACACCAAATTATGAAGCTCTGGATCCACTTGGCTCTATCTTCCACAGTCCTGATCCCAAGGACATGTCTCTTTCAACTCCCATACCCTCACCAATCATACTACCACAATCAATAATACCCCTGTTGCATGCGGTTGATATTGCACAGACACAAACCAGTTCCTCTCTATCACCTATCACTGAGAGTATACCTCCACAAGTGACTGGGTCTGATGCTTATACCTCTGCTATCCCAGCAACAGTTGAGGAGGTTACACTGCAGGAGTTACATGTAACTCTTGTCAGTTGTTCAAGTGGAGCAGCAACTACAACTGATGGATCAACAGATCTTCAGTTGGACAGTTGTTTCATTAGTAAGACTCCCTTGAAGGCAATTTCTTCTATAGCACCATCGATAACCACTAGTGAGCCTATTTTGACCACCAGTAACACCAAAGGTTTATCGAGTGCTGAAGAAAGAAGTCCCCAGTACCAAGAACAAGGGGCATCAATGGATGATTTCTGGAACACTGTTCCTAAGTCACACATTGGTATAACCTCTTCAGGAGGGAAATCAGATGATCCCATTAATTTGGGTGATGATTTAAAATATCAGGAATTGACGAACAGGGTTGAAAAACTTGAAGACTCAGTTGCTGAAATTAAAGATATGGTGCAAGAGATTTTAAAAGCTCAAAAAGCACAAGCCACTGCTGTTCCTGCTCAAGCACCTGCACAACATGCATTTGCTGAAAATGAGCTTTGGAATATTTTTAAACCCATGCTTGAAAAACAGCAACATATGGTTGATCAAAAGCATGCTATTCATGTACAAATGCTGTCAAACATGGTGGAATCAAGATTCAAGGATACCCAAGCAGATATCATGGCTATAAAGGCCAGCATACAAAAGACTGCTCATGGTGGAAAAGTTCCTTCTACAATCCTCTTCATGGATAAACCTCTTGCAGATAATGCCAAAAAGGGGGAGACAATCAAGTTGAGAAAGAAAGGAATAGAAGATGGGTTGTATATTGAACCAGAAGAAGAAAAACAGTCATCTAAACCACCTCAAACCACAAAACCTAAAACTTCCATTCAAACAGCTGATACATCAGTAGTTACAAAAACTGCTGTCAGTAGCCAAACAGCTGCCATTTCATCAACGCACACCATTCTATCACACACCATCACAACCACTGTTCCACCACCATCATCGTCTACAATCATATCACCACCACTGCCTCCTGCCATAAAGCAGAAGACATCAGATATTACAACATCTGCTGTAATGACAACAGTGATTGAAACACCAGTTGTTTCAACCACTGTCAGTCAATTACAATCACAAACCACTGCTATTCAATCTCAAACCACTGATCCACCCAAAACATTATCAGCCTCTCCTACATTAAAAAGGAGAAGGGTTTTCATTCCTGATGATGAGTCACCATCACCATCACCATCACCACCATCAAAAACCCCTGCTCAAAAGCAGAAGACATCTGCTGATACATCAGCAGTTGTAATCACAACAGCGGTTGAAACACCAGTTGTTTCAACCACTGTTAGTCAAACATCCACCACTGATCTCATCATTCCTACACCACAATCTCCAAAGCCTCATAAAAGAAAAAGAGAAACAACACAGGCTACTGATGAAAAGTATGATCCTGTTGCTGCTAAATATCCATTGGAATTAGAAGCTGTGAAAAATGAGATGAAACAATTTTACACTGAAGATGATCCTTTAAAAAGGAAATTTTCTTCTCTCATAGGTTTCATAATTCCAGAAAACATGGATGAATATCTCGAAATAAAAGCAAGACAAGCAAGGATAAGAGCCAAAGTTGAATGCAAGGATCAAGGTGATGAAGCCATTTTGGAAAGAAGGGAATTCCTGCTCAACAAAGTCAAACAAACAGAAGAATATGCAAGTGATCTAAACAAAAAAATGTCAAGCCTATTCCCTGAAGCAGATCAACGAAATGAATTGAGAAAAGAATATCTTGCATACATAATGAAAGAAAAGTTCTATCCTGCTGAAGAAACATAATTCAAAGACTGGCCAATAGTTGCACTAAAGCATGAGGCTAACAGAATTGAAAAGATTAAACTTGATCCACGGAAGAAAAAGACGGCTCCAAATTGGAACAAATACAAGAAATTCATAGCTGATCTTATTTCCGAGCATAAAAGAAAGAAGCAGGAGTTGGTGGATGGAAATGTGGATACTGCTGATGCCATAGAAAAATGGTCAAAGCAGCAAACTGATGAAGCTTATGAAAGGCTTGAGAAACAGAGGATGAAAGTCTCCGACAGTTCTAAAAAGTCTGACTACAAAAAGCTACAGGAGCAAGTCAAGACCTGTGAAACACAAATCAGCATAGCAGAAGCTTTTGTCACAAAATTGAGAAAAGAAAGGAAGGAAATGCTGTCTGCTGGAGAAGAAAAGGATAAAGAAGCTGATCAGATTGAAGAAGCTATCAAGAAAATAGCTTCAGATAAAGAAAGATTAGCAAAACTACAAGACCTTGCCAAAAGGGTCAAAGTAGTAAGCCAAAAATCATCAGACAATGTCACAAACAGTGAGCTGACTGACAAAGAAGTTGAAGCAGACATAGCTGCAGCTAATGAGATTATTGAAAAAGCATTCACACGAGTTTCTGAAGCTCATGATACTGCTCTACACTTCTTTTCCAGGCCAAACACTTTAAGTTCATCAGACAATAAACCTCTCCCAAGAAACCTATTTGGTTTAAAAATACTAAAGTGGCTCTCTGATCAAAAGACCCACGTATTGACTCTGATCAGAATCAATGGAGAAGTGAGGCATATATCAAGGAATCAAGCACTAGGCTTGAGTGTTGAAGATCTACAAGATCTCCTTGAGCTTACACTGTGCAGGGATGAGGCTGATTCAAGTTCCAAAGAGTTTGAGGAAGAATTTAAAAGAAAAGCAAAGGAACTTCTGATGAAGAATAAAAATCCAGAATAATGAAGGGTTTTGGCATTATCTGTTCCAGGGGGAGATTGTTGGGATTGAACCCTACCAGAGGAACAGATAATGTAAAGCCAAAACCTGTTCACAACAGTGGATTCACAATAAGCAGACATTTACACTAAGCTCTCCCCTTGAAAAGTGGTTACCTATCTGCTGATACACTCTAAGTACTGCTCAGAAGAACAACTGATGAATCAAACACTGATGAAACAACTAAAGACTGCTAAAAGGCAAACACTGAGCTCTATCTACTGCTATCTCTTATGTACTGCTAAAGACCCAAGCACTGCTTATTCAAAGACTGATCACCTTTTGAAGAAAGCACCGATGTTCAAACAGTCAGTGCTTAGGCTACAACAGTGGAACGTGAACAGTGTTAGACTTGTTTTGTATTTTATTATCAATCAGTTGTTAGACATCAGTAGTTTTGTATAGACCAGTGTTTATAGGTTGTTAGTGTAGGATCGGTTTGCGACCCGAACGAGTCGTTCAGAAGAGATTTTATCAGTTTCAGAGGCGGAAACTAAGAAACCGATTGCGAAACAGCTTGCGTATCACTTTAACACTGATTATATTGATATACTATCTTTTACAATCAGTCCTCACACCGGCAGCACCTCAGTATGGAATTTCGGAAATGTTACAAATGATTTAGCTTGACTGGTATTTATAGTGGAGAAGGTTTAGCTTGAAATGACATGCCACTTTCAAGGGAAACCTTGATTTAGCTTGAAATGACACTTGACACTTTCAAGGGGAATCAACATTGTTGATTTAGCTTGAAACTGTCATGTGACATTTTCAAGGGAAATCACCACTTTCAAGCTAAATTACATTAAACATACTCTAAAACCTTCTATACTCTCGTATAACAAGATCTAATCTAACAATTCTAATCCTAGACTCGATACATGACGAAGTCGACAGACGCATGCACCAACAGTTAGGCTGTTAGATGTCACTATCATGGTGACGTCAGCTGAGGTACATCAGTGGTTTGGTTTGCCTATAAATATGACAGTACTCTGTACTGTTATATTTGATGGTTTTGAGTGAGTTCTTCTCCTCAATCCAATCCTTTCATCTTGTGCAACCAACTCTGAAGTATCAGGCTGAGGGGGAGTTTAGTCTGTAAGCTTGCATTGTAACCTTTTGCTTTTAATGTAATCTTTCGACTCTATGAAAAGAAATTGTTTATCAAACTATATTCTCCTTTGATTGTGTTTACAAAGTTTGTTATTCATTTCCGCTGCACTCAAAATTGCTCATATCTATTTGATTTGTTCAAATCTCACAAACAAGCACAATCAGTAGATCCTCAGATCCTAACAGAACTTTTTACGGATGTAAACTTTTTACACCCCGTTGTAAATTCTTTACAGGGTGGCGTAAGAGGTTTACAACAAAGTTTTTACTGGGTGGCGTAAAAGGTTTGCAACATACTTTTTACACCCCCCGTTGTAAATTTTTTACGCACGTTTTAAAGAAATTAAACCATTTTTTACGTCCCCAGTTGTAAACTTTTTCTAAGTCGCGGTTGTAAACTTTTTTTACATCCGGATTGTAAATGTTTTTACGCCCCTGTTAAAAAAATTGAACATTTTTTAATCCAAGGTTAAAAAAAAAAACCCTTTTTACGCCCCGGTCGTAGACTTTTTTAACACATAATCAACGAAAACACCAAAAGAAATATTACCAAACACGACGATCGAGAAACCAATCACAAACACTCGTTTTACCACGTTGCCCAATGCGTGTGTAAGAGGTGCCACCCTTTCAAGTGTGTTGGTTGCAAGCTAACAAGCCCAAAAAGAAAAAGAAACAATTCTTATTTATTATTTGAATATCAATATAACAATTAGATAAATTCAATAGTTTGTGATGTGTAATACCTGATTGTAAAGGTGATAGAACATTCCGCCCCAAAACAGATCAGATATGAACTTAGTCATGCCCACTTTAGCAATTGCATCACTGAACACATGCTTTAAAAGTTGAGGTCCCTCCAACTGTCGCTTTCTTACTTTTGATGCCGCTTTGGCAGCAGCCTTTCAAACTACAGTAGTTGTGGCCTCCATGTAAGTTGGTGGATGTGTTGAGCTAGTGCTGGCAACTGGTTGTGCCTTGAGTATACCCAAAGTCGTAGAATCGAAAACAAATCATTTCGTACTAAGCGATTTGGTGGTCAACAACATGGAAGACACTGAATATTATAACAAAGGATTGTTAGGAAAGATCTCATAAGCAACAAAACTTGGTGAAACAGATTCTTGTGAGCCTCTGAAAGCTACTGCCCATGCTTTCATAAACACATAATATGTTTGTGCGTCAACGATCTTGTGTGATGTGTTCGTGGAAACCCAATCCCACCACATTTGAAAATGTTCACCTAGCAGACATATGTCAAGTTCAACTTATTTATCAAAGACTTAAATATTAAATTTTCTAACATTTATAACAAAATGATGCGATTAAAATTTAATTACCTGAATGCCCATAGCATAATTTCCTATGGAAGAGTCTGTGATGCCAGGTGTTTTAGGCATTAACCTTTTCACTTTTTCATCATTTGGATGACGTAGAAGGAGCATACATCTGTTTCACCGCTTAAACCTGTTTAAACTAACGGGATTCGAGATCCACCAAACTAAAGAGCTTATTCCACATGGATCGTATCGTCATATTGGCAAATTAGCATAATAACTGTAATATCAGAACGAAACAGAACTGATATTATCTCCTTCGTTTGATTTGTCATTAAATCAAGCTCAAATCAACTCAAATGCATCAGAACACATCAACATATCGAACAAAAACAGAACCTAGAGTCATTACTAACTTCATTCAATCGATTTTTAATCAACGTATCCTAAAATCAAGTCAAATGCATCAGAACGCATCAACGTATCGTCATATACACAAATCAACACAATACTATCTAATTCGAACAAAACCAGAACCGAGATTGATTAGATTACTGATATCATTCAATCGATTTGTAATCAAATTAACCTAAAATCAACTAAAATGCATCAGAACACATGAAACGCATCGTCGTAACCGCAAATCAGCATAATAAACGTCAAATCAGAACAAATTACAACTGATTATAACTAATTCAATCGATTCATAATCAAATTAAAAATTAGTATCCATACCTGTAAATTGCAGCTAAACAAAACCCCTATCAAATTCACCACCAGACCAAACAAAACCCTAAAAATTGAAATCGCTTCTGTACGGATGAAATGTTTGTCACACCCCAACTGATGGCGGAAACATCGGGATGAGACGAAATAGATTGCAAGAGAATTCATAACACTATGTGACAATATGAATTTAAATTGAATTCCATAAATTACTAAAAATTGTTAGATTATAAACTTAATTATGTGTATTATGTAATTAGGATAATTAAACTTATGTTATGTATATATGTAGCAAATAAGAGAAGAGGTATGACGGTTGATGAATACCGGTTCAAACGGCAGTTATACCCGCCAAAGAATAACCGCCATATCGACCGACACCTCTTCGTGTATAAATAGACATTTTCCGGCAACCTTTGCCGGCACCAAGATATTTCAATAATATCCATATATGTATGTTTATATATTCTCTGTACGTACACAAACACACACACATAATATGATGATGATGATGCTTACGATGATAGAAGTATCACCGACTTCCGCTGTTAAGAAAGTGGTATCAGAGCCATGGTGGGAAATCGATGAAGATCGATCGATATTATGCGATTCCGGGCACATCCGGATGAAGAAGGAAAACAGGGGATATGAAGACGGACAAGAATCCAATCCCGATCGCATGACTCCGCGATCACGAATGTTTGCAAGAATGAAGCAAGAAACGATGCCATGCAAACGTTGTTCCGATGAAGTGAATGAAAGACGAAGATCGGAAAGGGTTGAAGACGGCTATGGTATGGGCCGTAGTATTCACGCAGACGGGAAACCATTCAAGAGTACCATACGGGGAAAAGATGAAATACCAAGTATGAAATTCGCAACACGTGCGAATGACGAAGAAGTCGTTCGTTCGAAGGAAGATGAATCAAGAATTAGAGAACAAGAAACTGAAGAAAACAATCATGAATTGCAAGTCTCTGTTTTAGAGAATGTATTCATGCATCAACAGAAAAGAAATAGAGACTCAGTGATACACTTTAGCGATAAAGAAAGGAAGGCTTTAGTGAAAGAAGAAGGATTTTACACAACAGAAGGACGATTTGCCGATAATGACTGGGAAGAGATGAAGAAGATGCAGGCAAAACGACCCAGAGTGTCCTCATACATGCTTCTAAACATATTAAGTTTAGGGGAGTATGTTAGATTATAAACTTAATTATGTGTATTATGTAATTAGGATAATTAAACTTATGTTATGTATATATGTAGCAAATAAGAGAAGAGGTATGACGGTTGACGAATACCGGTTCAAACGGCAGTTATACTCGCCAAAGAATAACCGCCATATCGACCGACACCTCTTCGTGTATAAATAGAAATTTGCCGGCAACCTTTGCCGACACCAAGATATTTCAATAATATCCATATATGTATGTTTATCTATTCTCTGTACGTACACAAACACACACACAGAATATGATGATGATGATGATGATGCTTACGATGATAGAAGTATCACTGACTTCCGTTGTTAAGAAAAATGTCATACAAGAATCAAATATGAACAACATTGTTTCAAACATACATTAAAACATAGATTAATCTAAGTGTGTTTCTAAGTACACCTAAATCTTGTTTCTTCACTTAGCATCACCTTGACTATCAAACTACAACATGTATTAAAATATGATCAACAAAAAGTTGGAGAGCATACAAGTTTGATACATAGCATAAAAATAATTTTAAAATAGTCTAACGGCTCGTATCCAACATGAATCACAATATGCGAGTTACTAGTGTGTTGAAACGGTGTCAAGTATATGATCAAACCCAAGAATCCAATGCGTTAAACTAGCCTATCCCAAAGAATAACGGGAGGTAGCATGTTTAACTTAACAATACCCTGAGACTAGTGGGCGGTGCATTACTCCTATAGCGCTATAATTGTGAAGGTAGGCTTGTACGAAGTTAATGGGCATATAGACACAAAAGGTTTACATAACATACGAGATTAACAAGCATCATATAGTTTCATGTCAAATATGGATACAGAGTGATTCAAATAGTTTCTAGTTTTCATGTTTTTATATAGAATACATGTTGCACCCAAGAGTGTTAAAAGTAAAATTGGGTTCGAGTATACTTACAAAATTGCATATGCTTTTCGATTTATCCAACGTGACGAGGTTGTTGAGACTAGAATGTTGAATGTGTTTGATTTGGAGTTTTAAGAGGTGTTTACATATGGTTTAAGGTTTTGGAGCTTAAGGTCATGAAAATACTTATGAAAGTAATCATCTTGTACACATAGCACATGTTCTTGACACTATGGAAACTCAAAAAGAGTTTGTATGTTTTCATGGATTAAAGTGCATTAGAATCGTAACATATGTATGGTCATAGGTGATGTAACATATTCTTGACAAGTAACTATTAAGTTATCATCAAGTCTAGCAACTTAGATTTATATAGATTATATAGATAATATATGAATACTTTATAAAGATTACAAGTCGTATAGATCAAGCATGAGGTAGGAGATTAAAGTCTCCATTTAGGCACCTCTTAGTGTCATATAATTCATACATGAGGTAGGAAGAATCAAGGCTTCCATTTAGGTACCTCTATTGTTCAACACTACACTTGTTGTTATGAACAACAAGGAGGGTCATGAACTTACAAGTGAATAGAGCAATAAGAATAACTAATCCATGGAAATCATCAAGAAGTGAGTGGATTCTTATGAATTTTCCCAAGCTAGTCTAACAATCACACATACATCAAGCTTCAAGCTTGAACAATTCTCGTGGGTAAAACCCTTTCTAAAACAGAATGTTTGTGAGGTTTTATCCTCTGATTAAACTTGTCTCAGCCTTGTTTTAAGCCCAACTAACCATTCAATTGATTATGAGCATTAGGACATAGGTTTGAGATGAGATAGACTCAAGTTCACTTTGGAGCCTTTTTGGTGACATTCCAGAGCTTGGTTTTCCATGAAAAACCTTTAGAAATGTTCCTAACGTTGTTCCAAGCAACTGGGAAAACAAATGGATGAAAAACGTTAAGTATTGAGTGAGTTATGCTCACTTTAGTGAAGGTTGATGATTCTGCTCGAACTTCAGATTGTAGTAGCCTTGAGACTGATTTGAGAGAGTTATGTGAGTGTTTGTAAAGTGGGAATGGGTTGGAGGAGGCTTGGTTTATATAGGGAAGAGTTAGGTTAGGTTTTAGTTGGGTAATTAATGTTAAAAACTCGATTAAAACTCAAATAAACACAAAACCCACCCAAAACAGCGAGCTGGAACAATCTAGCTGCGGTCAGGCTTGGTCGCGGGCCGCAAAGAAGGCATGGCGGTTCGTCGCGGGCCGCCAGGGACCCCAGCCGTGCCAAACTTTGCTGATTTGTTACTTTTCACCCCTAAACTTCTAAATATTGTAGTTTTAAGTTATATTTAGGGTGTTTTTGGTACAAGAAGGGTATTTTATGCATTTGAATCATAAAATGGATATAAAACAAGTATAATTATGTTTATTTGTCGAGACATTGTGTCGAAATTGCGTAAATTTTGCATATAGATCACCAGTTTACAAATTTGACATATTTAGCACAAAGTGTGAATCAAATGTCGTATGAATGATATTTTCGAACGTATGAACATGTACGAGGCGTATATAACATAAATGTAATGAAAACACGAAGTTTGTTGTGATTCAAGTCTCGGATTTTACATCGATTATAGTGAAAGGACGATTACAAGAATACAAAATTTCCAAAAATAGAATTTCAAACAAGGGTTTCTAATAATGGAAAGTGTGAAAACGCAGACGTAACAGTCTCCCCTCATTTAGGAAATTTCGTCCTGAAATTTATTCAAGAGGAATACTTGAATGAGTTCTGGCAAAAAGGTGATTATTTAAAATTGAGACTTGAAAATTTGAAACGTAAAAAGTATGAAATTTTGAAAAGCGGCAAGATAGGTTTGTAAAGGGGTTCGTTTGTCTAAAATGAATTGAGGTACCAAACATAATTGAAAACATGGAGGTGCGTATATAGGTAAAGCGTGTTTAAACAAGTTTGAAAATCTTTAAATTGGATATGTATTAAAATGTGTCTTATTAGGAAGTGGAATCTTGTATAAAACGGTTTGTATTTTGACGAAAGTGGGGTAGTTTTTATAGAAAGTTTTAAGGATAGTATAAAATTTCCCCTTTAGAAAAATATCTTTTATTGAGAGGAACGAGAAGGTTTGGTAATTTAAATAAAGTGATAACGGTCTACTAAGTATGTTTGTACAAGAAAAAAGAATAGGAAGATAGTTTTAAGGTAAGGAGATTGGTTAGGATTCGAACATTTAAAAAGACTTGATTGTGAACGAGGTTCGTTTAAAGGAAAAAGAATAATGGAGGATAATAGGAGCATAAAAGTGAATGAACAATTGCGAGTATAAGAATGGCATAAGTATCGGATAGACGGAAGTAGTGCGTTAATAATGAAGTCTCGTCGTGGATAATCGGATATAATGCGTTTGTGAGTTGTTTAAAGTTTGAATTAGGTCCAAAAGGTCTGCAAAACACTGAATTTCTCATGGCACGTTTTACGAAAGTTTGGTAACATACCAGCGTCGTATCCACCATGTTTTGACCATGTTACATTTGTTTCGTATTCGGTGTCATGTTACGTTTCGTGTCTTACCATACACAGTAGTACACTCTAGGGTTCTCATACGCCTATCATTATAATCCCGTGTGCACCCGCGATTATATTGATCGTCGCATGGTCCGCATAGCTTGGACTAGTTGCGTATGAATTAAGGTATACATAAATTCTGAAAATAAGATTGCGTGTGTATAGAAGTGTAGCATATAAGCATGTTTGTGTTCCAAATAGTATAAGACCAACGTAAGCGAATCCCTTGGGTTTCGCTCGCGTACAGGTTCGAGAGTATATATTTGAGTATGAATAGAAGCATGAGCATAGTATAAGTTTAAATATAAATACGCATGTGAGCATAAACACAAAACGCATGTCAAGAGTATGAGTACAAGTATAAGCATAACGTGTACGAAAAATGAGTATAAATGTGAGTACAAATTTGAGCATAAACAAATGAATGTGAGTATAAACATAAATCGTATAAATGAGAGTATATACATGAGTACGAGTATGACGTAAATCGTATAAGTGTGAGTATGAATGTGAGTACAAATATGAGTATAAGTATAAACACAAATTGCGTGAGTATGAATACGTGTATAAGTATAAGTATAAACATAGGATGCATGAGCATAGATATAAACGTGAATACAAGTGTAAAACATGAATGTTTAAGTATGGATAAAATGTATGAGTATGAATATAAGTGTAAACATAATTGTATTAGTATACATAAACTTATGTGTAACAACCCTCAATAAATCGACACCCTCGTAATAATTTCCGACTCCCTAGTATATTTTAAAATGTCCCAATATGTCTTTAAATACAACTCGTTTGTGAAAACCGAGTCCGAAATATATGAAATAGTATTAAAAATAAATAAAAATTTAAATCTAGGGCTGAGGCGGGCCGCGTAGACCCACCTTAATTTTTACGCGGGCTGTACAGGGTTAGAACCGGATTCCTTTGATTTTCTTAAGTTCAAGCAGGCCGCGTAAGACCCCGTTTAGTTAACGCGGGCCGCGAGAGATCAACAACGTAGAGACACCAGAGGCCGACACGTGACGACGTCGTGGCTAAGCTAGGCGATGACCCGGATCACCTAAACCCTACCCGGGCTAGTACGCGGGCCGCGTAAGCCCTGCTTATCTTTCATGCGGGCCGTGTGAGAGTCAAGTTCAGCAACTATATAAAGGAGGCCTCGGGCTTCAACTCAATTCGCTCACAAACGTTTCTGTATCTCAAATTATGAAATATAGGCTTTAGAAAGCTGGTATTATACCCCTAATTAGCCAGGTTCTTCCCCGTTGTAAGTATTATAACCCCAGTTTCGTAATAGATACGCTGCCCGATTGATTTAGGGTTCCGTAACAACTGTCGTGGTTCTCCCCGACGTAGTTGTTGGAATGCCGTCTCGGGGAGGGTATCATTAATATTTTCAAAGGGTTATGATACTAACCTATGTACATTTGTATAAATTATAGATTATTCCCAGGAAACCCTTACGCGAAGTCTAAGATAGCAATGTGAGTTTATCCTCTTTTTGTTAACCTTTTTGTAATGTTTTACAAAACCTTAAATGTTTTACAATGTGATTAAGCGGTGATTGAGTCTTTTGTAGTTCTTCAATTACTGCCGGTATGTTGGGGTTTTGTATACAAAATTTACTACACTGTGAGTAGTAAGTCGGGATGACAATACGTTACCATTGGACAATGAGTTAGCCAATATGTAATATGACCCACAAGTCAGTGGATTGACAGTACTAGATGGAGTAATTGTGTAGAAATAAATAATGTGATCGCTCTCAATACTGTTTTAATTGATAAAATGTTTCTTGATTAAACTGGGATTCACTCACCAGTATTTCCCACTGACAAATGTTTTTAAAACGCATTTCAGGTAACACAATGTGACAACCAATTAGTAAAAAGCCAGCTGGAGAGCACTGAAGGCTTGGAAAAAACGTGGCTATAAAAGTTACCTAATAAACGATGTTTTAAATTCAATAAAATAGGGTTTATCCCTATAAATGTATTGTAATAAGAAACTTGGGTTTTACCCATGTGATTATTAATATCAAATATGGTGGTTTTACTCTGATAAACATTTCCTAACTACGGTCCTAATGTAATTTCCGCTGCCAAATTAACGCAACTGATACCACCGAAACTCTGAGTTCGCATCCGCCCATTCCCGGGATAGTTAAGGGATTGGGGGTTGCGACATTATGAGTGTGAATATAAGTTTAAGCATAGTTGTATAGGTATAAGTATAAGTATAAGTATGAGGTATGAGTATAAACATGAGTATGAATATTAGCGTAAACGTAATTGTATAAATGTGAGTGTAAGTATAATTGTATTAATATGAATATAAACATGGATATAAGTATAATGTAAATGTATAATTCGTGAACATGAGTATAATATAAAATGTATAAATATGGACGTGATTATGAAAATAACATAAATGCGTAAGTATAAATATAGACATAAGATGTATAAATACGAATATGGATATGAGTGTAAGAAGTAGTGATTTTGTATGTGATATTGATCGTAATATACGAATTTAAGCATATAAAAGGCCAAGAAGTTTTGAGTATGAAAACAAAAATGAGCGGTATACGTGAAATTGTCGTGAGATATACACTAAAACACGTAAGATGATATGCATATATAGTTGTTTGAGCAAAACGTGAAGTTAAAATAGATTGAGTTGTTATGGAACGTATAATCTAGTTTACGAATGTAAAGGGAGTATAAAACATTTATTGATTATTTGAATTGTACCTTGTAAAAGAATGAGAATGCTACTATGGCTTTAAAAGAGTTCACATAGTTGAAAAATTGTCGGATCTCGTGAAGTTTTCTTGCCCACATGTTTTGAATTAAATTAACATATTGAGTGGTGTTGAAAAGGTTCAAGGAAAATTAGTAAGTTTGCGTCATTTCAGATGACCTTGTATTAAAGAAGAAATTCGAAGTTTAGAGGTGCCTGTGAAAATGTTGATCCTTAGAAAGAAATTTGATGATTATTGAAGAGTGTTCTCAATAAAATATTTTATTGATTTTGTAAAAAGTTTGAGAGAACGATTGAACAATACTTGTAATATTATATATGTGTATATGAAAAGTTGGTGATGATTGTCTAAATACTTGGGAAATCACTCTATAACTCTATAGTATTATTATGTGTGCAATACTATAAATATATATTTAGAAATATATGTGTTATTTTAAGTTCTCGATACGTAAATTGTAAATTGTATTTGCACTAAGATGTTAGCGCATAATGAAACAAGCATATACAAATTAATATGCACGTGACACATTTATATTTTATTAAGGATCTATGTTATATTGTATGAAAAACGAGTAACTAGTGGGTTAAGCGGGTATTTTTTACATCAACCAAAACCCATATTTAAACTCAACCTACCACCTAAGCTAATAAAGGTGTTAGGAGTGGTATCGGCAAAGAGTGCGGCAAAGGGTTTTGCCGCGCGGCAAAAACCACCGCCAACCCTTTGCCGAGGCGGTGAATTGTGTGGTGCGGGGAGTGCATGCCGACGCGGGGAAGGGAGGAAGGAGAGAGAGGGTAGTGTGGGGTGGGGTCCATTCCAATCTCAACCAATCACACTTTTTTTCTTTTTTATTAAGTTTACCACTTCACCAATTGTCTAAACCATTCCCAACACTTTTCACCAAACTTTAAACACTTTTCACTGATTGACGTGCCGCACTCTGATTGGTTGATTTTTTTAGTTTGTCACCCTCAAGTGTTTAACCACTCCCAAGTGTTTAACCACTCCTAACACCCTAATAAACAAAAAAAAAGCAATCATCATGACAGAATTGTAGGACCATCACCATCACTCCCCATATCTTATGAGATTTGATTTTTAAATCTCATCCCATTCTTAGAAGGATTGTCTTGATTTTTTTAGATTTAATAGGTTTTCTTTTTTGTCATATAACATTCTCATCATCAAAGTGAAGACACAAAACTTCAAATTTCAGTTTTCTTTCTTTCTTACTCACGGCTACACATCCACATACAAAAACCCTTCCATTTTTCGATGATTGCTTCAAGGATTCAAGATAAATTCAAGTGTCTCAAGGTGAATATAGTGGCGATCAAGGGTATGTTTGGCATGGAGCTTTTAAGAGCTTTTAGGAGTTTCTAGCTTTAAGCTTTTAAGAAAAAGCCCCTACTCAATAAAAAATCTTGTTTGGTTGAAGGAGCTTTAAGCTTTTAGGTTAGGAGCTTGAAGCTTTTGGTTGAACGCTACTACTAGTAGCGTTTAGAAGGAGCTACAAGCTTTTAAGGAAAAAATGACTATTTTAACCTCCAAAAATAAGGAAATTTTTAATGCACCAACTTTCTAAATTTTTAGTTATGTCCATTTTTGTCATTTTATACATTTTATTAAAAGCTCCAACTATTCTACCAAACACCAAATATATCTAAAAAACAACAGCTACTAGCTACCAGCTACAGCTACCAGCTTCCAGCCACCAGCTACCAGCTACCAGCCACCAGCTACTTTTGCCAAACATACCCCAAGTGTTTTTAAGCCTCCTTATCTATCTAAACCTTATCATTTCTTGTTTTAGTAAGTATTTTTCATCTCCCTAAACTCTAGTTTTAACAGTTTACAAGTTGTTTATGTAGCTCGTTCACCCATAGAGGTTTGTTTGGTTAAAAACAAATTCATTTAAAACCAACACTTTTATAAATTCTAAAAATATAAGAATACATTTTGGTTCAACCCGGTTCAGGTTCGGGTCAACGCGGGCAGTGGCGGACCTAGGAATTTTTCCGTGTGGGTGCGGAACATTTTTAAAAATTTTAGGCCCAAGGTATATAAGTAAAAAAATCGGTTCGTATCGGGTCGGGTCAGGTCATGTAAAACAAACGGACATCAAACTAAATTTATATAATCATAAAAAAACATGTCAAAACTTGTTACAAACATAATTAAAACGTCGACGCCCTACGGGTTTTCATTTTTTGAAATCTATCCAAAACATCATTTAAAGCTAATTTCATAAGCAATTCTTTATCTATATAACATAAGTTCATCGCTCCATAACATAATGTTTCAATTTTAATTTTCAACTATTCAAGCCTTAGAAATCATAACGTAAGTTGTAATCACCCTAAAAATATATAAACAACATAATCACCCTAAAAATCATCTAAACAACCATAAACAACGTCAAAACACACAAAATTTCAAACCTATTTAACAACTTTATTACCCTTTTTTTCTCCTATAATATCAACCAAAATCATCAAAATAACAAAGAAACTTACCCGTGTTCTCGGATTTCGATTAGATTTGGTGTCGAATGACGGTGGTATGGTGGCTGATTGCGGTGGTCGCCGGCTGCTGGACTGTTGTCGCTGGGTGATGTTGTCCGTTGGCAGTGCAGGGACGCAAGAGAGAGAGAGAGAGAGAGAGAGAGCGGGATAGAATTTCTAAAGGTTTTGGGCTTTAATTTTATTATAGTTTGAAATATTGTTGGGTTTGGTTAATGGGCTAAGACTTAGTGGGCTAGCTAGTTAGAAATTATAATTGGGTAAAGGTATGTGTATTTGAGTTTAGTTGGTTAGGTATTAAAAGTTATATAATTTAGGTAGTATATTTTTTAAAAAAATAAGAGTTTATTAATTTAAAATATAAATTGATAACACTTTTTACCTAAGGGGTGCGGACGAAAAATTTCAAAGGGTGCGGTCAAAAATTCCAAGTGGTGCGGACGGGATTTTCGACGGAATTTAGCCCTAATTTTTTTTCCCCGGGGGTGCGCCCGCCCACCTTGGGGTGGGCTTGGGTCCGCCCCTGAACGCGGGTCAATGCGATCAGATTCGGGTCAACTATAGTCAATGCGGACAACTTTGATGTTCGGTTCGGGTCAAGTGTGGTCAAACTCGGTCAAGAGGTCAATTTTGGTGTTCGGGTCAACACGGTCAAACCGAGTCGACTAGGTCAAACCCGGGTCAACTCGGTCAACAGCGGTCAACTCAGGTCAAAACAGTCAACACCGGGTCAAAGTTAGTCAACGTGGTTCGACGAAACGGCACGAACAATCGGTGAAAATTTAAACGAAGCGAATTCTAATATCGTATTTTATACATTGTTTATATACGTTATAGTTTACTCGAACCGAGCTTGAACCATCGTAGTTTATATTTTGCGATTATTTCCATTTTGCAAACTCGACAAAAGATTACGTATTGTTGAATTTTGTTGGAATTTGAAATTTTATCCACACTTTAGTTGTCGGGATCGTCCAAAAACAGGGGAAACTCTGTCTGATTTCCACAAAAATCCAAAATACAAAACATAATTTTATTGTTTAAACGACACTTGTTGAAATCCGAGCCTTCTTATAGAATGAATAAAAAACGTATTTATTTTTACGACGTTATAAGTTAACGAAAAACCGATGTAAAATATAAAATAAATATAACTATTTATATTTGTTTCAAATGCCCAAATCTCGTAAACTTTCACATCAAAACTATAGTTAGTTATATTTCGTTCAAACGTCGTCATTCGTATAACTTTTATAAAATAAATATAATTGTTATATTTATTTCAAATGTCGCACATTCATATACTTTTATAAAAATAAAAATAAATATAATAGTTTATGTTTATTTCAAACTTCTAAACGAAGTACGACACATTTCCGTACCATTATTCATCTACGCCTACTATTCGCAGGGACTAGCATGGCTTCGGTAATATAATTACGCTTATGTATATATATTTTTGTGTAAATATAAATACCTTAATCACACGCAAACTAAGTCGTTTCCGAGACTTTGTTTTATCCCGATTTTAAACGGGATCAACAAACAATAGTTTGGTTATTTCAAACCAAAATAATAACACCTATATAAAATCGTTTAGTTAACGATTCGGTAGACCTCGGACACGTAGTGTAGCTACGTTTAAATTAGAAACTGATAAGTTATTCCCTGTTAGGAATGCTATAGTTGCACGGTAGCGAATTCACGATCTTGGAATGACATCATGGAATCACATTTAGCTAGCTTTGCACAAGGACATCAAGGTGAGTTCATAACCCCCACTTTTTACGGTTTTACATTTTTACAAATGTTTTCGGGGGTGGAAAGACATGCAAGTTTTTGCAAAAGCAAACACTATTTCGATGAACGAAAACACATATTAAAAACCATGTTGCAAAAGAATTTCAACAAACTCGAATGGTTTACCAAAGGTTTATACTACATATACCGGTTTTACAAAACAAACACGTATTCTCGCAAACGTTCGTGATTTTCATGACTAGTGACTGGGATGTCCTAGTCACAATAATGGGACTGGGTTGGTCTGCGTACGAACAACGAGACAACCCAATGGGTTTATGTCCCCCTTTTCTTTTAAAATACATATTAACTAGGGTATGATTAAGCTATGGAATGAATTCTTGGATCACGTGCGAATAGGCGCTAACTTAGGCACCATTAATCCTTTTAAGGACCACGGAACAGGGGGTAGATCTATCGGGTACGGGCGAGCCCCACTCACGGTCCTTGTGGCGGCCACTTAGAGTGCTTTTGTGTCCCTGTCGAAGTGAATCGACACTTAAATCGTCTACCGGGTTGAGTGCCTCCTATGTCAGCACACATATTAATGTCCTAGCTACACATTAATGATCATTAGGTTCATAGACGCTTACATACCAACTTTCGATAATAAAAAACCTTCAAATGTTTTAATAGTCATTTGACGAAAACTCATGACACATGGATTTACGAACTTGGTAACGTTTTTCAACTTATGCACGAGTAAGAGGACGGGTTGGTCCTGCTTACAAAGAATCTCGTGGGCTAGACCCACAATTTTCATATAACATGCCGAGAAAATGATTTTACTAAATTTTCTCCACAACTTTTAAACCGGTAAACAAAAAGATTTGTTTTAAATCTTTTCCAAACAAACTATGAACTTGCTCAATGGTATGTTGATTTTTCGCATGTTTCTTTCTCAGGTTACTTCCTCGAATTATGGCACAGTTGGAATAGGAGAACCATTGGAGACTCAAGTACTTAGAGGGCGTTCGTTTTCTAGAAGTCTTAGCGTAACTGCTTCCGCTGTGCAATGTAGATACCGGTCCAGTCACGGTAACGAAAACACGAATTTCGTTATGATTCAAGTCCCAAAATTTAACCAAAAATAAAATTGTCTGTGTTAGTTTTCCTTTACGACTTTCAAGTTTATAACATTTTGATTGCGATAAAATATGGCCATTGTTCATGTTAGTTTTCATTTATGACTTTCAAGTTTATAACATTTTGATTGCGGTAAAATATGGCCATTGCTCAATAAGGGCAGACAAAGTTATTTTACCTTTGAAGTGAAATTCTTTTGACAACAAAAATGAAAGTTATAAGGGTTATCACACTCCCGATATAGACTGGTATCAGACCAACTATGTTTAATAAAATTTGTTGGGGTTTTCAACTATTTGATAGGTTACAACGATGATATAGCTTTTTGTTTCATTTTTTTCTTTTTCATTTAATGATGGCATCAACTGATAACATAGATTTTAACATGTTTGATAAAGGGTTCTAATAATTCCACATGGTAAAATCTTATTCTAACATGGTGTATATGGGCCGTATAAGGTTATACGACCCGTATAGAATAAAATGAGCTGACAAAGGCTGTGCCAGCAATATCTGAACTTCGATCAACATACAATGAATATGGTAGATGGTCAACATGCCCTTTTGAAGCATTACCTAGGCGACTCCAATTACACGCTGGATAAAGTGGTACCACTTATTGATAAGCTCATATGAAACCAGGTGACAGAAATAAAAAGCAGCATTGAAGCAAGTAGGAGCCGAACAATGGATCCACATAACATACCAATATTTGATCTCCTACGAAAGAAGGTTTCACATGCCTGCCTAGACTTGATACTCGATGAATTAATGTTTATAGAAATCTTACAGGCAGCTAACGGTACATGCGCGTGCCGTTTGCATACAAGTTGTGGGTTGCCGTGCGCGTGCCGGCCGTTGCTACTGTATACAATCAATGGTAATACATTCTTCGAACAACCACATTTTATAATCAGCATTTCATCACGCAAAATATTATTCACGTTTTATGTTGTTTGTTGGTTTCTTTTTTAGGTTAAATGCTTCCGTTGGAGTTGATAGACCCCTTTTGGCAAAAGTTAAATTTGGATTCCGTACTCAAACCGAGCGAGGAGGAGTTTTTCGACTTAGACGACGAACTTGCGCTTCTTAAACAACATCTAATGGCCCAGCCGAGATAAATAAAGAAAAACCGGGTTCAAAAGATGGAGGACTTGGTACAACTCAATAAGACAAAGCTAAAACAACCAGTTGTGCAAAAAACAAACGGGGTCGTCCAAGTTTAAAAGCTCAGCAACAAAGGAAGGCTGATTCGTTTACGGAGCCTTCAAGACACATCTTTATTTCATCAGTAGACGCGTATGGTGATTCACCCCCTGGGTTTGGCACACAAGAGTCATTCAACGAACCAACCAGACATAGCTCGTTTGTCGAGTCACAAAGTTATTGTGCTGAAACACCTTGGTTCATCAGCGAGATTGCAAAAGGCGCTAGGAATTTGAAATCGAAAAAGAAGGTGGCAAAATCAATGGAAGAGACACCTCAATTACCTTTGCTGCCTGCCGCACAACTAAATTTGTTCATGCACTTCAAACGGTTCATTCCTCCTTGCTTCTATCTGACGGGTGGTCCATAGGACAACCCTTAAGTGTTATAAATGATAATTTAACCTCGCATTTATCCATGTAATTGTCTAGAATTAGGTATCTACGGTTGTTTGTGTTTTAGTTACAAATGGAGCTTAAAAGGGAAGGAATTTAGGGCATCAATAAAAAATAAAATATTGGAATGGAAGAACTAACAATATCACATGATAGACGATGAAATTATGAGAACGTGGGCGAAAACGACGAAGAAAACGGAGTTGAAACGAAAAAGTTATGCTGAAAACAAAATTTTATGCTGAAGCCCACCGTAGCCTACGGTGGAGGGCGTAGCTTACGGTGGTCCCTGACATAAATTGTCACCGTATGACAGTTTAAAGCCACCGTAAGCTACGGTGGCCACCAGAGCTTACGGCGCTGACCTGCGTAAATGTGTAACTTCCACCTTTTAATGCGGATTTATGGTGTCTTTTCATGTCCAATCAATCCCATTCGGTTACCAGCAGTCTAGAGGCGAATTTTGGGTGTTCTGGAAAGCTTGAAACAATTTCTAAACATCTTGTTAGTGTTTTAATTCTTATGAACATTGATATGTATGTGATGATGATTGTCCAAGTCATGAGTGGCTAAACTTATGGTGGTCATCTTTAGTTGAAGGTTTGTTTGAGACAGTTGTGCTTTGATTTCGTATTTCTAGAATGATAAACTTAATCTATGTTTTGTTTATTATGGTATGTGCTTATTTGCTTGTAAATTGTTGATTCTTATGTTATTCTAATTTGAAACCATACGTTCTTGGTGCCGTTGGCAATCGAGATATCATGGGTAGAATTAGGATTGGGTAAGAGTTAATTGGTCATCGGGTAACAACCTCACGTTTTAGGAATCTGAGTACTTAGTTCCTTTTTATCACAACAAGTAATTACACATGAACTATGTCTATGTAGTTCTTTCTAGTGAATGATAGCACAAACGTTGAAGCAAACCGGAAACTAAAGATGGTCATTTGTCTCTAAATTGTTTACAAACCAAAACTCTCATTTTGCAATTAGAATAGTAATCTTAGTTTTTAAAACTCAAATCAATCAATCCAGCTCTTGAATTTATTTTATTGCAATTAGTCTAATTTTAGTTAACTTAGAGAAACCTTTAAATAACGCACATTCCACAAACTCCCTGTGTTCGATACCCACTTGCCACTAACTATTAGTAGTAATTGGATTAAATTTGATTGTGACCACGACATCACGTCAAATTTTGGCGCCGTTGCCGGGGAGTAGTGCACAACGTGTGTTAATTTAAAAGTTTTGTTTGTTATTTTTGGGTTTACGCTTGTTGTGTTTAGTGTGCAGGTACTTCAGATGTATGCATACTAGGGGCTCTCACAAGTCATCACCGCTATCGTTTGATCCAGAGTTTTGGTACGAGAAAACAAAATTATTGGTTCACCCACTTCACCTATCACACCTAGAAACATCATGGCGGACTCACAAGTTCCACCCACTACGGGTCAACCAACATCATCATTCGTTCCTACATCAACACAACCTTCACCAAATACTACTATTCCTACATCCACACCAGAAATCAAACCAACCAACACTACCTTACCTGAGAACACACAACCTGAACACTCTTTCAGTTACAACCCTACATCATCCGCTGTTCCAACTTATTCAACATTTTTCCCAACATCCGGCCAACCATCATCATCACAAATACCACCACCTAACTTATACCAAACTGGTCCATCTATTATACATTCTACTCCATTCCAACCGTGTAACACCCGGAAAATTCATGACCAATAAAATAAAGACACGTGTCATGTTGTGCAAACGTGTTATAAATACGGATCCAGATAAAGATGTACGGTAGGATTTAAACGTCGACATGTTAATTTATACCTCTGAGCGACCTGTTAATAAATCCCTAACCAGGAGATATTTTATCCACATCTGAGTTATGTTTAAAAATCTGGTCATCCTAAATAAATAAATGGGTTACAAACTTTGGACATGGATCCTATGCAACTTCTTGGTATTTCTGTCAAATTAAACTCCCCACAATGTGCCAAAAAGTGTAAGAACATGCCATGACATGCAAGGGCTGGATATATGGTCCCTCTACTGATAAAAGTGCATGGAATTCGGAGTTGTAAGTATTGCATGGTCAAAGCTTGAAAGAAAACAAAAATTTTGTCATCTGGCGAAGGCTTGCGCACCGCAACATCAAGAGCGTTACGGTGCGCAAGCATGCTTACGGACCACAACAAAAAGAATGTAACGGTGCGCAAGGCACGTATCTGGGCAAATTTTAACGACAGCTGCCAGTTTCAAGTCTATTTCGAGTTGTTTCCAGCTGTATCCAATTCCTGAGCTTCACCAATGGACTTACATGCATGTAGGGGTACTTGGACATATCTTATAAGCTCAGTAGACTGACTTGGCATCATCTTGGAGGATCAAAATGACTACAAAAGAACCCACATTGTTACAACTTATGATCTTTCATTTACAACTTTGCTCAAGATCATCTCTGGAGCTCTCTGGATGACAAGACAACTTCCTAGTGATCTCTAAGCTTTGTTAGGACTCTTGTAAGTATTCATAACCTTCTCAAATCCGTTCTAGCTTAGTTTATTAACCGAAAGTCAATCCATCGTAAATTAAGTTTGACTTCGTGATTAAACGGAAATGGCTCAGTCATTTCTCAAATTGAAAGTACCTACAAGTTGGTATTTATGTGGGTAACAAACCCTCAAAAGGGTATTTTCAGATTCCCACTCTAAGCATGTTAATTGTCGAGTCAAAGCTTGTTTCAAAAAGTCAACAGAATGTGTTTTTGCAAATTTAAGCATGATTAGCAATGTAGGGTACATGCAACCTGTTTGATCATTAAAATAACTTAATAATTAATCTAAGAACATGTCTCAACATGTTCATCTCGACAATTTTCAGTTTAAACCCGAATCGGAACCGAAAGTCGCATAAATTGACTTTTTCTTTGATTTTCAGTTCTGATCCGTTCATGCATGTTTGAGATCTGCCTTAGAGCATATTTTGGACCAATTTTCATATAAGTTTAACTCTCTGAGATTTTACAACTTGGTTCAACACTTATCCGGTCCATATGCATGTTTCCGATTTACGCTTAAATATGACTATTATGCCCTTTTGACTATAAAACGTGATTTTTGAAAAAGTGAAAGAGTAGAAACATTTGTTACTGATTTATAAACTTGCACCTAAAATTTGATATCAGTTTGAAGTCCAGAATAAGAGTTATGCTCAATATCGTAATTTGAAAGCTTTATGTTACTTAAACAGCGTAATTAACGTATAACCCATTTAAACTCACTTTTGATATCAAACTTTTTACCCACTGTTATAATATAATATTTTGGGATTTGTAGAGATTTTTATTTAATTTTTGGCTGATCATAACATAGGTCTCTAAGTTAAATTCGGTAAATACCGATTTTGCCCTTTTTAGCAATAAAATGAGTTTTATAAATCCTTTAGACCCCAAACCTTTTTCTACTGATTTTATTTGATAAATAAAATATTTTGAGCATTCTGGAAGTATAAAAATATCAGCTTTCTTTTAAAAACCAGGAAACGGCTCTAAATCGCCTTTTTAAGCGTTTTTAACACATAGTATGTACTATAACCATATTAAACATATAAGGTTGATACCTACTGATGTTCTTAGCATATTTTATAAAATAACAGTAAGTACAAATTTATAAACTCAGGTTTCCAATTTTGACATTTTTTGCCCTTGTGAAATTACAAAAATACCCCTAAGGTGCATAGTTTGGTTTTAAATGATAAGTTTCACATATAGAATATACCCTACTGTTATAACATGTTAAATTAAGTATATTTACAGTATAAACCAGACCTGTAACTCAGATTTCTAATTTAACTCTTTTATAATCTTTTAAATGACCAAAATGCCCTTATGAGGCCTAATTTGTGTTTGAATCTGTTTTGGGCATAATAGAAAATAACTTAATGATATTATGACATATTTAGAGCATATTATCTCAGGGAACTTGCATATGACTCTTACGGCTACCCGTAACGCTCTTTTCGCGTTCGGTTCGGTTTATGTAACTAGTTTGCATAAATTGACCGAGACGGGTCAAACATTATCATTTTTGTCTCAAAATCCAGAATGTATTTAGTATACCCATATTATACAAGTATTCAAACTTGTCGGGTCTAAATCACATTCTCTCCGGTCTTCGCTTAATCGTACGTTTGAACCGTATCGTCCTTTAAACTAGCCGGTCTAAGCTTAAGCTTAAATAAAGACCTGTTAGAAATCTAATAGGTTATTATAAACCTTCGTTCCAGATTAGGAGCACCGGTAAAAGATACTTGCATTTTGCTTGTTGAGAATTATACTTTACTCAGGTAAATACTTTTAACTTATTTTCCCTGTACAGGCTTGGGTTACTGTACATAGAATACCGTTTGATCGAGCATCAAATCTTACATCTCTGAATGGTTAATTGAATAATTTGATCGGCTCGTTTAAACAGTCTTGTTCACTTAAAGCCTTTGGGGGGTTAATGACCATGTCCCGGATATCCTCGGCATCATCTTACGAGATGGCCACGACCTGAGCACGGGGTGTAGGCGTACACCTGTCAGTGTATAACTCTAATGTGGAGGGTCTATTGATCTTTAACCCGGACAAGATCCGGGCTACTGAACGCACAAGTAACATGTAATTCGTTCACAAGATTATAATAATATATAATTATCCCAAGTTATAAAATGTTTTGTGCCATGTGCATTCAAATCAATTTTCAACCATTTTCAAAATGAGTTAGTTAAATTGTATTTACCAGTGTAAACTGACGTATTTTCCCAAAAGGTTAAGTGCAGGTACTACACGTAATAGGCTGGCTGTCTTCTAGAGCGTCCACAATAAGTCTCGCAAGCTTGGACGACAATAAACTGTTGAACAATATCTTATTTATTTTGATCCGCCTGTGGATCCGTTTCGACTATTAGTGATATTTAATATTACACTTTATTAAAGTTGAAATGAATCTATCTTTGCTTCCGCTGTGCATTCATATATATTGTGTTGTTTGTCTATGATGATACCAACTACGTCACGATACTCCCCACCGGGCCCACCGGTGACACGTGGAAAATAGGGGTGTGACAGGTTGGTATCAGAGCCAACTCTGAGTGAATTAAACACTAGTCTTTTGTGTTTAATCTCAGTTACACAATTGCACATTCCTCGATTCTCGAGTCTAGACAAAGAACTTAGGAAATTTCCAAATTTTTGTTTTATTTTCTAACTTTGTCTTACATATATTTTTGTTGTATCACTTGTTGTTTTTGACAGGATCACCAGAATGCCGCCACGTATGAGAGGTAGAGGCCGAGGACAAGGAGCACATGTAGCTCCAAACGACCACGAGGCCGGACCGTCACACCGGCGAACACCTTCGGATCCTCACAACACTGATGCTCAAGACCTTTGGAGGTCTTTTACCGAACCTGCTAGGCGCTCAGTCTCACTGAGTACCTCTCCTTCTATCCCGCACTCCTTTGGGCCTCATTCGGAGAATGAGCCCCACAACTCACAACAGTCCTACATTCCCTTAATAGGACACAATTCACCTTTTAACCAACCATCACCTGTCTTCCAGGGTCAGTTCAACCCTGATGACTACTTAGCAGCAGCAGTGGGCTTTAACCCACTAGGACCAGAAGACCACTTTTCTGGTGGCAACCCGATGGACATCGATGAGGATACTGATCCTGCTATGCGACCCTCCGGAACACCGAACCACCCCATCGAGATTTCTGATGGGTCACCTTTCATGGGATCACCATACAATGGTCTCGATAGTTATGAGGAGATGTTCAAACAGTATGACTGGGATTTTACTCCCAGTTACCATAACTCTCCCTTGCACCAGCCACATCACTCTCCCTTGCACCAGCCACATAACTCTCCCCTGCACCAGCTTCAGCCAAACTCTCCCCTGCATCAGCAGCAGCAGAATCCTTCCGAGGATTCCCGACTAGTCGCGGTCACTCCGCCGGCAGCACCACCTCGACTTCAGCCTCCCTCGCCCCCGAGGCGAAGGAGAATGATAGCGCGAATATCCGCACGAGGGGGAATACGCATCAGCACCCCTCCGCATTCAGGTGGCAGCCGGTACTCACCGGTCCACGAAGAAACAGAGATGGGTGAATCTTCACACCCCGTCTCTGAAGTTTCATCTGCGCCAGTCGCGCCACAGCCACCATTGGGTTTTGGAGACCCAATCCCCACTTACACCGGTGCTGCAGCATTCAACCCCTTCGAGCAGCAGATTCACACGGGTTACAACTTTACAGAGGATCCCTACTGGATAGCAGCAAACTCCAACATTCTCCATCAGGAAGGTCCCTACGGAGGTACCTGGGCTTCGGGGCAATCAACCTATGGATACCCACCATATGGGTACCAGCAACCGCAGCCTCCTCAACCTCCACATTATCAACAACAGCCTCCTCAACCGCCGCATTATCAGCAACCACCTCAGGCACCGGCGATGTCACCGCCCCAAATGCAAGAAATCCTCCATGAGATACAAGAGGTGCGGCAAGAGATGTGGGATGAGTTGCGGCATGATCGGAGGCGTAACCGGGGAATGTTTAAGAAGATGGTGGATCTAATCAAGGGTAAAAGCAAGAAGGGTCATTGAATCCTTTGTTTGTTGGTTATTTTAGTGTAGTACTCATGTCCCTGCGTGGACATTTATTTATTTCAGTACTCTACCCCTGCGTGGGTATTTCATTCTGTTCTGCCCCTGCGTGGGCATATCTTTTATTTGACCCCTATGTGGGTTTGTTTGTTTTGTTATTTGGCCCCTGCGTGGGCATGTGGTTTATGTAAAAGACCCGTTTAGGGCAAACTCGTACTGATTTAAATTTTATTTTGAATGGCTAATTTAAGGTTTTCATTTTAATTATGTGCATAAACATAGTGTATAAATAAATGAAAAATAACATTTATTATTTTGATGTACCATTTTAATAAAATAATAAGGATCTTAAAAGGTAAAACCTAGCTGTTATGTTGACATAAATCTAGCCAATATGGTGGAACCTGTTTAAAAAGATTCAAATCTCTGTTAACATCTGTAAACATGTTAACATTCTTGGCTAGTGTGATCCGTAAAATCACACACGCCACCCTTTTAATAAATTATCCAAGATTATATTTTTATATATATTTGGTTGTGACATAATGCCTACGGGTTATAATTAATGTCATATAAAACAAAAAGGCAGCTGTAGTTTATAAACTCCCTGCTAAGAAAAGGATTGATTTGTCTTATTTATTCAAATCTTAATCCTGTAAGATCTAAATTTATAATTTAGAAATTTGTCTACGTGACTAGGCTTATTATGCCAATATTATATTTCATTCTAGAAAGATTACTAGTAAAAGTCCTGAATGAAATACTTAACAAATTAACTAATATGGCTTTTATTTACCATGGTTAATAGATCGTCAAGAACGATAATACTGTTTAGGCTTCTAAATAGACCTTGTCCTTATTTTGATGTAGCAATTTAGACTACATGGCTAAGTCTGAAGAATTAAACAGTCGTCCAGCAGAAAACCCTGATAAATACTAAAATATTAGTAACGGGTGCGGAGTTGAAAGCATTAGTGAATGATGCTGTTATCGAAGCGCTAAATAGACAGTATAGTGAATCGAGCGGGACCCGGAGTAGGACCCGATCTGCACCACGTTCCAAACCGAAAGTCCACTCGGAGGCTCATAGCAAGCCGCCCTCTAAGAAAGTTGGACCTAAGAAAGATGAGCTCAATAGGGATGATGAGGATCATCACTCCTCTAACCAAAACAGTGTCCCGATAAAGAAGATCAAGCAGAAACAGGAACCGCATAGTAAGTCCTGTACGTATAAATACTTCGTCTCATGTAAACCCAGAGACTTTACTGGGGAGAAAGGAGCGGTCGACTGCATGACCTGGTTGGACGAAATGGATACAGTAGTAGATATCAGCGGGTGTGCTGATCGGGATGTAGTGAAATACGTATCCCAATCGTTCAAAGGAGACGCACGGGCGTGGTGGAAATCTCTCATACAAACTGCTGGAAAGATCCCACTCTACAGTATGTCATGGGATCAGTTTGTTGCACTTATTAAAGAGAATTTTTGCCCACAACATGAAGTTGAAAGGATCGAGTCAGACTTCTTATCTTTGGTGATGAAAAATTTAGACTGCCAGGCATACCTCACCACTTTCAATACTCTATCTCGGTTGGTCCCGTACTTGGTAACCCCAGAACCGAAAAGGATTGCCCGTTTCATCGGGGGTTTAGCCCCCCTGAAATTAAAGCAAGTGTTAAGGCATCGAGGCCTACAACTTTCAGATCAGTAGCTGATCTATCTCTATCTCTCACCATGAACGTAGTCAGGTTGAGAGCACTCAGGAACTCAGAAGAGAATAAGAGCAAGCGTGAGGACGATACCTCACGAAGATCAGAAAAGAGACACCGAGGAAATAACGACCACAGGAAAGGGTCGGGATCTAACAGAGATGGGCAACAATCGGGGGATAAGCCCAAATGTAAAACTTGTAAGAAGAACCACTTTAGGAAGTGTCGTTTGGAGTCGAGATCACAGTCTCACGTGAGATCTTGTGGGATTTGCAAATCCACGGATCATACGACTTTGGAGTGTAAGAAGCTGAAGGATGCAACATGTTATGGTTGCAACGAAAAAGGGCACATTAAGTCTAATTGCCCAAAGTACGCCAAGAAAGCCGAAGATGGAAAGAAGACCAATGCGAGGGTCTTCAAGTTGGACGCTAAGGAAGCTGTTCAAGATGACAACGTTATTACAGGTACTTTTCTTGTAAATGATGTTTTTGCTAGAGTATTGTTTGATTCTGGAGCAGATAAGTCTTTTGTTGATGATAAGTTCTGTAAGTTATTAAACCTACCTGTTAGAACCTTAAGCGTAAAATACGAGGTGGAATTAGCTGATGGAACCATAGAAACAGCCTCAACTGTTTTAGATGGATGTGTTATATCCATTAGGAATTACTCTTTTCCTTTGTCCTTACTTCCCTTTAAGCTAGCCGGCTTTGATATAGTCATAGGTATGGATTGGTTATCGCATAACCAAGCCCAGATTGTGTGCAATAGAAAGCAAGTGATAGTCAAAACCCCGTCTGGGGAGTCACTTACTATTCAAGGGGATACTCAGCATGGATTGCCTGAGCAAGTGTCCATGCTCAAGGCATCCAGATCTCTGCAGAAGGGTTGTGTTATTTATATGGCACAAGTTACTATAGACGAGCCAAAGCCTAAGATTGAAGACATCCCTGTCATTTCGGAATATCCTAAAGTTTTTCCCGAAGAACTACCTGGTTTACCACCAGATAGGCAAGTGGAATTTCGAATTAACATCATCCCGGGTGCGGCACCAGTAGCGAGAGCACCTTATAGGTTAGCACCAACGGAGATGAAGGAGTTAAGGACGCAGTTAGATGATCTGTTAGCTAAAGGTTTTATTAGACCTAGTTCGTCCCCTTGGGGAGCACCGATTTTGTTTGTCAAGAAGAAGGATGGATCGATGCGTCTGTGCATCGATTACCGTGAGCTTAATAAGGTCACTATCAAAAATAGGCATCCTTTGCCCAGGATCGACGATCTGTTCGATCAATTGCAAGGGGCAAGCTATTTCTCTAAGATCGACTTGAGGTCAGGCTATCATCAGTTGAAGGTCAAGGATGAAGACGTGCACAAAACAACGTTTAGGACTCGTTATGGACATTACGAGTTCCTAGTGATGCCTTTCGGGCTCACTAATGCGCCAGCCGCATTCATGGATCTCATGAATCGCGTCTGCAAACCTTACTTAGACAAATTCGTCATCGTCTTCATTGACGACATCCTCATCTATTCGAAGAGCCAAGCGGATCATGAGAAACATCTTCGTTGTATTCTCAAACTTCTTCACCAAGAGAAACTATACGCCAAATTTTCGAAGTGCGAATTTTGGCTTCGAGAAGTCCAATTCCTTGGACATGTGGTAAGTGAGCGTGGTATCCAAGTGGATCCCGCTAAGGTAGAAGCAGTTATGAATTGGCAAGAGCCAAAGACGCCCACTGAGATTCGTAGTTTCCTGGGTTTAGCAGGATATTATAGGCGTTTATCGAAAACTTTTCAAGGATTGCTGCGCCCCTAACTTCGTTGACACGTAAGAAGGTTAAGTTTGATTGGGGCCATAAGCAGCAGGAATCCTTTGACATTTTGAAGAAAAAGTTAAGTAATGCACCAGTATTAACATTGCCCGATGGTATAGAAGAATTTGTGGTGTACTGTGATGCATCACACACTGGTATGGGCTGTGTACTCATGCAGAAAGGCAAAGTTATTGCCTACGCTTCGCGACAGCTAAAGGTGCACGAGAAGAACTACACCACCCACGACTTGGAGTTGGGTGCCGTTGTATTTGCATTGAAATTATGGAGGCATTACTTGTATGGAACCAAGTGTGTGATCTATTCAGATCACAAGAGCCTTCAACATTTGTTCAATCAGAAAGACTTGAACATGCGACAAAGACGATGGATGGAAACTCTAAATGATTATGATTGTGAGATAAAATACCATCCAGGCAAAACAAATGTAGTTGCTGACGCTTTAAGTAGAAAAGAAAGAGTGAAGCCAATAAGAATCAATGCCAAGCGCATCAAAATCAGGAATAGTTTGAACGAAAGGGTGTTAGCTGCACAGAAGGAAGCTGTGTTGGAAGCTAACTATCCTGAAGAAAAACTAGGAATAACTGAGGAGCAGTTATCCCATGACAAGGACGGAATGCTAAGATTGAATGGACGAATATGGGTTCCAGTTTTTGGAGGACTTCGAGATGTTATCCTCCAGGAAGCCCACAGTTCCAAATATTCTGTTAATCCTGGAGCTGACAAGATGTACCAGGATCTAAAGGCAAACTACTGGTGGATTGGTATGAAAAAGTCTGTAGCTGCTTATGTAGCTAAATGTTTGACTTGTGCGCAAGTCAAAGCGGAACACCAGAAGCCGTCAGGTTTATTACAACAACCTGAAATTCCCACATGGAAGTGGGAGATGGTGACGATGGATTTCATCACCAAATTGCCAAAGACGAGAAAGGGAAACGATACTATATGGGTCATAGTGGATAGACTGACGAAGTCAGCACATTTTCTACCCATCAAGGAGACTTATAGCTCCGATATGTTAGCACAGTTATACGTTGATAAGATTGTAGCTTTGCATGGTATACCTGTGTCTATTATCTCTGATAGAGATACTAGATACACGTCACATTTTTGGAAAAGTTTCCAACAATCGTTGGGCACTCGTTTAAATTTTAGTACGGCTTATCATCCTCAGACTGGCGGTCAGAGTGAGCGTACTATTCAAACGTTGGAAGACATGCTACGTGCATGTGTGATCGATTTGGGTGGTAGTTGGGATAAGAACCTACCATTAATTGAGTTCTCCTACAACAATAGCTACCACACCAGCATAAAAGTTGCGCCGTTTGAGGCCTTATACGGTAGAAAGTGTAGATCGCCCATTTGTTGGGCGGAAGTTGGAGATGTTCAACTATCAGGACCAGAGATAGTTTTTGAAACAACGGACAAGATTGTCCAGATTCGTGATCGCTTGAAAGCTGCCAGGGATAGGCAGAAAAGTTATGCGGATCCGAAGCGTAAGGCTTTTCACTTCGAAGTAGGTGACAAAGTATTGCTTAAAGTATCACCCTGGAAGGGGGTGATGCGATTTGGTAAGAAAGGCAAGCTAAGCCCAAGATATATAGGACCTTTCGAGGTTATCGAACGTGTCGGTTCAGTTGCTTATAAGTTAAACTTTCCCAAAGAGCTTAGTGCTATCCACAATGTTTTTCACATCTGTAATTTAAAGAAGTGTTTCGCTGATGAATCACTGGTCATACCGCATACGGATGTACATATAGATGAAAGCTTGAAATTTGTGGAGAAACCATTGTCGATTGAGGATCGACAGGTGAAGAAGCTTCGAAGGAAGCATGTGCCTATCGTGAAGGTCAAATGGGATGCCCGTAGAGGTCCCGAATATACTTGGGAGGTGGAGTCTACCATGAAGGAAAAATACCCTCATTTGTTTTAGTAAATCTCGAGGTCGAGATTTCTTTTAAGGGGGTGAGGATGTAACACCCGGAAAATTCATGACCAATAAAATAAAGACACGTGTCATGTTGTGCAAACGTGTTATAAATACGGATCCAGATAAAGATGTACGGTAGGATTTAAACGTCGACATGTTAATTTATACCTCTGAGCGACCTGTTAATAAATCCCTAACCAGGAGATATTTTATCCACATCTGAGTTATGTTTAAAAATCTGGTCATCCTAAATAAATAAATGGGTTACAAACTTTGGACATGGATCCTATGCAACTTCTTGGTATTTCCGTCAAATTAAACTCCCCACAATGTGCCAAAAAGTGTAAGAACATGCCATGACATGCAAGGGCTGGATATATGGTCCCTCTACTGATAAAAGTGCATGGAATTCGGAGTTGTAAGTATTGCATGGTCAAAGCTTGAAAGAAAACAAAAATTTTGTCATCTGGCGAAGGCTTGCGCACCGCAACATCAAGAGCGTTACGGTGTGCAAGCACGCTTACGGACCGCAACAAAAAGAATGTAACGGTGCGCAAGGCACGTATCTGGGCAAATTTTAACGACAGCTGCCAGTTTCAAGTCTGTTTCGAGTTGTTTCCAGCTGTATCCAATTCCTGAGCTTCACCAATGGACTTACATGCATGTAGGGGCACTTGGACATATCTTATAACCTCAGTAGACTGATTTGGCATCATCTTGGAGGATCAAAATGACTACAAAAGAACCCACATTGTTACAACTTATGATCTTTCATTTACAACTTTGCTCAAGATCATCTCTGGAGCTCTCTGGACAACAAGACAACTTCCTAGTGATCTCTAAGCTTTGTTAGGACTCTTGCAAGTATTCATAACCTTCTCAAATCCGTTCTAGCTTAGTTTATTAACCGAAAGTCAATCCATCGTAAATTAAGTTTGACTTTGTGATTAAACGGAAATGGATTAGTCATTTCTCAAATTGAAAGTACCTACAAGTTGGTATTTATGTGGGTAACAAACCCTCAAAAGGGTATTTTCAGATTCCCACTCTAAGCATGTTAATTGTCGAGTCAAAGCTTGTTTCAAAAAGTCAACAGAATGTGTTTTTGCAAATTTAAGCATGATTAGCAATGTAGGGTACATGCAACCTGTTTGATCATTAAAATAACTTAATAATTAATGTAAGAACATGTCTCAACATGTTCATCTCGACAATTTTCAGTTTAAACCCGAATCGGAACCGAAAGTCGCATAAATTGACTTTTTCTTTGATTTTCAGTTCTGATCCGTTCATGCATGTTTGAGATCTGCCTTAGAGCATATTTTGGACCAATTTTCATATAAGTTTAACTCTCTGAGATTTTACAACTTGGTTCAACACTTATCCGGTCCATATGCATGTTTCCGATTTATGCTTAAATATGACTATTATGCCCTTTTGACTATAAAACGTGATTTTTGAAAAAAGTGAAAGAGTAGAAACATTTGTTACTGATTTATAAACTTGCACCTAAAATTTGATATCAGTTTGAAGTCCAGAATAAGAGTTATGCTCAATATCGTAATTTGAAAGCTTTATGTTACTTAAACGGCGTAATTAACGTATAACCCATTTAAACTCACTTTTTGATATCAAACTTTTTACCCACTGTTATAAAATAATATTTTGGGATTTTTAGAGATTTGTATTTAATTTTTGGCTGATCATAACATAGGTCTCTAAGTTAAATTCGGTGAATACCGATTTTGCCCTTTTTAGCCATAAAATGAGTTTTATAAATCCTTTAGACCCCAAACCTTTTTCTACTGATTTTATTTGATAAATAAAATATTTTGAGCATTCTGGAAATATAAAAATATCAGCTTTCTTTTAAAAACCCGGAAACGGCTCTAAATCGCCTTTTAAGCGTTTTTAACACATAGTATGTACTATAACCATATTAAACATATAAGGTTGATACCTACTGATGTTCTTAGCATATTTTATAAAATAACAGTAAGTACAAATTTATAAACTCAGGTTTCCAATTTTGACATTTTTAGCCCTTGTGAAATTACCAAAATACCCCTAAGGTGCATAGTTTGGTTTTAAATGATAAGTTTCACATATAGAATATACCCTACTGTTATAACATGTTAAATTAAGTATATTTACAGTATAAACCAGACCTGTAACTCAGATTTCTAATTTAACTCTTTTATAATCTTTTAAATGACCAAAATGCCCTTATGAGGCCTAATTTGTGTTTGAATCCGTTTTGGGCATAATAGAAAATAACTTACTGATATTATGACATATTTAGAGCATATTATCTCAGGGAACTTGCATATGACTCTTACGGTTACCCGTAACGCTCTTTTCGCGTTCGGTTCGGTTTATGTAACTAGTTTGCATAAATTGACCGAGACGGGTCAAACATTATCATTTTTGTCTCAAAATCCAGAATGTATTTAGTATACCCATATTATACAAGTATTTAAACTTGTCGGGTCTAAATCACATTCTTTCCGGTCTTCGCTTAATCGTGCGTTTGAACCGTATCGTCCTTTAAACTAGCCGGTCTAAGCTTAAGCTTAAATAAAGACCCGTTAGAAATCTAATAGGTTATTATAAACCTTCGTTCCAGATTAGGAGCACCGGTAAAAGCTACTTGCATTTTGCTTGTTTAGAATTATACTTTACTCAGGTAAATACTTTTAACTTATTTTCCCCATACAGGCTTGGGTTACGGTACATAGAATACCGCTTGATCGAGCATCAAATCTTACATCTCTGAATGGTTAATTGAATAATTTGATCGGCTCGTTTAAACAGTCTTGTTCACTTAAAGCCTTTGGGGGGTTAATGACCATGTCCCGGATATCCTCGGCATCATCTTACGAGATGGCCACGACCTGAGCACGGGGTGTAGGCGTACACCTGTCAGTGTATAACTCTAATGTGGAGGGTCTATTGATCTTTAACCCGGACAAGATCCGGGCTACTGAACGCACAAGTAACATGTAATTCGCTCACAAGATTATAATAATATATAATTATCCCAAGTTATAAAATGTTTTGTGCCATGTGCATTCAAATCAATTTTCAACCATTTTCAAAATGAGTCAGTTAAATTGTATTTACCAGTGTAAACTGACGTATTTTCCCAAAAGGTTAAGTGCAGGTACTACACGTAATAGGCTGGCTGTCTTCTAGAGCGTCCACAATAAGTCTCGCAAGCTTGGACGATAATAAACTGTTGAACAATATCTTATTTATTTTGATCCGCCTGTGGATCCGTTTCGACTATTAGTGATATTTAATAGTACACTTTATTAAAGTTGAAATGAATCTATCTTTGCTTCCGCTGTGCATTCATATATATTGTGTTGTTTGTCTATGATGATACCAACTACGTCACGATACTCCCCACCGGGCCCACCGGTGACACGTGGAAAATAGGGGTGTGACAAACCGGGAGTGCAATTTCAACATACTTCGGGAGTAAGACAAGACGGGTTCGATGATGGGTACGATTACGACTTTGGGGGATATGATGAAGAAGGATACGTGTATGGGGGTGATGGAGATCAAGGGGAGTATACCTATGTTCAAGGCCAAAATCAAAGAATGTCAAGTGTTGGTAGGATTCCTCAACAACAAATCATACCTCAACAATTGCCACCACAAGGTCCATCGATGCAAAGACAAGTGGGGCCGAGATTTCAGCCACCTCTACAACAATTTGGGCCTCCACGAATGTAAGTTCAAAGACCAATGGGTCCTATACGTTCAAGGGTCCGGTTAGGTGTACCAAGAAGACATATTCGTGAACACGCAAGAGGCTTAGAAGCACATTTTAGACAGGTGATCACTCATAATCCTTCACCAATAGTTATCCCTCAAAATGATCAAGGGTGGACGTTTGAAGTGCGAACGAATTGGTTACAAAGTTTGCCAAAGTATAAGGGTCAAGCAATGGAGGAGCCTTATTTTCATTTGGAGGCTTACGATTCGATTTGTAATACTATTGGGGGTCAAGGGTTCTCAGCCGATGATGTTAAATTGGTGCTATTCCAATTTTCCTTAGAAGACAAGGCTAAAAAGTGGTTCTATACATTACCTTCGGCATCTATCTACACATGGGCGGAAATGTAACAAATCCTCTTGGATGAATTTTATACCGCTCAAAAGACAAATGATGCTAGAAAAGGTTTGAGAAGTTTTCAACAACAAACAGGTGAAGTTTCACGAAGCGTTCGAGAGGTTTAACATGATGATAAAGAATTGCCCTCATCATGGGATAGAGCTATGGGAGTTGATGAATGCTTTTCATGAGGGATTATGTGCCGAAGATGCACGCGACTTAATGTCGATCACAAATGGCACTTTTGGCACAAATTATGAGCATGACGATTGGGAATTTTTGGAGCAAATGGCGGTCACATCAAAAAGAAAAGCTCAAGCATCAAGGAGAGCATGACCGACCATTACCCAAACTCAAGTGCACGCGGTAGACGATGGTAATATTCAAACTTCTAATCAAATTTATGATGTTTGTGCACTTTGTAATGAGATAGGGCATGTGGCTGAAAATTGCCAATGAGTGGAAGGGCAATATGAAGAGGTGAATGCGTTGCAAGGGCAAGGATGGGGTGGTAGAAATTACAACATGAATTCCAATACTTACCACCCCGGTCTAAGAAACCACCCGAACTTTAGATATGGGAATCCCTTAAATCAAGCTAACCCAAACTTTCAAGGAAACCAAGGAAATTATGTTCCTCACCAACAATTTAATAATCAAGGTTTCCAAAGGCAATTCCAACAACCGGGTAATGAAAAATTGGGTTTTCGGGTCAAGGTTCCTCGGGTGGAAATGAGGTCATGGAGATGTTGAAAGCGATGCAAATGTACATGCAATGAAGAAATCAGCTTGATGAGGTTCGTATGCAAAAAGATGAAATCCGTGACAAAGTTATTCAATCGTTGACCACTCAAATGGGTCAACTTGCAAGTGAAGTGGCGATATTGAAGAAAGCAAAAGGCCAGCTACCGAGTGACACGGTGACAAATCCCAAGAACGTAAAAAGCGTTAATATCAATGTGGTAAGCACCGTTCCTAGTACCGAATTTAATAAAAAATTTCTAACCTTTTCGCGTCAAATAAATATAGGTATAGGGAAGGACGCCGATGGTGAGAATGATAAAGAACATGGAGCACCAATCGTGCCTATCCGTGTGGGAAAATTAAAAATCCCTCACGCATTGTTGGACTACGGGGCGAGCATGAGTGTGTCACCAGGTGATCTATATGACATGTATGATTTTGGTTCGCTCGAAAATATAGACACCATGGTGAGTTTGGCGGATGAGAGTTGGAGGCGTCCGCGAGGAGTGGTTAGGAATGTCATAATTCGGTTGGGAGAATTCGACTATCAGGTGGATTTTCTGGTTTTAGATTATGTTTCTACCGAATTGGCATCACAACAAAGGGTAATTTTAGGTCGACCGTTTCCCTATACAGCAAATGCTCAAATCAATTGTAGAGACGGGGTTATTACTATGACCGAAAAGAATCGTAAGTTGTACTTTGATGTTCATACTAGGGAGATTAGTTATGAATCTAATAAAGAGAAGGGTAGAGAGTCTAGTGACCATATTAAAAGTGTGCATCAAAGAATAAAAACAAACAAACCACCGAGATGTGAAAAGAAGTATGAGGGTTCGAGCAGGTATGTAGTTGACTATCCACCGAAGGGACATTTGATGGATGCATTTCAACCAATGACAAGGTACAGTGGGGAAGGTGATAGGAACCGATTCTTTGAGCCACCATAAATGGAGGTGGCGTGGTCTGGCTGAAGACTCGAAACTTAGCGCTGCTCGGGAGGCAACCCGGGGTTTTATATTGATCTTGCTGTTTTTATCTTTCTATGTTTCAGGGCCATGGCGACATTCAAGTGTGGGGAAGATGTGCAGATATTTGTGTGAAGGTGGTGATAGGAAGTCGGATTATCTACAACATCTGTTGTGTCAAACTTCACCAGGTCAATGTACTCTTTCCTTAGTCTTGTTATGTTCTTTAGCTTTGAAATATTGGTAGTTAGTTCGTTTGCTTTTAGATTAAAAAATAAATAAATAAACAAAAAGAAATTTGGGGTTTGAGTGTTTGAGCTACTATTGATGTTGAATGGTTTTTAGCGATCTTTCCTTCCAAATCCATACATTGGGGTCAATATATCCCAAGTGTGAGGATGGGGGAAAATTTTGATGGTTTTAAAAAATTTTAAATCAAGCGAAACATTGTTGGAATTTGAACGCTTTGTACTAACCCCGAGTGACACACCGGCAACCCTTATTTAACCCTTTTTCTTGGTGAGAGTTGAAGCCAAAATTGTAAATAAATAATGCTTATCTTTGATGAGAGTGGCAATGGGTGGGGGTGCATTAGAACTTGTGCTTGAATACGGTTTGAGGCCTTAGCTAAACATGAATGTGGAAAGGATAAGGACAATTAGGTATCCTCGTCTTGGTGTGTGCGAGTGTGGGATTTGGGGGGGTTGGACCTCATAAATTATATATATGAGCTTGGTAGTGAGAGGGGCGGGGGTTTGGACATTTAGTTGCCCATTTTGTGCCTAAAGCCAATATTTGTTAACCCATACTTGTTCCCCAAAAATTTACCCGGTTTGACCCGGTCTTGTAGCGTTAGTAGTTGTTCTAGTTGTGTTTATCTATGTTACGTTTGGATGTGTTCTTGTGTTTGATTGTAAAAAAAAAAAGAAAGAAAAAAAAAAAGAAAAAGCAATGAAAAAAAATATGATGCATGAGTTGTCTTGTATATAGAAGTTTATGTTTTGTTTTGTTAGTTTAATGTGTAATAAAAAGACCGAGTTAAGTCATTCGCTACTATACATATATATTTCCGTTTCCTACCCGTATGCCTAGCCACGTTACAACCTTTAAGTCCCTTTGATTTGCATTCATGCTTTGGCACTTGTTAGGCGGATGACCGATTTAGGTACAAGCATATAGTTGTGCAATCACCCGTTTGCTTTTTGTGTGTCTAGCTTATCTTTGCTAGTTCTTACTTGTCGCCGAGAGGAGAGATATAGCGAGGGGTGTGTTGCTTGGGTGTTAGGAAAGGGTTAGTAAAAAGATGACATGTTTTTGTTTGATTTATGTTGATCGCTTGTGCATTTGAAAATGGTTTTGATGGGTTACTTGGGACAAGCAACGGTTAAGTGTGGGGATGTGACGGGTGGTCCATAGGACAACCCTTAACTGTTATAAATGATAATTTAACCTCGCATTTATCCATGTAATTGTCTAGAATTAGGTAACTATGGTTGTTTGTGTTTTAGTTTCAAATGGAGCTTAAAAGGGAAGGAATTTGGAGCATCAATAAAAAATAAAATATTGGAATGAAAGAACTAAGAATATCACATGATAGAGGATGAAATTACGAGAACGTGGGCGAAAACGGCGAAGAAAACGGAGTTGAAACGAAAAAGTTATGTTGAAAACAAAATTTCATGCTAAAGCCCACCGTAGCCTACGGTGGAGGGCGTAGCTTACGGTGGTCCCTGACATAAATTGTCACCGTATGACAGTTTAAAGCCACCGTAAGCCATTCTAAGCCATCGTAAGCTACGGTGGCCACCATAGCTTACGGCGCTGACCTGTGTAAATGTGTAACTTCCACCTTTTAATACGGATTTATGGTGTCTTTTCATGTCCAATCAATCCCATTCGGTTACCAGCAGTCTAGAGGCGAATTTTGGGTGTTCTGGAGAGCTTGAAACAATTTCTAAACATCTTGTTAGTGTTTTTAATTCTTATGAACATTGATATGTATGTGATGATGATTGTCCAAGTCATGAGTGGCTAAACTTATGGTGGTCATCTTTAGTTGAAGGTTTGTTTGAGACAGTTGTGCTTTGATTTCGTATTTCTAGAATGATAAACTTAATCTATGTTTTGTTTGTTATGGTGTGTGCTTATTTGCTTGTAAATTGTTGATTCTTATGTTATTCTAATTTGAAACCATACGTTCTTGGTGTCGTTGGCAATCGAGATATCATGGGTAGAATTAGGATTGGGTAAGGGTTAATTGGTCATCGGGTAGCAACCTCACGTTCTAGGAATCTGAGTACTTAGTTCCCTTTTATCACAACAAGTAATTACACATGAACTATGTCTATGTAGCTCTTTCTAGTGAATGATAGCACAAACGTTGAAGCAACCGGAAACTAAAGATGGTCATTTGTCTCAAAATTGTTTACAAACCAAAACTCTCATTTTGCAACTAGAATAGTAATCTTCGTTTTTAAAACTCAAATCAATCAATCCAGCTCTTGAATTTATTTTATTGCAATTAGTCTAATTTTAGTTAACTTAGAGAAACCTTTAAATAACGCACATTCCACAAACTCCCTGTGTTTGATACCCACTTGCCACTAATTATTAGTAGTAATTGGATTAAATTTGATTGTGACCACGACATGACGTCACTATCCATACCTTAGTCACATACAGAATGTGCAGGGTGATGGTAATTATGGGTTTCGATCTATAGCGGTTGGCTTATCGCTTCATGAGATGGAGTGGCCGCAAATACGACGAGAACTTATGGGTGAGTGCAACCGGTACAACGACTTATGGAAAATAATAAATGATCTTGAGTTTCAAGAAGTTCGACACTCATTAGAGTGGTCCGGTATAGGCTCAGCACCTGGTGATAAGTGGCTACAAATACCTTTCACGGGGCTGCTGATAGCGAACCGGTGGAATGTCATTTGTCTCTTATTAAGTGACAGCGGTTGTGCTTCATTTTTTCCCATGTTCAAAACAGCCGAAGATAGTATCCCTCATCAAACTGTCGCGCTTGTACATGTTAACAAGAATCACTTTATTCACGTTAGATTAGAAGGAGAACATCCAATGCCAACCCCATCAGGATACTACTGGCGACAACCGACACAGAATACGCCAGCAGAGAGTTGGTATTACTATTACGAAGAACGTATTAACCAATATAATGCGATCGTTAATAAATACAAGACGAAGGTATTTGTGGATTTAGGTTGCCTGTGAATTTAAAATGTTCTTTCATGTTTTGACAATTTGTATTGATGAACATACACGTTATATTAATTTTTTGGCAACTTGTTGAAATTGAACTTTAAAAAATGTTTAAAACGAATGAACGTTAACCCAAACCGACTGTATCTTCGTCACATCCGCATATAGTAATTTAAGAAAAATGGAAAACACTCAATATTATACGGGCCATATAAGTGTACGCCTCGTATACAAGACGAAAACAGCGATCGTATATGATGTATACGAACGAATTAAAAAATAAAATAAGTTCGTATACGGGTCGTATACCTGTATACGGCCCGTATATAGATACAAATGGTCGTATAGCATGTTATACGACCTCATATCCACCATACGGCCTCAACATTCTCTAAAAAGTCTCTCGGTTTTCTCTCGGGTCGTTCTTGGATAGTGTTCTTCGGCGTTTGTGACGTTTTCTTCTCGTTCTTCTTATACGCTACGTTTTCGTATAGTATACTTTCAGATTCCGTAACATGTTAGATTATGGTCTTGTATAGTGAATCGAATAGCGTACATAGGCGTAACGATTAAGATTGTAGGATTGAATTTGAAAAAAAAAATTGGAACTGAAATATGCAACTGAATATTCTTGAGTATACGGTCGTATACATTGTATACGATCGTATAACCTTTGAATGTTCAAACTTTATACGATCGTATACATTATATACGGTCATATACATCTTAAAATTCAAGCAAGATACGATCGTATACAATGTATACGATCGTGTACTTCTTGAAGACTCAATTTGTATACGATCGTACACAATGTATACGACCGTATAACCTTATATTTTATTCCTTGTTTGTCATATTTTTACCGTATCCGGGACGTATAATACGTGCGTATAGGAAACGTATATCTGAGATGTATAATATGTTCGTATACAAGAACATTAATCGTATAATACGTGAACGTTAATCGTATAATGATTTCTGAGTTGTGATTGTTATTTTTACAGACGATATGGCTGAATCATCAGCTGCTACGGCCCATAGACGTCAGGGTCAGGGTTGGGGACCCGAACGTGGACGGGGACGTGGATGTGGACAGAAGGAGGGGGAGGTTGTGCCCGATTTTATTGAGGTGGGGCAGCTTATTTGCGACATCCCCGAGGTACGGCTGCCTACAGGTTTTTGGGCAGATTACAAGAGATGACGCTGGATGCGCCTCAGACCATTGATATTCAGTTTTTGACCGATATTGGATCGATCGGTCGGGTCCGGGAGTTCACGCCAGGTAACTCCGTGTGGGACCGTTTATTTGATGCCGGTGCAGAGCGGGCCCACAGGGAGATTACTTTAGATTTTTTATGTACTTTTTCATTTAAGGACACCCAGGGTGGGATTTACAGCATTTTTTGACGACACCGGCGATATCCTTTACCCTTTCCTGGAAAACTCAGAGGATGACACTTCCTGAGTTCGCCATTTCCTTGGGTCTGTACTCACAGGAGTACTCAGTGTCCGGGGAGTTCGCGACACCCAGTTCGCGGTCCCCGAAGGCACGGGCGAGTAGCCTTTACGACCCGTTACACCGATACCTACATCGGTGTATCGCCATGACGATCGTCGGTCGTCATGATAGCAGGGAGTGGGTCACCCAAAATGACCTATTCTACTTGCACGACTACTTACCGCCGGGGGGGGGGGGGGCAACTTGGCGTACAAGTTGGCCGCATACTTCGCCGAGTACGCTTTTAAGCGTACCCCTACCCACATCAGATGTGGGGGCTTCGTCACCCGTCTGGCGAAGCATTACCCTCGCGTCTTATCCCCGCAGGTGGCACGGGATATGACCGTATCACTCCAGCTTGATAGGGTTGGGAGGAACACAACCCTATCGATGGGTTTGGCTTGCGAGGTCGTGGGACAGGGGCTGGTTTGGTCGTATGGTGGGGATGAGGGTCACGGGGATGAGGGAGCAGGGGGGGAGGGAGCCGAGGGAGAGGGAGCCGACGGAGAGGGAGGCGGGGTACAGGTGGGGGTTGATGCTACCGTCAATAGACCACAGGTAGCTGCGGAGGATGTATGCGGTGATCGCCCGTACGATCAACGGAGCGTGAGACCGCGTGTGATGCCTCCACCGGGGGTGGAGGAGAGACTCGCTCAGGTCGAGTCGGATGTAATTGCCGTACGGGTAGATTTAGCTACTGTCAGGGGGATGTACAGTGGATAGTCGAGGCGATTATGGCTATACATTCTGGCGCACCCCTTCCTCGACGAGCTGGCGCTGCACCACCACCACCACCATCGCTACTTAGCTGCTTATTGTATTTTTTTTTTTTGTTATTTTACGTTTGAAACATTGTAAAAATTTATCTTTTTGTTTGTTTTAGATGTAAAACATTATAAATATTAATCTTATGTTTAGATGTAAAGTTGTTTGTTTAATAATTGTTGTCGTAGTGTTTATTATAATCATATCACATATTTATCGTTTTACAAAGTGGAAACTTATTAATAATTATTAGTACGTTTAACTATAAACTCGTAACATAATCCGGTATATATAAATAATATGCAAACACGATTTAAAAAGTTACTAAACTTATTAAACGGTTTTTCGATTGCACCAAAAAATTAACTTTTCTATACTGGCTATACGGGTCGTATAACATTACAGCCCGTATACAGATTTCAAAACTAAAAAAGCTTGTCAAACCTGTGAAACAAAATTATGCATGCTGTATAAAGTTATATTGCTCGTATATAACGGTATACGGCTCGTATACCCCTATACGACCCGTATAGGTATAAAACAAACCAAACATTCCACCACATTAAATTTTGTGCATTAACATTTTATACGGTCCTGTATAAGGTTATACGGCCCGTATACAACTAGGGATGTAAAAATAAGATTGTAGAAGTGTGTAAATAAAGGAACCCTTCATAAATCTTTTAGTATAATTAACATGTTTTTTTTAATATAATTACCTTAAATTGTATTTTAGAAAAATAGATTATACACTGCATGGCCGTTTTCATGTACAAAAAGTAAATTTTATGACCGTCACCTTTCCCATCCGTACCACCCATTTTTTCCACATCTATTCCACACTCCGGAATGCATTTCTTTCACTCAAATGTAATTGATCATCTAAAACCTAAACAACAAATGTTTTCCACTAACTCGATTCTATGGTTAATCTAAAATACAACAGCCAATTTACGAACTTACCCTTGAACAAGTACAGGATTTATGGATGAAAGACTAGGTGTCATCAAATAAACACCTGTGAATAGTTATGGCAATTGAAGCAGCCTTGTGAGGGTGGAAAACAACTGCACAAATGGCAAAACATACAGTAACTAGAGCAACTGCACGGGGAGTAAAAAATCTGTTGGTTTTGTAGTTAAACGCGGCATTTGAAGGTTTCTCTGGTTGTTCCTTCACACTCATAACACAGTCACCATTTGAGAGTCCAATCTCTTCGGTTTTACACCCTGAATTAGGAACCTGCAACTTTTGACGCATGGGTTAGTCGTTTGAAGAAGTAAAATGATTTTCTTGCAGGGTCATGCTATTTACACCCACTAGCTTATTGCTATTTGCACCAATGATATGACATTAATATTTGTGTTTTTCTTATATAACTTCTGATATGTAATATTTTATTAAAAAACAAATGTGGTTTTGCAATGTGTTTATTTTTATCTACCTTTTGATATAAATTTTATAAAAAAATAGAGCCGTATCAAATATAACGTTTTATTAGTCGTTATAAAATTTTATATTCTGTTTTATATAAAATTTATATCAAAACATAGATAAAAATAAGTACATCACAAAACCATATTCGGTTTTTAATAAAACATTGTATACCGGAAGTTATACAAGAAAAACACAAATATGAATATATTAATGTCACTTGGCGTAAATAGCAAAAGTTGGGTGTAAATAGAATCACCCTTCTTGTTTGACCACTATGTGGTCAAAAGGAGGGGGGGTCAACCACGTCGGGTTGAGTAGCTGAACACGAACACAAACAGCCCCTTTATATTATTTATGCTAAATGAATTAGAAAACAGTTTCAGTACCTGATTAGAGGTCGAGTTGAAGGGATCCACCTGAACTCCACAACTTTCATCATCACCTATATCTCTTGGATGAAACTCAAGGTTTACGGTTTTCTCCAATCGCTTATTCAGGACTTCAGTAGCATGATTTACAGTCCCCTGAAGCAATAATCTATCCGTTTCTATAATATCTCCATTTTCTATGATTCTCATCTTCACCGAGTCTAATACTCTCTTCATAACTGCGGTGGACTCGTATGCAATAAGAAAATTAAGTAAAAAACTGAATCTTTGGAGCTGCGATGACATGGCAGCACATTCCATATCTTGTACGATTGGCTGTTTGAGTAACCATGCCATATCTACAAGAACTTCAGAGAACTTGTTAACAGCAGCCTCACAAGAAATAGATTCTGAGTCATAGAGAGTTGAATAATATTTTGTCTGTATTATTTTCATCTCAGAACATATATCTTTGTCCGCAATGAGAATTGGAATAAAATTCGACAGGCCTGATTCATTCTCAACCTGCAAAACAGATACGTTGAACAATGATCAACCTTTTTCTAAACTTATCTTTTGAACGGCTAACTTGCACACCCTATAAACCTACACTAAATCCATCATGGGACTAGAACACTCTAATATTTGTCCCTGACACATTCAAATTGCTACCCCTAAATTATGAATCAACAAGTAGCAAGACCTTTCAATATCTTTTTGCCTTGACAAAATTGCTAAGTATAAAAGCTGAAGCGAACCTCTATAAAACCAGGGCCAAAAACATCCAATTCAGAATGAGGGACATGTATGTTCAGAAACTGATGATCCAAGTTTGTTGAAGAGGTGTTGCACAATGGTGAAACGCACACATCATTTTTCATATACTTGCCACCAAAGGATACTAAAAATCTGCACTTGTTACATATAATCATCATTCCATTTGAAAAACCGCCCGTATATAAAAAGAAGTAGAATTCTATCAAATAAACCAATTTAAGTATTCGATTGGAATGCCATTAAATTTCAAAGTCAGTCAAACGTCTAATGTACATGAGCTCATCGCACATGTGTTAATAAAAGAAATTCGGAAAGAATACCTTAGTCTTGGCTGGAGCAAATTACTTCCACATGCTAAAAACTCTATGGGTTTGCCTGCTTCAAAACATGTAGGCTGAACATAATGAAGCTTTGGGGATTTTCCACCTGTTTCAATCTTTATCACAGACTTTCCACCTGCATCCCCCCGGCCACCATACGAGTTTGAAGTCATAAATCAGTGCGAAAAATAGGAACAACCTAGAAATATAAACCTATGAACCCGCTTTTGTTGGTGATCAACCAAAGATTTAAGATTATATATTGGTAATATCATAACAAAAATGTCTATCCTGATGACAAAAGCAGTCATCAATCTTGAAATTTAACTTTGGTGGGCAACTGGTCATGATAAAAAACTTTTAATTGTTTAATTAACTTATGATGGAAGAAAAAAAAATTAACGAACCTTTCATGACACTGTAGATGGTGTCATTTAGACTAACAAAAAATGTGTCCCGTCCAGAAAACAAGCTTCTTGGTGATGCAAGGAGGTCATATATATATACAACCTGATCTTCATTTAACTGCTCAATAATTTCCCACAAGTTAGATAATGTAGATAAAGCTTACGATAAATGAGTACATACATAGAAGTTGAATATTGAACACATATATAGAGACATCACCTTCAACCACATAAACCTTGGCATTGCAATAAAAATTGTCAAGATTGTGCATCCAGGACGAATATATCCTTCCAACTCAACAGGCATGCTCGCCAACCATTGAAATATCTGTAAAAGTGTATGTTTATATCATACCTCATATGGTTAATATAAGTGATTAAAATCTTTAACTGCTAGTAAATAGTAAGCGTTATAGTACTTGATGTCGGAGTCTGCGAGGGAACTCTGCTGGATTCCAATCATAAAGCTTAAAGGAGATCCGACCAGTTGTGCACTACAGTAACACATATATCAACAATACACATGGTATGTGAGTGGGAAAAAGTATATAAATAAGAGGTATAGTAACACATATCCAAAGCGTATTTTTCGCATAAACCCGGCCCCTAATCGTTTAATTAAATATATTAGGTTATACAGGAATAATATGAACCTACCATAGAAGAGAAATCATTCTTATCGTCACAACAAGATGGAGAAGGAGTGGTTTTTTCTATCTCTTCATCAGTTTGAGTTTCAGCAGATGCAGCTAAAGACGGAATGCTATCACTCTGAATGTTTTGGGTGTCTCCACCTGCTAAGGATGATTTCTCACCTGTAGTGTTGGATATCAGGCCAATTACAAACTCACGAAATCTCTGAAATGAAAAATAAACTTGCAGAATATATATGCGATTTATATGAAGAAAGATATGCAGTAAAGTAAAGAAAGAAAGGCTGCAAACTTAATACTTTATTGAATAAAGGTGAGGCTATTTATAGCCGGTACAAAGAAAACGTGGAGGAAGCATCTACAACGAATATACTACTGATGCTCCCCAATACCCGGTACAAACCTATGACCCACTCTTCCAAACATGACCAACGTACACATCCAAATAAATAGGTCAAACCAACTACCAAGTCTACCTAACTTAAATATTAAATAAAACCATAAACTAAATGTTTTAATCTTCCTGCTTCCAGCCATGCAACGTGAAGCCATGAAGTTATAACTTATTCCATGCAAAATTAAAACAAAGACTTAGGAACAAAACCAATTAATCCAACAATCACCTCCTTAATTGGTTTGTCCATACTACTCACAATAATGCCGGCTCCTCCTCGATCAGATTCGCCTCTTCATTTTTCAACATCGGACACTCGTTGTTGTAGTGACCATATTCTCCACACTTGTAACATTTCACATGGCTTTTATCCCGGAACCGCTCGTTACCATCTCGACCCCTCACGGACCCACGGCCTCTTCCCCGGCCACGCCCAAAGCCATCTCGGTTCGAGCTTCCAACGCCACAATGCTTACACCCGTGCGATTTCTCATGACTAGCCAACAACAAACCGCCTTGAATGTCCTCCGTCTTCTCCTTGGCTTTCAAGCGCTCCTCATACGCTTTCAACCTACCAACGGCTTCGTCGAATAACATTGTTTCCAAATCAAAACATTGTTCGATTGAAGCCACAAGTTGAAAGAATGGCTTCGGCATCGAATCAAGTAACCTTTTCACTAAATCAACTTCTTCAAGTTCATAACCTAGAGACCTTACCTTTGATGCTATGCCGTTCAATTTCACCACGAAATCATCAACCGCTTCACCCTCTTTCATGCGCATATTTTCAAGCTCCCTTCTTAATGTTGCAAGTCGAGCCGCTCTTACCCGATCTACACCCAAGTACCGGGTCTTCAGTCCGTCCCACACTTGCTTGGGATCGGTGTAGCTAGCCATTTGCAGCACCATCTCTTCGGGAATAGCTTGAAACAAAAAGGCTAAAGCTTGTTTTGCTTTCTTTTCATCCGGTTCAGCACCTAACGCCCTCGGTTCAACAGTCTCCCATACGCCATTTGCATCCATAATGGCCTTAACCTTGACCGCCCACACCGGATAGTTTGTTGGGGTCAAAACCGGAACTTGAAACGACATCGAACCAGCCTCTTTAACAGGTACTAGCGCCATTTTTCTTTGCTTTTGACAACTTCAACTCTTTTTCCGATCAAACCCGTTCAAGAGCTCTATTCACCCGATCAAGAAAACAAGCAACCGCTTATACCGTTTTCTTTAACCCGCTAAACGAACAAATCCAAAACCAACTGTTTTGACGGATCTTTCACGTTCGTTTTTCACGCACCTCCGTCGGTTAGACTCTTATCACGAACAGGAAGATCAAGAGTGGAAGCTGCTTCAACTTTTGATCACAACAAGATCACAGCCCCTCAAAACCGAATGAAGCTCTGATACCAAATGTTGGATATCAGGCCAATTACAAACTCACGAAATCTCTGAAATGAAAAATAAACTTGCAGAATATATATGCGATTTATATGAAGAAAGATATGCAGTAAAGTAAAGAAAGAAAGGCTGCAAACTTAATACTTTATTGAATAAAGGTGAGGCTATTTATAGCCGGTACAAAGAAAACGTGGAGGAAGCATCTACAACGAATATACTACTGATGCTCCCCAATACCCGGTACAAACCTATGACCCACTCTTCCAAACATGACCAACGTACACATCCAAATAAATAGGTCAAACCAACTACCAAGTCTACCTAACTTAAATATTAAATAAAACCATAAACTAAATGTTTTAATCTTCCTGCTTCCAGCCATGCAACGTGAAGCCATGAAGTTATAACTTATTCCATGCAAAATTAAAACAAAGACTTAGGAACAAAACCAATTAATCCAACATGTAGCAGCTTCACTACTTGGGGATTTCCCGCCTATACCATAAAAGTGAAAAGGTCTGATACGCGATATTTTATCTATGCCATCCAAACACTAATAACACAAGAATTTCAAATTGTGCTTTGTCACCTTTTCCAGCCTCATCATCAAAATCTGCTGTTGATTGAAGTCTAGATCCATTGGAGCCGGTGTATTTTCTTCTACGCCTGTTATTATGACGTTCTAATTTTCTTCTGCAACTACGTTTACCTTCATCAAAATCTGACAGCACATGAAACCTACAACAACCTCACTTTGTCAGCCTACATTTTAGTATATATCTTCTTACACTTGCAACAAATTTGGACTAATCTTTAGTGTTTTTGACATAATGATTAAATTACTTTTCTATCTGCTATACTTTTTCTTATATCATAAATTGTTTGCGGCTTTTCTTGTTCTTGTTCCTGATTTCAGTTAACAAAGAAGTTAAGAAAATTCAATTCACCATTTCTTTGTGATAAATAAATGTTGCTTTTCGTTACCTGATTGTTAGGAGTGAATAGTTAGTTTTATATCATCAGTTCTATACCAGTGCAACAAAACTGTCTATCTAAAGGTAAAATAAGATCACCTAACAACCCCCTCTTTAACTAATCAAAGTAAAAAATAACACAACAATGATTCAGCATTCCCTTATGTGAAACTAAGGTAGCGTTCGTTTCGTCGAATTGGAATTGGAATTTGCGTAGGATTTGAAATAATTTAGGTGTGTTCGTTTTACATTGTTTAACGGAATTTAGATGGAACTGATATATGTAGATTCGTTTCCTCGTGTTATTGTTCAATTCCAATTCCTAAATGAGATCGACATTCCAATTCCATTTCATTACAGTAGTACATGAAACGAACACTACTACCTAAGTGGGGTATAAGACAACTTACTTGCCACACTGCTGACAATATCTCTTATTCTGGCCATCAAGCAGCACATTACTGGCATTAGCACAACGAAGACAAACCCTGTGCCTTTTGTGATACCCTTTGAGCTCACTAATATCCCTTTCACAACCAGGAACCTGACATCTGGAATTGGTCAACGCTTTGGCAATAACCGTCCTGGTCTTTTTCTTTCCCGGAGCAGCGGCTTCTTCCTCCGCCTCCAGCTGCGCGTCAAGCTCCGGACAGGCGCACGGGATCTGACCCGCCTGAAAATTTGGGCAGGCCATCCTCGGATCCCGTTTCCGAACCTTATCGTTATTATTAATAGCCGTTCTGAGTGGTAACAAATCAGATGCATGTTCAGGTTCTACTGCCAGATTGGCAATCTGAAACAGCTCCTGAAATGTTGGAGAGTTGTCAGTCTCTTCTTCTGTCGGTAACGGCAGGTGATCATCTATGTTGAAATCGACGAAGTGACTCCAGTCCCAGATGGAAGTTGATGACTCCTCAATAGAGTTCATTTTGGAAGGAGATGGCGGAGATGTTGGAGGAAGATTATGCATTTTGAGTGTAATAATTGGGGACAAGAGTTAGTGACGGTTGGTGGAGGCCGTTGGGGTTGTTGATTGATTTGCGTGAAAGTGAAACATCGGAGGGTTAAAGAAAGCCTTAAATAGTTAGCGATGACCATCACCCAATTATTTTGTATCAAAAGGACTGGACCTTCTAGATGTTTGTTTTGGATAAGCATATTTACGTTATGTTTTTTTTAACAAAGATGGGAGCTATCAATGAACAAAACAAGGAGCTAGAGGACCAACAACAAACATACACTGTACGAATTTTCTAACCTAAAACTCCGCATTTTTCCCACCAGGTTCCTTTTTGGTATATTTTCACTAATTCTCAGTATTTTTTTAAATCATACAAAATTTTCACTATTTTTTTCATTTTTTCCAAACTAAGGGGGTTCCCGGGAACCCCCAAAACACCCCTGGATCTGCCACTGACTACAAGACACGGGCACCTTTAGCGCCGCCAGGTGTCGCTGCTATTACCTTATTTTGTCGCCACTATTAACCTTTAGCGACGACATGTGACCGCTAAAGGGTCGCCGGTATAGATGGGCCGCTATTGACCAGTTTAGCACTGCTATTGATGTTGTCGCCGCTAATGGCTCTGCCGGAAATTTTGCCTGAAAGTTTGCCGGAGACGGATATCCAGATTACAAACGCTCGCCTAATAAATTGGTTATTTTATTGAATGATTTATGATTGAAGACAAAGAAGTTACAAAAATAAGACAAAATCTATTATATATAATAAATGTGATAAATTTGGCTGATGTGTCAAGCTATTAGCCCCTCTAGATTGTGCATTTTGGCGGGAAAACATGCGTGAGTTTTTTTACTTATGTATTACCCGTTTTTATCGAGTCCGACCCGCAATCATGGATCCTTTATAATATCTTTTATTCTCTTACCAAATCTTCATTAATCATTCTATATTATCTTTCTCCAAGTATTCTCTCACATCTCCCCATAAACCCTTTCTTCTTCATCCGATTCAATATCAATCCATCCATATTCATCTTTATCAGATAATCGGAGCTTGAATGTATGTATTAATAACTTCTGTGAATCTTGATCTGTAATAATCCATTGTGTATCTTCTATTTTTTGTTATTTTTTTTTTCGAATAACCGATTTTCGTTAGTGTAGCACCGACTGTAAGTTGTCTTATAATTATATTTTGTAGAGTCGGCTGAGTTTTATTATATGTGATTTTAACAGATTTATGGTATTTTATGGTATCCTTGAAATCTTTTATGTGTTTGATGTTTACATTTTTTTTATCTGTTTATCTCTCTAAATTTCTATCTAATAAGCTTATTGATGAAGTTATATTCCTCACTGAATTTTTTGTCTTTGTTAAAACTTACTGCATGTTAGTATGTTTTTTTCGAAATAAAAAACCCAGATCGGTATTTTATGTTTGTATGTGTTAGTTTTTTTTCAAAATTCCTTGATCTATTGATGGTAAAATTGTTATGCATAATTATTAGTTTTCTATTATATTGCTTTTATATCATATTTTGTTTTGTGGAGGTTTTTATTGGTTTAATGTCAAAATGTTTTTTTATTTTGGTTTTTTGCAGTAATACATACTGAAAAATTTAAGAATACTTACCATGGATTATGTTCTTTATTTGTTGTAACAGGCAATTTTTGTTAAATATATTCCTTTTTTTTGTTCACACGCAGATTAGTATGACGTCTTTTTATACAATTTTTTCATCGGAATTTCCTGAATATTTGGTATGTTTATCAGTTTTATAATTACGTTACTGCTTTTTCTTCATATTGTTTTTAATATGTTTTCTTTTTTTCAAGGAAATACCATATGAATATAGCAACAGGTTCCTAATGTATGCTGAGCCAAACAATCAAGCTGTTATCAAGTGTGTGAATGGTAAAGAATTTGAAGTTTTATTGACTAAGCATAGAGGTGGGTTTGTGTTCATGGATGGGTGGCAAGACATTGTTGCTAAACTATCATTTACCGACGGGTGTTTCCTCATGTTTAAGCAAATCGAGTTATATTCTTATTTGTTAACACCCTTTATGAAGATGCAACCACATCCGATATTTGGTTCTAATGTTCCTTTATTTATGTCCATGAATACGGAGGAAACTGTAAGCAATGTTGAGTACTTCTGCCAACGCTTCACACAAGACTCCAATGATAATCTGGTTATTATATAAATTTTAGTTATTTATTTTTTTAGATATCAAATTTAAGTTATTAACCAAACAGAATATATATGCAGGTCATTCCATCTGATTTTGTTGAAGGAACAATACGTTTACCATCTATTCGCAAGTTAACATTCAAGGTTCATGTTAATTGGTGGGATAGTTTTGATGTGTTGATTGCTAAAGACCCTAATATTAACGTTTATTTGATTTACGATGGATGGGGCAATGTTGTTTCGTACTTACCTATATACCCTGATTATTACGTTGTGATGAGGTACATTTTTGAGAAAAATTTCCAGGTGGTTGTTTATGACTTGAATGGTTGTGAGGTTCTCGCGCCGAAGCGTGTATACACGCCATCTGCTGTAAACATACCTAAACCCGTTCCTTCAATTATTGAAATACAAGATTATGACGCTGACACTGATGATGAAACTGATGTTGATGAATCTGATCCTGATTATAATGAGTCCATTGGATATGATTCAGATGATGCTTCTTCCATTATAACTAACTCTGATAGCGATGGGATGGACAATGACCAGGAGGATGTTGAAGTTTCGGATTATGAAGAAGATAGTAAGTTTGATCCGGACTACCATCCTATCGAGTTTCAATGGAAGTACGACAGGCATTTTGTAAGTGACGTTTATATCCCTGTTATTTTTATCAACAATTTTTATAAAAAAACTGTTTTTAGTAATTGATGTAGCCTTTGTATATATATCAAGTAATAATATTTTTCTTTTATTTTTTGTTTGTAGCGTCTTAATTCCGATGTTGCTGAAGCATCCAGAATTGACATGACTATGGAGATGTGTGTTCAGAACTTGGCTGGAGACGATACGATGATTTCATTTCGTGCTCAACCGTATCTATTTCATTTAACTTCAATAATTATGTAGCTTACTTTCAAACTTTATTACATTACTACTTTACCTTAGATAACTGTAACATGTAGTCAAAATCATGGAAAATATATCAAATAAATAGATTATCTCGATGACATATGAATTGTATTATAATAACTTATGAATTATGAATAATCAATATTAATAATCCATAATACAATATAAACCATAATCTATTATATATACAAATAGATTTTTTTTAAATAATAATTTAAACAATATTTTAAAGATATGATGCATTATTAATTTTTTAATTTTTAATAAATTTTAGTTGTTTATTTCTAAAATTTGACGTTCTAAAATTGTATTAAAAATTTAAAAGGTTTTTGACTTTCATTATAATAGATTGATTATTGTTTTCAAATTTAATATAGTTTCTTAAAATAAATCATGTATCATTTATTTCATAGAACATAATAAATTCCTAATTTATACGTAAAATATCATAAAAAAAGATGATAAAAAATCATTGATTTCATATATCTTCAATTTTTTTACTTTATTTCCTAAAATACATATACTTAAGGCTATAAATAAACGTTGAAAATATATTCATTTTGCAACAAATGTTAATCGGTTTTCTTGTAGTCTTCTTAAGAACAAGGTTCTTTTTTTTTTTAATTTCTGTTTATCTATTATTTTTTAGATCTATTATAGGGTTTTCGTTTGTTATTAACTTTTTTTTTATAAAATCTATTGCTTATCTTTATTGTGTATCAGTTGTCATGTCCGTCAAAGGAGATGTTTTATTATCTTTATTTACGAAGGATTCAACTTTTTCTGACGTAGGTGATGTTTGGGAGATTTCAAAGGTATAAATTTATTTATTAATAGATGTTTAGTATGTATACACTAAACAACTAAATTAATATTTCTTTTATATTTTTTCAGCCAAAGAAAGTTCTTATTTTGGCTAAGGTCAAAAATATTATCAACAACTCTTGGTACTGTATGATGTGTCCTACGTGTCCTAATGAAACCACTTTGGAGGTCGAAGAATTTTTTTCACCTGATTGTTTTGATGACTTAAAGCAACTAGAAGTTTATCACTGTTCAAATTACGATTGTTCTGAGACTACAGTCAAACCTGTTCCCAAATTTAAAATTAATATTGAAGTTGGTGATGACTCTGATTCCGTTGAACTGGTCTTATTTCACAACCAGGCTGCTGAGCTTATTAATAAGTCTCCTAAACAATTGATTCACGAGAACACCACGGTTATTTATATATTTATGTTTATAAAAGTTATTCGATTTATAAACATGTTAAAATTTTAAAAACTTACACAAACATTTTTCAATACTTTCAGTGTGATGATATTGTTTTGGTTCCAAAAGAGATAAGGTCACTGGTTGGCAAGTTTTTCGCATTCAAGATAGAGATCACTGAGTACAATCTTGTACATTACGATGAGGTTTATGGAATCACCCATATAAGTTCTGATGAAACTCTCATTTGTGACATTAAGAAGAAGTTTTTTAGTGGACAGGTATTATAATCAAAAGTTATGTATTTGTTGCATCAATGTTAGCTTCAAGTATATTTCATTATTTATAGGTATTATGTTATGCAGGATCGTAAGTCGATAAATGGGAAACGCGGTGTTAATGAAGTTTATGACATTCATCAAAGTGAGCATTGTTCTGCTACAAAACGGAAGACCGAAGAATGAGGATACCAGCCAAGTTTAGAAGCCCTGATTTTGAGTTATCAACATATTTCAATATGATTTGTCATTTTATGTTTATTTCCGTTTTTTTTTCAACATTATAAGTTTCCTTTTATTATGATTTCAAACTTCACCATGTAAGACAAATATGAGTTTACTTTTTTAAAGTTTCCTTTTATTTTGCAACATTATAAGTTTGTCTATTATTATGTTTAATTTAATATCAATTATGGTTAATAATTAATAACTTTCCAATTTTTAAAAAGAATTAGGATTGTAACTGTAATTCTTTTGTATTATTTATATGCAATCATTTTGCAAATTGTAAACGTATCTCATTTCGTCACTTCCAATCTCAATCATTGGCAATTGAAAACATTTCACTACTTTATTCAAGGTTAGGTTTTTTTTTTTCAATTTCATTTTTGCAATTCGTTTGATGCCATGATTATATGTTATGTATTTTTGTTTTTTTGGATTTTTAATTTTTATAGAATATGTCAAAGAGAAGCTATAAATTTCCTTCATCAACATCAACACCCGGTAGATCAGTAGCAGTAGATGTTAACCGTAAGTTTTAAATTTTTAAAAATTTATTTTTAAAGCGACTATAGGTTACGTGTACCTTTAACAATACATTTATACATGTAGGTATTTTGGACAGAACTCCTCTTTCAAACATTTCTAATGGTAAGTATTACTTTTTATTAGATCACAAAATTAATTCATATATTTATTTACTATTATTTTTATATGAATCGTAACTTTTGTTTTAATTTTTTTTTTGCTTCACTATTAAGTAATTGATACCGGAGAAAGGCGTAGAGTTCGAAAAGCAATAATTGATAGTAAAAAGGCAAAGAGAAAATCTTCAAATAAGAAGGTTGGCGTCACCTTACGAGACAAAGAAAACTTATCTCAGGTGTCGAATGTTACAAATCAGTTAAATACTCCCATCCAGTTCCATAGAAGTATAAATTCTACGGCCTCCTTAGTTAATATTACTTCTGGTACGTGAAACATCTTTCTTTATAGTGTATTAATCAATAATTATGTTATAATTCCAATTTTTATTTGATTTTATTTTCAGCAAATAATAATGTAGATAATAATGATGGGGCGTTATCTACACCTGCGCTATATTCATTTACTTCAAGTATCGTGACAGCTACTAATCCGTGTACAACATCTAACACATCATCACTTAGTAAGTTATCAGTTGGTAAGCGTAAATTGAAGCACATGGCACGTGATATAACCCCAGTAGTTATGGTGGATTTGGATTCTGCTGACGAATCCAACGAAGAAGTTTTTGTGTTGGATCCTTATAAAGGAATTTCAACAGGTGTGCAATTTATTTTATTTATTACTAAACGGTTTTTTTATAATATCAATAAATTTCATTAATAGAAACTTATTTGTATGTAGACTATTTAGATCATGGTGACCAGGATCTTATATGTCAGATTTGTTATGCAAAGCTGTGGTCTTCAGAAGGTGGCAAAGGTCGTATAACAATGGATAAACTATGTTATGGTTTGTGTTGTGGATATGGGAAAGTTGAGCTACCAGTATTAAAAGATGCTAATTCGGAGTATCAACAGTTTTTTTCATAATTGCGATACGAAAAGCAAGTTCTTCTTGAAGAATATCCGACGTTATAATTCTATGTTCTCTTTTACATCTATGGGTGGAAAGGTTGATTCGAAGATCAACAAGGGTAATGCCCCATTCATATATCGTATTAGTGGTCAAAATTGTCATAGTCTTGGTAGCTTAAGACCGCCTAATGGGAAACAAGCTAAGTTTTCTCAGCTATACATATATGATACTGAGAACGAGATTTCTAACAGACAGAGTGTATTGGGGTAAGCATATTATTTGGTTGATTTATATTTTTTGATAACTTATAAGTGTTAGTCTAATATAATTAGTGTTTCTTATTTAAATTTATTTATTTTTTCTCATGATAGGAATCAACTATCTTCACATGAGAAGGAGTTGGACGTTAAAATAATTGAATACCTCAGAGTTTTTTTAGATTCTCATAACGAGTTGGTCAAATCATACAGAATGGTAAGAAACCACTTTCATGAGAATCCTCAAGCAAACTTAAAGCTCCGTCTCATTTACAAAAGAGACAAAGATGGTAGGACTTATAATCTACCATCCACTACTGAGATTGCTGCACTGATTGTTGATGATTTAGATCCATCAATTGATCGTCGAGATATTTTAGTTGAAACTGAATCTGGTATGCTTCAACGTATTAGTGAGTTACACCCATCCTATCTTGCTCTTCAATATCCCATTCTTTTCCCGTTTGGTGATGATGGATATAGAATCGACATTCCTCATAGAGAAGGTGTAACAACCAAAAAAAAAATACGACCAAAATGCACAATGCGGGAGTTCTTTGCATATAGAATACATGATCGAAGTAGTGGTTATTCTTTGGTTTTAAACTCCAGAAGACTGTTTCAACAGTTTTTGGTTGATGCTTACACTATGATTGAGAGTGAAAGGCTCAATTTCATACGTGGTAAGCAGAAGAATCTACGTTCTGAGTCATTTGAGAATCTTCAAAAGTATAAGGACAATGGTAAACAAAATTTATCAAACACTGGTCAAAAGGTAATTTTACCTTCATCTTTTACTGGAGGTGCTCGGTTCATGCAACAAAACTACCTCGATGCTATGGCGTTATGTAAGTGGTTTGGATACCTAGATTTTTTCATAACCATTACATGCAATCCCAAATGGCCTGAAGTTTCAAGATTTTTTAAAGATACATCCATTAAAGCAGAAGACAGGCCTGATATATTATGTCGATTGTTCAAGATGAAGCTGGATTCAATGATTAAAGATATAAAGGATAATAAATTTTTTGGTGAAATCAATGCCGGTATAAATTTTTTCTTACTTTTCTACTTCATGTACAGTTTTTCTTATTATTTATATTTAATTTTATTTAGTATATTACTAACACATATTTTTTTTGTAGTTGTTTATACCGTTGAATTTCAAAAACGTGGCCTACCGCATGCACACATTTGTTTATTCATGAAGGTGGATCACAAACTTCCGACTGTAGATCATATAGATCCTTTTATTTCTGCTGAAATTCCGGATAAATCAGAAGATCCTCAGTTACATTATCTTGTGTCTGAGTATATGATTCATGGTCCTTGTGGTGCTGCTAACCTGAGCTGTCCTTGCATGGTTGACAACAAATGTTCTAAACGATTTCCGAAAAAAATTTCGGATCATACAATTATTGACTCAAGCGGTTTTCCTGTATATCGAAGGCGAGATTCTGGTCATACTGTTATGAAAAAAGGTGTTCAGTTAGACAACCGAAGTGTCGTACCTTACAACAAAGGTCTATTAAAAAGATACCAAGCACACATTAATGTTGAATGGTGTAACCAGGCTGGTTCGATAAAGTATCTGTTTAAGTACATTAACAAAGGATCTGACCGTGCTACGGCAGTTTTATATACTGATTCAACCGGTACTAGCAATCAGAAAATAAATGATGAGATCAAACAATACTACGATTGTAGATACATATCAGCCTGTGAAGCGTCTTGGAGAATTTTCGCAAACGAAGTTCATTATAGATATCCTGCTGTAATGAGGCTACCTTTTCATTTACCTGGTCAACACAATGTAGTATACGGTGAAGATGATGATATTGAAGATGTCTTGAACAAACCATCTGTTGCTTCATCTATTTTTTTGCAATGGATGCGTTTAAATGAACGTGATGAAGAAGCACGTAAACTGACTTATGTGGAGTTCCCAACTAAGTATGTTTGGAACTTAAAAGATAGACGTTGGCAAGTACGAAAAAGGTATAAAACTGTTGGTAGAGTTCATTCTGTTTCTATTGCTTCAGGAGAACCTTATTATTTAAGGATTCTTCTAAATAAAGTTAGAGGTCCTAAATCATTTGAAGAGATTCGAACAGTCAACGGACAAGTATTTCCCACATTTAAAGATGCATGTTATGCGATGGGTCTTTTAGATGATGACAACGAATATGTTGAAGCCATTAAGGAAGCAAGTTTCGAAGCTCATTGTCGGTATTTAAGATCATTATTTGCGACATTGCTTTTAACAAATACGCTATCAAGACCTGAATTTGTGTGGGAAAAAACTTGGCACTTACTAGGAGACGATATTCTATTCAAGCGTCGCAAAGAGACACATATCCCTGGTAAGTTATTATTTTATTTTCATAGGAAGTACTTATTATTATTATTATTTTTTTATATATTTTGATTCAACATATGTTTAAGTTTATTTTATACTTTTTGTAGATCTAATGATTCCTGAACATCATTTGAAGAATCTAATTTTGGTGGAAATTGAGAATTATTTAATTTCCAATGGGTCTACATTAAGTAAATTTTCTACGATGCCCTTTCCAGACGACGATTCGTTACGTCAAGGTACTAATCGTCTAATCAATGAGGAATTATCGCATGACACACATGAGTTGAAAAGTGAGTTTAGTCGATTGAAAGAATCTCTAACTGAAGAGCAGTTAAACGTTTTTAACCAAATTGTCAATGCTGTCAAATGCCAGAGTGGAGGGTTGTTTTTCGTATATGGTTACGGTGGAACAGGGAAGAATTTTTTGTGGAAGACCTTGGCTGCTGCAATCAGATCTAAAGGTGAGATAGTGTTGAACGTTGCTTCCAGTGGTATTGCTTCATTATTATTATCTAGAGGACGGACAGCACATTCTAGATTTAAAATTCCCATAAACTTGACAGAAGATTCCATGTGCTTCATTAAGCCGAACGATGACGTTGCTAATCTTTTAAAAGAGTCAAAGTTGATTATATGGGATGAAGCCCCTATGGTGCACAAGCATGCGTTTGAGGCACTAGATCGAACAATGAAAGACATTCTGTCGTCTTCTAAGAATAACCCTTCTGAGCTACCATTTGGAGGTAAAGTTATTGTGTTTGGTGGTGACTTTAGACAAATACTACCTGTTATCCCAAATGGTACGAGACAGCAGATTGTTAATGCATCTTTGAGTTCTTCATATCTATGGTCAGAATGCAAGGTTTTAAAGTTAACAAAAAACATGAGGTTGAGAATTGGAGCTGAATCATGTAACAGTGAATCGATTCAGAACTTTGCAAAATGGCTACTTGATATTGGTGAAGGAAACATTGGTTCAGAAAACGATGGTGAAGCGTTTATAGAGTTACCCGATGATTTAGTAATTACCGACTCAGATGATCCAATTCAAAGTTTAATTGACTTTGTTTATCCTTCAATTTTACATCAGTATAAAAATCCTGGATTCTTTTCAGAGAGAGCAATTTTAGCACCAAAGAATGAAGTAGTTCATGAGATTAATGATCGATTACTTTCATTATTTCCAGGTGAAGAAAAAGAGTATTTGAGCTCTGACAGTATATGTCAAACAGAGCAAGTTCTTGATTCTTTTCAACAAGGTCTATACTCTCCTGACAATTTGAATGCTCTTAAAATATCCGGTTTACCTAACCATAGGTTGGTTCTTAAAGTTGGTGTTCCTGTGATGCTTCTTCGAAACATTGATCAACAGAACGGACTATGTAATGGTACTAGACTTCAAGTAACCTTTCTTGGTAAATGAGTAATTGAAGCGGAAGTAATATCTGGCGGAAATATCGGCACAAGAGTTTTTATTCCAAGAATTAGTATGGTTCCTTCAGACAAAAAGATACCTTTTCAATTTCAAAGAAGGCAATTTCCGTTAACAGTGTGTTTTGCTATGACAATTAACAAGAGTCAAGGACAGTCGCTATCTAGAGTTGGTTTATATTTAAAAGATCCTGTATTTACTCACGGTCAATTGTACGTGGCGTTATCCAGAGTCAAGAGCAGGCAAGGTGTTAAAATTTTATCATTTGATTGCGATGGTAAACCTACAACGAAGACATCTAATGTAGTGTACAAGGAGATTTTTCGTAACTTATAATTTAATAATGTATTTCATTTTCATATATTTCATATTTTTATTTTAGTTATTTGGTTTTTCATAATAAAATGTGATAATTTATATCAAATGTTGATATTCATTAATATTTATAGACATCTATCATATACATATCTCATATCTATTCTATTAAAATTTGATTAATTCACTAAGTTTCTCCACTTGAAGGGTAATAGTGTTGTTTGGCAACAAGGTGAATAAAGTCTACACTACTGTATTAAGTTTCAAAATTTTTTTTAGGATTTCATATTGATAGTCAACAACATATTATAAATGATTTCTAATTATAAAAGATACCAACGTTTATATATTAGCAAAAATATGGTATCTGTTTTTATAGTTTACCAAGGAACAACATAAAACATGTTAATGTCTACTTTCATGTCCCAAAAAAAAAAGATCCAAACATGAAATTCTAACAAAATAGAGTCATAATTTCATATATCCAAACACCTAAAGCAATATGGTTTCTTTTTAACTGTTAACCTTCATTAATGGCATCAACTTGTGTTAAGATCAGAACATTTCCTTCACATAAAAATCTGAAATGCAATTTGTCAACGAATCGAATGCCATTCTCCTGCATGAACATCGGCCACCCTTCGATAGCATACCTTACACCATTTCCATTCTTTTGCCGCCTAAGATTCATGTCTATTGTTTCTCCATTCATGTTTGTCACTTTTATCTCATAGACTTTATTTTTTAATCCTGCATTTCTTACAACATTTGCAGGCATTCTCTGTATAACAAAAAAAGAAATTTGTAAGTAAAATATCCTTATTGATGTTATATTATTTGTTATTGTCAGTGAGTATTATAAAAAATCATACCATTCGATTTTCTCCCTTCATTGTGAACTCATAACAAACAGTTTTGTCAACATCTTTTATCCTTGCAACACGTTTTTGTTCCACATGCAATGTCTTCAATGAATTATATATGTTCAGTCACACATTTTAGTATTAGAGTTATATATTTAATCCCTAACTTTAAGTAATATATTGATCACTAAATAGAATAATGTATGCTATACGTACCAATCGGCTGCGGGTTCTTCGTCCAACTGTTGATACGTCTGGCATTTCCACTTCTGTTCCCTCTATCGGCTTTTTTTTGTTGTCCTGGTTACAATTCTCTGCAATCTGTTTTCTTTTCTTTTTAAGCTGTTAAGACAATGAACAACTTCAATTAATAATAGCCAACAATAATTAAATAAATATATGTACATATATGAATGAAAAGACTTATCTATTATTATGTTTAAAATAAGTACATCTTCTTTTTTTGTTTCTTTTGCCTCTTTTTTCTTCATACTGTTTGGTCCTTCTTTTGAAATTTCTTTTTCACCTTCATCCATCTATGTATTATAATTAAGAAAATATATCAAATATTAGTATAATGTATTGAATTATGTATAAAAGAGTGGTTATTACCTCAGCTATTTCCTAATCTATTGAATCATTATCTTGACAAAAGTTCTGTTATTCAATCAAATACAAAAAATAAGTACAATTTTATAAAGAATGTTATACGTTAGTTCAAAATACTTACGAAGTCAACGCTTTTGTAGTATGTATCCCTAGGTATTTCCAGCAGAGAAGCATCTTCACTTTCTTCTTTGTTGTTACACGCTATTTCAACTCCTTTACGATAAATTTTCAACTCAAATGTGACGCTGTCCATCTTCATCAACAAAAGTATATCATCGTCTTCGATTCCAATATCATGAAATAGCTTTGGACAACCTTTTGTAAGAACATAATTATCGTTGATTCTTTCGGTCTCAACTTTCCAAATCTTACCTTCTGCATATATGTTATAATAATCGTTCACTGGGGAGTAAGAGTAACATGTTGTTACATAAACATCCGGGATCACCTGAAAAGTTTGGTAACAATTATTGTAAATCTATAATAGAATAAATATATATTCACACATGTTAGTATGCTTACTATAATCTTTAAAATTCCGTAACGGTTTACTGTCACAAAAGATTCACCACATATGTTCTGGATGAAACAATCAATTTCAATGTTTTTGTCTTCCATTATCCTTAGGCGCAATAACGTGCTATTTGGCAACTGAAGGTCCCTTACCACATTACTCCATCCGACAGTTATAACGCATTCACCACTTACACTTCTCAACGAAACTGGCCAAGTTTTCCCACTTATATGATGTATCATTATTGTTTTTCTTTGCCAATAAACTCCATATATGTTCTTAACAAAGTCAATCGGTAGTACCTGGGTGTAAATTTATGTTGTAAATGTTACTTAATAGAAATATATAAAATTATTTGTAACCATTGTAGCATACCAGTTTTAACGATGAAGTCTTTTCTAACAAAGCGACACATGATCTACTCATTTTTAGATACCTGTAATATAACAACATCTATTAGAAACATTTACTATTGAACCTTAAGTAATTCATATATTTTGACAATAATATGAAAACTACCTATTAACCAATATTAGACAAACTGATATTAGTAATATGCTTTTATGTAGGATTTCAAGATTACAATTTAGAATTTACTTGTACACAAGTTTAAAGGGAGTATTATCTAATCATTATATTTGTTTACAAGAGAAGAAAGAATCGTTTTCGTCAATAAATTTACACTTAGATACATGGTTTTTATAGCTACTTTAAACTATTACTATTTTGTACTTCAAAAGCAGAGAAAAAAAAATCAACAAATATAATGGAATTGTATTTCAATGCAGGTGAATCGAAATTGCCTAAATCATAAAGTTTATTCCATGTTCATAAGTGAATCAATCTTCCAAATCTATCAACCATCAAAACATAATTTCATAAGAATATCAACAAAATGTATCAACTAAAACACAAAATCAAGACAGAAATCTATATATACAAACACATGCAATACATGTAATCCATTTTATATATGCATAACATACTAAATCTCAACTGTTGAAATATATAAACACCAATTTTCACGTTTATGTAGTGATTAATCGCTGAAAACAAACTTCCCATGAGTTATTTGTAGTTTTAAACACATTTTTACTTAGCAAATCAACAAAGACATCGTTGTAGAAGTGATCGGAAGTTTTGCCGGAAAATTACCTTTACTAAAGCTTCATCCGGCGTTTTCTAGATTTCTTGAACAATGTGAGTTTAGGTCTGCTCAATGGTATGGTAAGTATAGGTGATATGATGTTTGATTGTCATAGATAATATAATAAGTAACTATTTCTTTTTTATTATAAAACTTTTATAAGGTTAATTTACATTTATTATTATTATTTTTTATTTCTCCGATATTTACAATGTTCTTACTACAAAAATGAAATATAAGTTAGGTTGTCCTAATAATAAACATATTTTCGTGATAATGTATTTATCGCTGTTTTTGTTTATTTTTTATATTTTGTATTTTTTTTTGTGTTATGAATTCTTTTTTTTTTTGATGTTTTTATTATAAATCACATAATTAACATATCCATATTATACGTATATTATGTAACACATTATAATAACAAAAAAACATTGACTTTCATATCACAATTTTTTTTTTTTAAATCCAAGAACAATTAAAACTGAAAATATTATTTAAACTCATGCAACACTTATTATAAAGAACAAACGATCCATATCACAAATTTTCAAATTTTCCAAAACACTAATTATTTTTTTCACAAATCGTTTTATCTTCTTCCATTGCCGCATATTCTTCTATTTTGTTGTCACTTGATTCAGGAGGAAGAAATTCTTTATATAGATCGCCATATAGTGATGGGCAATCTTCCCAAAAACTTTCCTGCGTTCATAAATTTCAAATAAATTTGATGTACAAAAGAACAATGTTGATAAAATTATTTTACATTTTAAATGTAATTAAAACACAACTATAATAGATTACCAGGTATTCTTTAGCATAGTTGACATGTAACCACTCAAACGGCCATGATGATAGCCCTTCATTCCATTGTTTACACACACATTTGTACTGATCAATGGATTTACCATTGAGCCTAATTAAGATTTCAAAGAGTATAATATCAAAAGGAATATAAACCATGACAAAAAACTTCAAAACCTATATTGTGAAGAGCCTATGTATATATCCTTTATATAATATAATAGATAGATAATAGATTAACTTGGGCCTAATTTTATAAACAAAAAAAAACGATTTATAATTCAAAATGGTAACTCTATTTATAAATGTCAATGTTTTATGTTTTTTTTATAATTCAAATTTATTTAAACATTTGTCTAATTAAAGTTAATATTTTATCCCGTAATGTTAGGTTTGTTGAACAAGCATATTTAACTAAAGTCATCCGAGATTTTTATTTTATGAATGGAAACGATTTTTTCTTTAAATTTATTTGTTATTTAAGGAATTTTCTAATCAAAAAAATCCTTAATTTACATTTGAAAATTTTCCAAATTTATCTTAAGAACTGTGAAATAAATTATAATTCAACTGGATTTTGTTAATGATATTTTTTTCTAAATAATGAATAAAGGTAACCTAATTATTAAATCTGAATTATTCAATTCACAACTATTTAAAATATAAAAATCACATATTTATATTTTTAATTCAACCGATTTGTATAATACATTCTTAAAATAGAATATCCTTTATTCAATCTAACTATTTAACATATTTATATTTTTATTTCAATTTAATTTTGAAGACAATATTTTTATTCATTTTATTATTTAATGCATTATATCCGGAATTATATAATACATTCTTAAAATAGAATATCCGTATTAACGATATAGAATTTTACCTTACATTGCAATTATAAATAAAGAAAAGCGAAATTGGTTAGATTATTTGTGTTGAGATAACAGGTAATTTACACTAACTCGGAATTTGTGCTTGGTTTTTATGTTTCTTTAGGTTTTGATTTTTAATTTGACATTGATATTCATACGATTCAATTTTGGATTATTATATGCTTTGTACATGATTCATCCAACTTTGTTGCTTACTTCTAACATTGCATTACATAATTCTCATCAAAGGTTTCTTATGAATTTTTTTGTAGGATGCAACGTCTTGAATTTGAAATGTTTGCTAACGAAATCCTATCAAGGCTACCAACAAAGTGTGTTGCTCGATTAAGATGTGTTTCTAAAAAATGGCGTTACGAATTGTCGTCACATTTGTTTGCGATTATACACTATCGCCGTATGGCTAATAACCCTTATCGTAAGGTTATCATGTTGACCAAGTCATCAATTGATATTCATAACTTGATTGGAGGAAAGTTAGACATTTCTTCAAGGAAGATTATTTCCTTCCCCGTTGACACCCATCTTTCCAATCTAATCATTCTTGCTTCTCAGTATGGTATTTTACTGATGTGCATTCAGTGGCTTCCGAACGAATTGATTCTTTGGAATCCAACAACTAACCAATTTTTGAATTTGTGTGATAAGAAACCTAAAATTTTTTTTGATTTAAGGCAAGATGCAGTTGGGATTTATATGGATTCATCTAACGATCTAAAAATATTATTTCTCCAACGTCGTAAGGATGATGTTATACCGCGTTTGTATTCTCGGAACACATGTGAATGGAAAACTTTAACTTTCTTGAAAGGAGCGGATTACGCTTCAAGTTTATATTGGTGGTCTTCCGGAACTTTATGCAATAATGTTTTATATTTTCCATCTCCACACTATTGGACGCCTGCTAAAAGTTATACGATTGCTTTTGATGTGGAATCTGAAACTTTCTCGAAGGTTTCCATACCCCAATCTACTGATGTTATTGGTCGCCAAACCAGTTTTCTCAAAATCCGCAACACACTTCATATGTTTATTGTTGTAGAGACCCCTGAAACAATCGTGAAGCTATATAAATTTGAAGATGAACTATGGTCAGAAGTGTCGTCTTTTACAAACGTAAAGTTATTTTATTCAGTTGATTCATGGCGTAACAAATTAGCTGAGAACAAAGGTGACACTTGGACTGTTCAGATCGATCGGTGTGGTATTATGGATATACAAATTGGAATGAAGGATTCTCAATACTTACGAGACGCAGAGAAATTTCAAGGACTATACAATGTAGAATCGTTTGAAGAGACCGTTGTCTCACCTATTTAGTATTAATTAATTGTCTCACCATTAAGAATAATTATGATCTTTTGAATTTTGTTATATTGTTATTACTTTTCTATTGTAACCCGCAGCAAAAAAAAATAATAAAAATAATACGTTTATTTATCATTAAAATAGAGCGACCCGTGGGTACCATGGGTTATAACCTAGTTATACATTATAAACAAGAAAAAATCTACAAAAAAATAGACAAAATTATACATTATAAACAACACAAAATCTACATAAAATGTCAAGACTGGCTGGAGCTTTTGTCGTCGGAGATTGAGCTTGAGCTTTTCGTTGGAGCTTGAGCTTGTCGTCGGAGCTTGAGTTTTTCGCCGGATCTTGATTGGTACGGTGGTGGTTGGAGGATGGCAGAGGTGATGCTTGATTGTGGTTGACTCGTACGGCCGGAGCTTTTGTCGCTGGAGCTTGACTTGTCGCCGGAGCTTCTCCCAGAAGCAGCCTTCCAAGAAGAAAGGTGACTGTTTTTTTGAGGAAGAGGATGAAAAAGTTTAAGTGTGTTTGTTTGAGGAGGAGAAAGGTGACTGCCATTGGATCATGTTTGCATCAAGGGCCAGGATCAATCGGCTTTTGCAGCACACGGATCACACTTTGAGGAGGAGAAAGGTGATTGCCATTGGTTCTTGTCGCTGCTAATGCCCTTTAAATCCCCAACCGTTAGATCAGGATAAGGATCAACGACTGGGGTTTGGTTTCAGACTCCGGGATGCGAATCGACAAATAGCGGCGACATTTTGCCTGTCGCCGCTAATGGTGTCCTGTTAAAAGTGGTATTTTCATGTAGTGTTTTGCGGTGTATCTAAGCCAAAAATATGTGCAATCTTTTATTTCTACAAGCATCCTTGAGTTGGATAGCCAGATGGACTATTCGGGCAATTAACTCAAAAATAATTGTTAAGTGAATGTTAAATTTTATTAAAAAGAAGCATTACAAAATTATGTGTGATCCCACCATTTAGTCAATTAATAAAATAGGGTAAAGTTCCTGTACAAATAGTCTTATCGTAAAAAACGTACGAAATGCATGAAAAGGTAGAAAAAACGCGGTAGCATTTTCGTAATTGTTTTACCCGTAATTACTCTATAGGATCAAAATTATCCTACAAGATCATTTGTAGAGTAATTAGAATACTCTACAAAATTACCATACGAGATTAAATTACCCTACAAGATCAAAATTACCACACAGGATCATTTGTAGAGTAATTATGATGCTCTACAAAATTACCCTACAAGATAAAATTACCCTAGAAGATCATTTGTATAGTAATTATGATACCCTAGAAAATAACCCTACAAGATCAAAATTCCCTACAAGGTCAGTTTACACAATTACCCTACAAGATCATTTGTAGGGTAATTTTGATAATTATTCTACGAGTAAATAATTACGAAAATTTCACCACGATTTCATACCTCGTTTTGTACGATATTTATATTTGATCTTTCACCTAATAAAATAAGTATGAGACCCAGCCGCTTTTAATATTGATCAATGCCCTATTTCATTGGAGACAATGTCACAAGGGAAAATACTTTTGAAACCTATCACTGCCATTCCGACTCCACCGCCGGTGAACCATCCCCACCCACAAAATTTATTCAAAAACTTATGTTTTCTTTTTTATTATAAGTTTTAATTATGGAGAACATAAAGGATTCTGGTAGGATCATAGTCAAAGAAGATATTGCCAAACCACCTTGTCAGCTTGTCACCACTGCAATCGACCCTTGAGATTAGCTATATTTTGCTGGAATAACCTCATATCTGCGACGAAGGCCCCAGTGAAGAAATGTGAGTCGATCCTCGATCTGCGAGGAAAGCAGATAAACTAAAGGGTGGTATGTACACGGTGGTAGAAACCAAACCTAAAATCCGGGCAAACCACATGATCATGATTTAATTAACTTAAAAAAAAAAAACTATAAGGCTATCTCCAACGCTACAGATGCCCTTAAGCATTCTTAGCTGCCACATCATATCCTTACAAATCGTTAAAAACCTTCCTTTCATTTTCAACCCTACAAATATCCTCACTCTTCTAAATTTCCACCTCATTACCTACTCACTACATACAATTATTAAATAAAAGTTTTTATTTTTTTAGTATGGGTCCACCTTATCACCAAAACCAATACAAACATGCATCCATAATTAAGGGCTTCATTGTTAAGGGTTTTAAAGGGGGTGCACCTATTGGCACACCAATGTGCCTATATGCACACCAAAAAATATTTTTTTGTCTTATATGCACATCCTACAGTGTTGAGCTGTGGCCAAAGCGCGGCGTTTTGGTCCGGTCAACCAGACAAAGACTGACGGGTCTGTTGACCGGACCAAAACGGCGAGCTTTGGCCGCGTTTTGGTCCTGTCAAGCAGACAAAAGACTGACCGGGTGTCTGGTTGACAGGACCAAAACGCGGCCAAAGCTTGGCGTTTGGTCCGGTCAACAGACCCGTCAGACACCCGTCAGTCTTTGTCTGGTTGACCGGACCAAAACATCACGATTTAGCCACAGCTCGACACTGCAGGGTGTGCATATAGGAAAAAAAAACACTTTTTGTGATGGCTATCTACACACTTGGTGTGTAGATTGTTTGAGCCTTTAAAGGGCACCATTCCTCCAATGGTAAGGGCATGTAAAGGCTTCTAAGGACAAGGTTGTTAAGGATGCATTGTAGATAGTCCAAGAATACTGTGTCAGAAAGGCGTCGCAATGTCAAAAAAAAAAAAAAGATATATTAATTATCGGAAGCTTAGTGGAGCGGCCGTCTTTTGATACAATGAGGCTTTCAAATAACCAAATACAGGAGTAACTCTAGGTACAATGTGTTGAGTATTTAACAGTAACCATAGGTACAATGTGTTGAGTATTTAAGCTAGTCTAATTTGAACTATTCTCATACTTATATAGATGATGATGTGTTATACTCATATCTGATCTTTTCAATCTTTATCACTTATTTATATCTCTGATTTCCAACACTAATCTGATCGGAAATTGTCTTCTCTTGAAAGCGTTGCTTTGTTTGGATAGAAATGGTTAGGAAGGGATACTTGAAGTTCCAGATTATACTGAACAAGGAATTGAACATTTTCATCAGACACTTTTTATTGTTTTAAGAATTAGATATTAAAAAAAAAAAAAAACCACCAACCCAATTCAAGACTTGGTACAGCAAACACTTGATTCCATGCCGTTCAAATAATTTGACTCCTAAAAAGACACCAAGTAACTAGATCTATATGCACATAACTAAGTTATCCAAGATGGCTACTAATACATGGAGCATCATCTTTCTTCGACCACGATAGCACTCTAGCAACTTAAGTTTCCGCCAAAGCTGTTTACTTACTTTTTTTGGTGGTGAAAAAGGTTGGACGCCCAACTTTGATTATCAAGCTTGGGCCAAAGATAAGGAATTTGTTGTTTGATTTTCAAACAACGAATCCCTTATCATTGGCCCAAGCTTGATAATCAAAGTTGGGTGTCCCCCTTTTTGTCACCAACAATGTACAACTTGGCTGAAAGCGAAGAAGCTAGAGCTACTATTGTTGCTTATTAATAGCCATCTTGAATCACTTTGTGATGCTATTATCTAGTTACTTGGTGTATGTAAATTAGAGTTTAGATGATGTTGCTATTTATAGAGGGAATTCCAAAAACAATTAGCAAGTTGATGGTTAAAATTTCGAAGAGGATGCATCTTGTGAATTTGTTTATAATTATGAATAAAATAGTATTATTGGAGAGTGACTTTTTCATAAACCTGATTTAAAAAAATAATTGTCTTATTATAAAATTCCTTTCCTCGTTGGTTGGCATCTTGAACGTAATGTACTACAATACCTGTACTAAATGGAAACTTGTACTGCAGAAAAGAAATTGGTTTCTATCACAAAAAAAAAAAAAAAAATTCATTTTTCTCTAGAAAAACCAAGTTCACTTTTGCTGCAAGTTCACGGTTGCTATATTGGTTCAACGCAGCCTCGACTAGTCCGTAAACTCAGGGAATGATGTCATCGAACCTTGTTTGATTGGTCGAGTTTCGTTTAAGGTGTATGTTACAGATGAGATTATAAGATGTTGATGAAGTCATGAATGTGGAGAGAGAGGGGGGCGACAAGGTTAACTTAGTAACTATTAAATACGTCTACCTAATTTTAAATTTATAAAAAATGATTATTACATAGATTAAACAGAAACAATAGGCAAATGTACCTATCGTTTGTAATACAATTTATGTAAAAACCAAGCAAGTAATAGAGAATTAGTAAAGAATCAACAGCACAAAGAGTGTTTCTTTGGGTTTTCGACTCCACCTGGGATGAATTGTAGTTATGTTATTGGTAAGTGGTGTGGTGAATTAATTAAAAAAGTCCGGCTCCTAGCTAGGGTCACTGATGAGTTTTCATGAGCTTTACAAATTATGACTTTAAGGTTAAAATAGAATTAGGTCCGGTTAAAGTTAATTCATTGCCTTTCCTTAGCAAAAACTCATTTTAAAGAGAAATCCCCTAAGTTTGGGTTAAAAACATACAACTACTCTTCTTCTTCTATAACACTATGATTGTCGATCTTTTTAGATATGACCCTTCTCACAAGGAATCACCAAGGATATATTAGGTGCTCCATATAGGTAGCTAATGATACTTGTGATTGATCTTAATTTAACGGATGACGCTATTATAATAAAATATATATAAAGACGTATAGATTTTAACACGGGTTCACCAATTCTTGGTTTACGCCAAGCCTGACATATAGACCGTGTTAGACAAGTTTCATAACCAAGTTTTGGCTTATTATTGAGGCCTAGCATATAGAACGTGCATGCCAACAATAATATCTTTGATAAACGAGGTTTGATCGCAAGATGTGTTTCCACGAGGGCTATTCAAATTGCTCGATTCTCGAGACTCGTTCGATGCTCGATCGAAAAATGTACGAAATTTGCTTGTTCGATTCAGCTCCATTGAAAAAGGCGTTCGGTTTGGATCAATGTGTCTTGAAATGAACCGAGCATGAGCAAAGGTCCGCTCAATTCGGTTTGACTCGAATTATTTTTTTTAATACAAATATGTATATATTAATAAAATAACTAGAGGCGCACATTAATAATGTTTGGTCCAAGATCCAACTAGAGTCCATTTAATTACAGAATTGAAGGCCGATACCAATAGTCCATTGCCCAAGAACCTAGAGTAATTGAGTCAAAATCTCAAAACACCGAATAAGCGTCAATCGATACTCAAGTGTCAACCCGCCATTCAATTTATAAGTCCATAATCCTAATTAAAACCCCCAATCAACCATCATAATTTGAATTCTCTATCGCCAAGATGCCAACTCCCTAAGGTTTTGCTTTAATCAGTTCATTCGATTTCAAACTTCTCATAGATCAAATGTCTGCTTTAATCGATCAACGGTTCATCTTTCCACTCCGATGATCTAATTGGACGAAACCTTAGGGACAAAAACTGCAATTTACTCTAAAAACTAGCAACCCCATCGTCACTTTTCTATTTGTTGTGCGACACTCGATACTTGCTCGGCGTTCGTCCGAAAAATACCTGGTTTGAAAGGTGCTCGTTCGACTTTGGATAGGTTGAAAAAACGCTCGGTTCGATTCGGTTTGGTTTGTAAATGAACTGAGCACGAGCAAAGGTCTGGTCAGTTCTGTTCGACTCGTGAACAGCCCTAGTTTCCACAAATGGGTCAACCACTTCTCCTAAGGATCCCCTACTAGTATATGGGTTGTCACACACCATCAGTGTACTAATACGCTTCACACCACTAAGGCTATCAAGAACACCCACAAAATCAAAGAGGAAAACCAAATCACAAGCCCCATTATCCAATAAAAAGGGTAAAGAGAATTATCAAAGACATAACATACCACTTTACCAAAGGGTGCATGGGTGTGCATGGGGATGCACAGTCGGTCAATCGTGCCCTGTCCTGTCTCCCAACAAGACGTTTTCCTACTTGTCCTTTCTTGGCACATTCGGTTGCAAATTCTGTTATGGGCACAAGTGTACACAACCATCCATGTACAGGTGTCTAGAATTGGCTTGAACAAGTGGTATTCTTGTCGGGTCTTGAAGCTTTCAGTATTTGTCTCATTCGTGCATGAGCGTGCATGGGCATGCACGGCCGTGCCTCTGCACATAGTTACACTTTTGTTGACCACTATTGGGTTGACTTCGTGCTACTTGGTGTCATGTATGGTCGTGCCCATAGTCTAGCATGGGCGTGCATATCTGACAACTTGCTAGTTTCTTGAAATCTTGGATTTTTGACTTGTTCTTTCTAGTCTTTGACTTCTTTTTATCTAAAGATCATAAAACATAAAATTTCAAAATATTAGTGATTTAATTGGTATTTTCAACTATAAAGTCATAAGAAATACTTAAAAGTGTGGATAATTTTGCACCAAAAACATGTGTAATTGATGGCACATCATAAACCACACACTTAAATATTGCTTGTCGCTAAGCAATCTAGCAAGTTTTTGATAAAAATAGTAGGTGATCCAGACGTCTTTGGAAGTTGCCCACCTCTACTGAGTTACAATTTACTAATACTTTTGGGATAACGATGAATCATGACATGCCTACTTGAACTTAGATTATGCATAGTCTTACACACCTCACAATGTTCACTTAACTCTGGGCTATGTTTGGGTAAACAGTTAATATGTGCTTCCAACGTTTCACCCAAAATGTGATTAAACCCTTTGAATCTCTGCTCGAACACATCACTTTGAGAATACATTTTAAATCAATACTGTTTTGACGCTAATAATAAATCGAGAACAAAGACACCTAGAACCTGGAAGTCGTCAACTTACAAGTCGTTAACATATTTCACTACAGTATACCATTGGCTCCTGAAAACACTAATCCTGTAAACCAAAATTAATACCGTAAATTAACTACCTAGAACTCCTGATTAACCACAAACATGATGAATAACCTAGAACCCAAATTGGACATCATAAACAGTACACCGAGAACCAAAGCAAACATCGTAATTCCCGTAAACACTACTTGTTTCGTGAACCAATTGAAACCTACAAACTACTGCCTGTGATCTAATGGAAGCCAAAAATTAAACTAAATGACATGTCTACTAGTTTGCTTAATTAAATCACCTATGAGCTTGCTAGCTTAAAATAATTGTCCTGCCTGTATATTAGTTTGCTTAATTAATTCACTAGCTAGCTAGCTTGCTTAATGGTTGAATTTTTGACGAGCTAGGTTGCCAGCTTGCTTGAATTCCCGTTGAATTCATGACATGCTAGCTAGGGTCAGCCTTGTAGACTTTCGAGACTAGGCAAGGGCATAAGGATTCTGGATTCCAAAAAATAGTGCCTTCAATATTTTCAAAACCTTTTATATTGTATATGTGTATAATGTGTATAACTGTATTAGGCACAAATACTAAACAAAACTATATTTATTGCAATGTCCTTCTAAAGAACAAATTTAAGAACAAAAAAGGCCAAATTTCACGTCAAGCGCTATGTCATTTCTCTTTAATTTAGGCCGCCATGGTAACCATAAAGCCGTGTGCGCTCATTCCACTCAATGGTGTCGCTGATAAGGGAAAATTAGAGGCGAAATTAGGGGAAATTAATGATGCTACAAGAATGATACAAGCTGGTTAACGAATTTTTTTATAGTAATCACTATTTATTGCGAGTTACTCAATCATTGTTTGCCGTATATCCCTAATTGATTTTATACCAATTCGAAAAGGCCCTCCAATTTATAATTTGTTTGGACCTTCGAAAACGTTGGACAGACCCTAGTGCTAGCTAGCATGTTTGCTAATTCTTTTCAACCGTCAAATTGAGAAGGTGTTTGTTTGGTAACTTTGAATTCTTATTTAATTAATTACAAACAACTTCAATCATCAATCTCCCCTACAGCCTTCAATCCCAACCACTTCTGTAGTTTTGAGACTTTCCCTTTTTCCTTCGAATTATACCGCAACTAGTATCAAGCCTTCCCGCGCGTTTCGGAAGGTGCGTAAAACCATGCCAACTGGTAAGATTACCCATGCATTGCAACGGAAACTTGGACCCTTATAGTTCGTCTATTATGGTATCGAGACTCAGTATCTTTTAGTTAAACTATTTACATTCTAATCCATTACCAACCATATTACAAACACGATAACCATTTGTAAACCGAACATATTTTAACACAGATGATGATAAACAATCAACGGTTCAAATAACTTCGAATAGAAAACATTTTTTTTTATTAGATTTAAAAACTATTCAATGCAACTGCATTGAGCGTTTACTTGTAATCCCCATTTTACCAGTCCTTGAAGCTTCCAATCTTTAATTATCATCTACTCTTACACAATGTATCAAATCATCAATGTCACAATTCTCATATTTTTCTCCGGCATTACCAAAGCCCTCATCTTGTACCCCCAAATCAATAATCTCAATTATAGCCTGTTGGTGCAGTTGTCTGTCGACTACATCTTAGTTCGAGTCTTAGGCTAGGGCTGATTGTATAGTGAACGAAAATCAAGAAACACATGAGTTAGATAGGTCCGCTTATATGTCATGTCCGTATATGGGAACCTATTTGGTTAGGTCCGCTTATTCGTACATGTCCGTATATGGGAACCTACCTGTTCAGGTCCGCTTATACGAACATGTCCATATAAACGAACCACCCAATGTAGGTCCGCTTATTTGTCAGGTCCGCTTATATGGACATGTCCATATAAGCGAACCACTCTGGCCTATATATAGGGGTCATATAAGCGGATCTAATAAGAGAAGTTAAGTGGTGTTACGGCGAAGCCCTGCCAGTTTGTCTCCAGAGCTTGTACATTGTTAGCATATCAATAAAAGAGACGTTAAATAGTGAAATCAAGCTAAACAAAGACTGAATCAATGAATTCCGCCTCTGATTCAGTCTGAGCACTCTTCTGATCGACTCGTCAGGTCATATAACGTTTCTACAAGTGGTATCAGAGCTCAGGAGGAAGAGTTCTTACTGTTTAGTTCGTTTTCGCTCAAAAATTCTGATTTCTACACCTTCTTTCATCATTAGATCAAGTTTTAACGGACAAAACATGCTCAAAATTTCACAGATTGTGTATTATAAGTCATTAACAAACCCTGGAAAGTTTCGGACCAAAATACGGACTAAAAATGGATCAAATGACCTTCGGATTTAGGTTCGCTTATTCGGACACCTGATAGGTCCGCTCTTGTGTACATCAGTAGGTCCGCTCTTGTGTACATCAGGAGATCCGCTTATTCGAACATCAGGAGATCCGCTTATTCGAACATTAGGAGATCCGCTTATTCGAACATTAGGAGATCCGCTTATTCGAACATCAGCAGGTTCGCTTATTCGAACATCAGCAGGTTCGCTTATTCGAACATCAGCAGGTTCGCTTATTAGAACATCAGCAGGTTCGCTTATTCGAACATCAGCAGATTCGCTTATACGAACTCAGTGGTTTCGCTTATACAAACATAAGTAATTTCGCTCCAACAGACATCAGTAATTCCGCTCTTGTGTCATTCACATCTTGGGATTTCGTTTCTGTGACATTTTAGAAAACGTGTCGGGATTATTTGAAATATGACAAAAATGTTTGATGAAAAGGAGAATGAGTTTATTGAAAGGTTAAATAGATATGGTTGGTATCAAATGAGCGTATATGAACAAGATGATAAGAAGATTTGGATTCTTAGACTTGAAAGATTTGCATGTCAAAAAGATGAGACCGTGAAAGAGATGGAAAGGAGATTTGATTACTTGATGGACAAGTTAAAATTGTTTGGAATAAAATTGACAGATACTGAAAAGATATCAAAGTTTGCAGATGCTTTACCTGCCGAATGGGATGATGTTTTAAAGAAGTTAAAACAAGAGCCTAAATTTTCAAAATTACATCCATCTGATTTCATCAATAAACTTCAAAAGCATAGTTATGAAAATTCTGATAAGAAGAAAAAATTGATGAATAAAATCAAAGGGAATCTAGATGAATTGAATTTGGGAAATCTAGATAAAATCAATTTGGATGTAATTACTGAAATTGATAAGAAAATATGTATGTGTTTCACTGCAAAACATAACATGAAATATGACTTTAAAAGGGGATGTTATATTGATGAAAATTTAAATCCTTTTGATTTTGTTAAAATTGTTTGTGCAGGAACATACAAGACAGAGACAAAGGAAATATTAAAGAATGAAGAATCTGTGAAGAATGAATCTTCAAATTCTGAATCAGTGTGCTCCAAATGTGACAACGTTAAGACTGACAATGAAAAACTCTTGAAGGATATGGAAAGTTTGAAATCGGATGTCAAGAAGTTGAAAGATGAGAAGCAAACTGATGTAAAACAGATTCTGGATTTACAGGGAAATTGTGAAAAGCTAAAAGCCGAAAATGTTAAACTGTTAAATGATTTGAACAGTTTGACATCAGAAAACAAGAAGTTGAAAGAAAAAGTAAAAGTTTTTGAAGAGAAAATTAAAAGTTTTGAAAATGAAAAATCAAAAATTGAAAAAGATTTTCAAAGTCAAATAAAAATTTTAGAAGATGAGAGAGATATGTTTGGTAAAAACAATCTTGAAAAACAAATTGAAATCAATTCTCATCTTGAAAAGATTATTCGACTTGAAAAAGAGGCAGAATGTGCTCAAAAGAAAATCAATGAATGGGAAGAAAAGTTGAAGGTGTTTGTGAATACTTCAACTATTCCTTGCCCAAAACCTGTTAATTCAGTTCCAATAAGTGACAATGTCACAAACTTTGACAAAGTCAAAGTTGAAGATTGTGATGAGAAATCTGATGATGAAAATGAAAAAATGAAGAAAAAGAATTTATTTTTGAAGTTAAAAGGAAAGTTTCAAGAAACTGTTCCGCAATCAACTGAAAAGGGAGAATGCTCTAAGCAAAAACCTTTGAAGAAGAAAGTGGAACAAAAACAAAAAGAGAAAATTTTGAAAAATGTTCAAAAAGATAATAAAAGCTCATCAGATCGATCATCCAATCGCAATGAAAAATTACAAAAATTGAAAAATGAAAACTCTAAAATTGTTGGTAATAAGTGGTGCAGGTCGGACCACAGTGCTCAAAAGTCAAATCCAGCAATCAAGAAGAGAAAAGAGTATCACCAAGCAAAACAGTGCTTTGATCTGAGCGTTTGGTGTGAAAATGGTGATTGGTACGATAACAGAGTGTGTTACCGATGTGGTTATCAAGGACACATTGCTGTTAACTGCCAAGGTTGGAGTTATGAGACGAGGAGATGCTTTAATTGCAATATCAGAGGTCACATTGCCAGAGATTGCCCAAGGAAATCAAATGAAAGATTGAGGGTTAATTCTCAGAAGATGGCAAAGAAATCAGTGAATGTCAAGCCCAAAGAACAGAAGGTTCAAGAACCTAAAGTTCAAGAAATGAAAGTGAAACTTTCTCAGGGGCAGAAAGACAGACTGAGGAAGAAGAGAAAGAAGGCTAGAGAGTATCTAGAAAAGATCTTGTCCTCGGATACAACTGGTAAAACAGATAAAAGTTCTGATAAATCGTCTTGCTCGCCAAAGAATGACAAATCAAGCAATACGAATTCATCGGATACAAATCTGAGGACGAAAGAAGAAAAGAAGAAGAAGAAAATGGTCGGCGAGGAATCTGACTCATCAAAGTCAGACAAGCCACATTCAGGCGATGAATCTGGTGTGGTAAAGCCAGAGGAGCCATGTGTTGAGGTAAAAAGTGGTGATTCCGGTTTAACAATGAATGATGAAAATTTTCCATCATTGTCAAATGGAATTTCAAAAGCACCCAAGGACCGTCAGGCTTGGGTGAAACTTTTTAAATAGAAAAACCTGACTTGCCGGAGATCCCAAGTTGGTAATCGTGGATCATGAATCGGCATCATTCTTTATCATGTTTGTATAATGTGTTTTTGAGAAGTTTTGCAGGACTTGCCGGAACTCCCAGGTTTGTAAGCGTGGAGTAGGAATCGGCACCTTGAGAATTCAACCAACAGATGGTAAATTGGTTGAAAAGCAGGTTTAAGTTTATGTTTGTGATTTTTACAAGTGGTTCAGAATTTGGATCAGATTGATCTTATACGTGTTAAATCAGGGACATTAAGTTGTATCTGATTTTCTACAAATGGTTGAAAAACAATGTGATGATTTGATCACCAATTTTACAAGTGGTAAAATCAACAAAACTTATTTTCCGGAAAAACCATTTGATTAAAACAAACTTAAGTGTTTTGAAATCAGCATGGGAAAATGTTTTGTTGTGAGGGGGAGTTCTGATTGTTTATGCCAGGTGGATGGAGAATTGAAGTGATTCTCATCATGTTGTCAAGTTTGTACAGTTTATTTCAAATTTTCTCAGAAAATCAAAATTGAAACATATTTTGATTTTAGGGGGAGAAAAATTTTTAAAAATTTGAAAATGTCAAAAACATTGAAAAATTTAAAAATGAGTTTTGCTGAAACAAGAGGAAATGATAGAAAATCAGTGGACTATCACAGCATGCTAAAGAAATGTAAAGTCTAAAAAGTGATAAATGGTCTCACTAACGATGTGACGATAGGCTCAGCTAGACTAGTAGATTTGCGATAACGATACAAACTTAAATGAAAAAGCCTAGTTCTAGTGGGAAACATGGTTGAAAGCATAGTACTTAGTTTTATCCTTCTTGATTGTGTACCTGCTCGGTAATCGCTGATTGTCGAAAGACATAAAACTGGTTAAGTTTGTGAACTTTCACAACTTTGCTAAAAAGTCGCTGTGATTGTGCATTTCATTTTGCAAAGATTTAAACTTGTTTTATTTCTTTATTTTGTTTAAGCATCGGACATCCTCTGCGTATACGTGAGTATCGACCTGGATGTTGTTGCCTAAACGTTCTGCTTTATTTTCTTTGGTGTTTCGTTTAAGCTTTGGATCACCTCTGCGTATACGGGAGTATCGACCTGGTGGTTAAAGCCTAAACAACTTCAACTTATTTTTATTTTCTTATTTTGTTTAAACATTGGACTTTCTCTGCGTATACGGAAGTATCGACCTGATTGTTAATGTTTAAACATTCTACTTTGTTTTAGCACAAATCACAGTCGATAAAAGTTTAAAGGCATTACTTGAGTCAGTGTATTGCATGATGAGGGGATATGCTGAGATTGTGGGGTCCATAAGAACTTAGTGCTATCTAAATATACCTTAACGTATCGGTAAGCATGTCAAAAGTTTTTAGATTGAGCTTAAGAGGACAAACATATCGTCAATCAATGTGAATCGTTTAGAGCTTAAAACGATTAAGAGCTTAACGGTGCTTGTGTTTTGTCTAAAAACTGATCTGATCCTTTTTCGCAAACTCACAAAAATATGTTTGTACATATTTCATTTCTGCATTTAATTTCTGTTATTACATTTATGTTTCATATTGTGAAAAATCCAAAAAGATTTTCGACAACTAATGTTGGAAAGCTGATATTCAAAATCTCAACGGCTAAACATGATGAACAGATGGGTTGGTTAATTGATTTGAAATGTTTAGATGATTCATTAGTTGAATCAGATTTAGAAATGTTTTAAAGTTTGATAAGTAGTCTTAAATGTTTAGTTGATTCATTAAGTTGAATCACAACAGTGTTGGTTTGTAAATTGTGTGTTTGAGATGTGTAGGTTTCTGATCCTGTTGCTACGGAAAGCCAGGAGATGCATCAGAACCTGAGAAGAGCTTAAACTGAAAAAGCCAGGATTTGATTTCAATGGTGATAACAAATTCCAGACAGCGATCCCAGTTTGATGATAGGGGGAGTCTGATGAGAGTTAGAGCCAGAGAAAGATCCGGGTATATGATTCCAGGAAGAGTTCCTGAAGAAGACCGATCAAGATTGAAGAGTTGTTAGGTTGAAGACTCTCACTGAAGATTCCGTCAACATTCAAGGGGGAGTCTGTTGGTGCAGTTGTCTGTCGACTACATCTTAGTTCGAGTCTTAGGCTAGGGCTGATTGTATAGTGAACGAAAATCAAGAAACACATGAGTTAGATAGGTCCGCTTATGTGTCATGTCCGTATATGGGAACCTATTTGGTTAGGTCCGCTTATTCGTACATGTCCGTATATGGGAACCTACCTGTTCAGGTCCGCTTATACGAACATGTCCATATAAACGAACCACCCAATGTAGGTCCGCTTATTTGTCAGGTCCGCTTATATGGACATGTCCATATAAGCGAACCACTCTGGCCTATATATAGGGGTCATATAAGCGGATCTAATAAGAGAAGTTAAGTGGTGTTACGGCGAAGCCCTGCCAGTTTGTCTCCAGAGCTTGTACATTGTTAGCATATCAATAAAAGAGACGTTAAATAGTGAAATCAAGCTAAACAAAGACTGAATCAATGAATTCCGCCTCTGATTCAGTCTGAGCACTCTTCTGATCGACTCGTCAGGTCGTATAACGTTCCTACATAGCCCCTTGATTAGATTTGATCTCCTACAGTTCTTCGATTATGCTTTTGCATAATCTTCTTCAAACCAAAAAATATGACATTTCTTTCTACCATATATTCTTTTACTCACCTAAAAAATAACATAACCCTCACTCATCTTACCATCAAACTTGCCATATTTATACAAAATTTATTTAGTGTCAACAACCCATGATTAGAAAGATGTAGTCCAAAGAGCATCTTCACCTTCTGGGTTTACAGTTAAAATATGTTTTACTTATTAAGAAGTCAAAATTGATGGGCCGAAGTTGTTGTTTTCTGTTGTCATCATAACACAACTACTAAAAGCAATGAAGTTTAACACTTTCCACTAATTCCTCGTGGATTCAACACCCTACTTGCTTTTTACTAGTAAAGGTGATTAGGAAATTTTTTAATTATATTTTTTACTGACCTTACATCAATCAAAATGGCGCCGTTGCCGGGGAATCGGTGCGCTTAGTGTTAGTTGTTTTTCTTTAAAAAAATTATTAAAAAACCCAAAAATATTTTCTTTCTTTTGTTTTTTTTTTTGTGTGTTTCGTTCAGTATTACGCTTGGTTTCCTGTTTGTCTTTGTGCAGGTGACACCAGTGTTGCATGCATACTAGGTTTTCAAAGAAATCTTCACCACTTTTGTTTGATCCAGAAATTGAAAAGACTGGACGACAAAATCGTGTTCTCCTATGTTCAGCAGTAAAAGCTAAAGCTTTTTCATCAACCGTTGCTCAAGATCTTGAATAAGCAGCTCGTGAGATGGCTGATCAAGCTAAACAACCAAAGAAGCAAGGTTAGAATGCCCTAATTCCTCCAATTCCAGATCCACCAATCCATCAAAACCAAAACTAAAACCAAAACCAAAACCACAATCAACCCCAGAACCAAAACCAAAATCATCCACCAGCAGACCCACTTCCATAATTTAACCTGGCCCCACAAAACCAACCTGGAAATCAACAATTCCAACATGGGAAAATTGTCCATCTTAACAAACCACAACATCAACACGGGTATAATGAGGGTCCCCAATATAGAAAGGAAGTGTCCACGCTTGGGAATCCGGTTAGGAAGAAGAGGACAATCAGAACCTATATGACGGGAGATACGCTGACTATAGGTATGATGAATGGTACAACATGGATCAAGGATATCCACTACAACAACAGGGAAATCAAAGAAATCACATCCAGAACCCAAACCCTAACAACCAAGTTCAACATGGAGTCCCACAATTCAACGCGGGGAATCAAAGGGGTAACAATCGTTTTAGGGGTGATAAGTTGCAGTTTGTTGATGGTGTCCCACATGTAATTCAAAGAGCTCCGTTTCAAGGAGTTGAAAGTCATTGTCCACCGATCATAGTGCCAAATTCGTCGGCCATAGTTACACATGTTGGGCATAATGATAAAGCTTTTGAGGTGATGCCTCAATATTTAGGCCATCTTCTGGAATTCTATGGCAAAAGGACTGAAGAACCGTACTTGCACATTGCAAGTTTTGACTTGATTTGTCAAACTATTGGGGAGGGGGTCCGGTTTTATAAAGGATGAGGTGAAGCTAATGTTATTCCAATTTACCCTGAAAGATAAAGCACGCAATGGTTCGCAACATTACCTCCAGGTAGTATTTATACTTGGCATGATATGCAACAAGTTTTTTGGAAGAATATTACACAATGAATAGAATGAGTAAAGCTCGGGAATCAATCAGAGCATTCCAACAACATTTAGGGGAAACATTCCAAGAGGCTTTCACATGGTTTAAGGAGTTGCTTAGGAAATGCCCACATCATGGTATTTAAACATGGGAGTTAATCAAAGCATTTTATGATGGGCTACTTCCTGATGATGTTAGAGCTCTCATGGCCATCAGCAATGGTACATTTTTCACGAATACAGAAGCTGTGGATTGGGCGTATTTGGAAAGACAGAGTGCCATTTTAAAGAGGCAGGCGCAGTCTAGTAGGAAGGCAAAACTGGTGTTAGCAAAATCAGTTGACTTTGAAGATGAAGAACGGGGCTAGAAACTTAAACACCAAAATTTACTTTCAGAGCGACAAGTGACTCAGATGAAGTTGGGAAAGGAAACCGAAGTTAGGGCAGCTAATACATTTTCGGTGTGTACAAATTGTGGTGAGTTAGGACATCAGGTTGGAGAGTGTCCCGCAAATATGCAAATATAGGTCAAAATGAATAGGTGAATCAAGTATATGGTGAACAAAAAACAATATGATATGAAATCGAATACATATCACGCAGGTTTGCGGAATCACCCAAATTTTAGTTATGGAAATGCTGCTAATCAACTGAACCTTAATTTTCAGGTACTGAATCAAGGGGCATAGCAGTATCAGGAATGTCAAGTAAATTACTCTTAAGGTAATTACTCGCAAGGAAATTACCAGAATCAGGGCCAGTATAATCAAGGGTCCCAAGTCACCAACCAACATGAAAATCAAGGTAACTATCAAGGAAGTTGGAGAAATCAAGTTAATCAACAAGCTAACTCCTCTAGTATTAGTGGTGAAACAAGCGATACAAAATTGGATGTTATTATGAAGTTCGTGAAGGGCATTCAAAAAGATAATAAGGTCCGAGAGAAAACATATGAAGCAATGCAAAAGCAGTTAGGCCAGTTAGCAGACGATATGGCTCAGCTGAGAAGAGATCCAGGTAAGTTACCAAGCAACCAAATATCCCCTGCAGTAATTACCATGTAGTGGTCGATGAACGACGGTGGGGCTGAACGACGTTGGTCAGATGGTCTGATACCTTTGTAGGCTAAGGTAATTTCTTAATCTAATAGAACGATTTTTTGTGCAATTTGCGTTTGGTCAGGGTTTTAGGGGTTCGACGGGGTTTAGGGGGTTCGACGATGGTTCGATGGCGTCTTCAGGTGGTTCGACGATGGTTTCAGGGGGATTGACAGTGTTTTCATGTGGTTCGACGGTGGGTGTTGAGGTGTAGGAGAACTTAGCTTCTCAAGTGCAGGAGGCCTCAAGGTAGTGGTGGTTCTCGTGGTTTTAGGTGGTAGGTAAAGGTTGATGGTGGTGGTGATTCCGATGGTGATAGGTGGTGAGTGAAGGTGTACGACTGTGGTTGTCTTGGGTGGTTTTTAGGCGGTGGTTGAAGGTTAACGGGGGTAGTGGTTGTTAGGCGGTAAGTGAAGGTATACGACAGCGGCGGTGGTTGTTGTTGTGATGCACGCGGCGGTGGTTGTTGTGGTGCACGGTGGTGGTTGTTATGGCGATTGTATACCGGTGTATGCCTTAGACCCGGTACGTGATTCGTGTTCTTCGACCCAAAGTTTGATTAGTGTTCTTTGATATAAAAGCTCTCACAAACTGCAGATATTGGGACGGCGCCGACAACAAATCTGACGGTGGTGGTTGATGACTGGCGACAAATCTGAGGCATTTGTGGCTGTCTCCAAGTTTAATGGTTGTTAAATCATAGTGTGTTTCAATAATTTAATTGATCGGAGACGGAGTTGGAGTTCATCAGATGTTTAAAAAAGTTGTCAGTGCTGCTTATTCGATTATGGACATTTTTAGTGCAGGTATTTGTTTTGTTATTTGTGTTGATTGTGTTTGATTTTAAATATTTTTATATGCTTTAACCACAAGTACGTTTTGTCGAATGTTTAATTTTAAGTGTCGATCAAGGATTATCAAGTTTATTCATGGTTACTTTTGAGATATCAACTTTGATGATATTGAACCACTGTTTTTATAAACATGATGTGAAAATATTAAATATCTGGATTTGCGGCGGTGAGACGGATATTTTGGTTTGTTTACATCGGGGTTTTATTGGTTTAGTTTTGAACGGTTTTACATTGGGTTTTTTCAGGTTGCACGCCGACGTTGGGCATTTCCCTTTACGAAGATAATGAAGATCTAGATTCAAAGATCGAAGACATTTTTGTTTTCTATATATGTAATGTATTTTTATGTATAAAAACATGGTGTATATATATAGTATAATTGTGCATGCCGGCATCGTGGCGATACCATGGCGAATCGAACTGGTTCTTACGAAACAATTATTTTCGATCGATGTAGAACGATATTTACAAAATTAAACAAATGATTATGAGTGGTTAAAAACAATTTTTGTGTGGTATTTATTATCTTTTACTTGCGCAAGATATTTCCTTTTGCAACACTTGTAATATACGGAGTACATAACCTAGTATGTGTTATATATATATATATATATATATATATATATATATATATATATATATATATATATATATATATATATATATAGGGAGCCGCTAGAATAAGAACCACCTCCAGTTATGAGAACCATGAGAACCACTCTCCACCAATCATAATCAGCCAACAAAAAGGGTAGTTTGGTCATTTACCCTAAATGTCTAATCTCACCCCTCTCTCTTCATTTAATTCACATCCTCTCACCTCTCTCCTCTCTCCTTTATTTTAAAGTTGCAGACTCTCTCTCTTCATTTTTGTTTTTTGAAACACTCTCTCTCTCTCTTTTATCCTCTGATGAAGAAGATGAAGATCATCATCTCCATCATCTTCAGGGTTATGAACACCACCATCATCATCGACAGCTTATGAACACTCTCTTCTCTCTGCTACTCCGGTGACCGGAGATGGTGACCGAAGGGAGGGTTTTAGTGGTGGAAATGGTGGGTTTGGCCGGTTGGTCGGCGGCGGTGGTGGTGGGTCAGCCCCACCCTGTGACGGCGACGGTGGTGGTGGGTCACCCACACCCCTGTAACGGCGACGGTGGTGGTGGATCAGCCACACCTTGTTGGTATTTCTTTGATATTTTTTTTGGTTTAGATCTGTTGATATTGACTTTTCTGAGGTTGAATCTGGGTTTGAATCTATGGGGTTTTGACTTTTCTTGATGGTTTGTTTTTTACGATGATGTTCTTGATCTGTTGAATTTTTTGTATGTGTTCTTTCTTTTTCTGGGTTTTGAATGTTTGAATCGGTTGAAGCTTTTGGCCTGTGTTCTTGATCTATGGGGTTTGAATGTTTGATATGTGGGTTGAATGATGTTCAGGTTCCTTGTGGGTTTTGAATGTTTGAATGTTTTACGAGGTTCAAAATCTGAGGTTTTTTTTATCCGATCCGTATGTTCAGGTTCCTTGTGCCATTTTTTGGTGTGTTTAAATCGGTTGAATCTGGCGCCTTTTTTTTATCCGATCCGTATGTTCAGGTTCCTTGTGCCATTAAAGTCCCTGACTTTTGATCGGTTTGGATTTGGGGAGGCGATGATGAAAAAAAAAACGTTGATTTTGATGACGATGGCGCGGCAAAGACGGTGGAGGGTAGGTTTTTTGAACCTTCAACCCCATTTTGCAGCCTTTTTTATTATCGGAAAATCTGAGCCAAACCCTTTTTTTTTTCGAGATACGCTTTTGTTTTGTTGTTGTTGTTGGCTTTTTATATTCTTTTCCCCCGTCGATGACGATAAAAATCTATCCGAGACACCTACCGACTTTGCGATTTATGGGTGCGTTCGTCTTGTGTAAACAAGTTTTCGTGTAAACGTAAAACGTAAAGAGTTTTAAATGTAAACGTAAAAAAATTAAAACGTAAACTTTTTAATGTAAAACGTAAACTTTTTTAACGTAAAACGTAAAAACATGAACCGTAAAAAGTTTTACGTAAAACGTTTTACGTAAAACGTAAATCGTAAAAAGTTTTACGTTTTAACGTAAAAAGTTTTAACGTAAAACGTAAAAAGTTTTACGTAAAACGTTAAACGTAAAAAGTAAAAAGTTTTAACGTAAAACGTAAAAAGCTTTACGTAAAACGTAAAAAGTTTTACGTAAAACGTAAAAAACCGGCCCGTAAAATGTAAAAAAACATAAACGTAAAAATGTTAAAGTAAAAAACCGGCCCGTAAAACGTAAAAACGGCGTTAAAAAATTGGCGCGTAAAAAACGGCGTTAAAAAATTGCCTCGTAAAAACGGCGCGTTGAAAAAACCGAGGTTCAAAAACGGCGCGTAAAAAACGGCGTTAAAAAATTGGCGCGTAAAAAAACGGCGCGTTGAAAAAACGGCGCGTAAAAACGGCGTTAAAAAACGGCGCGTTGAAAAAATGACGCGTGAAAAAGTCGGGCGCAAGACGGGTCGTAAAAAATTGTCGCCTAAAAAACGGCGTTAAAAAATTGGCTCGTAAAAAACGGCGCGTTTGAAAAAACGGCGCGTAAAAAAACGGCGTTGAAAAATTGGCGCGTAAAAAAACGGCGTGTTAAAATAACGATGCTTGAAAAAACCCGGCGTAAAAACGGCGCGTCAAAAAAACGTAAAACGTAAAAAGTTTAACGTAAAACTTAAATTGTAAAAATTATAAAAAATGTTTAAAAAAATCTGAATTTTAAAATGTTTTTAATAAAAAAGTTATGTTTAAAAAAAAATAATAATATAATAAAACAAAAAACTAATAAAAAACAATAAAGATAAAAAGACAAAATAGAGTTATTTTACTAAATTACCCTTTTGGATTATAATATTAAAGACACAATAAGACAAAAACCATTTAATATTAATTTTTGTAACTTTTAATCTCATCCATCCATCAAGTTGATCAAAGGGCTAGAAAGTGGTTCTCATGGTTCTCATAACTGGGAGTGGTTCTCATTCTAGCGATCCCCTATATATATATATATATATATCAAGTGTAAGGTTCATTGGGGAACACTAAAAAAGTGGGGAACCGGGGAACACTCTTAAAAATTTAACTTAACATGTTAAAAATTATTTTTTTAAACATCTTTTTCGGCGCTTCTTCTTATATATACTTGTAGAAGCATTTTTAATAAAAAAAAATCAAAAACTAAAAATATTAAAAAAAAAACAATTAAAAAAGGATAAAAATTGTTTTTTTTAGAAAAAATATTTTTTTACTCGACTAGATTCTCCTCCTTTTTATAAAGAAAAGCGCTGAAAATTTAAAAAAAATAATATTTTTAACATGTTAAGTTAATTCTATAAGATAAAATTGTTTTTTAAACATTTTTTTATATTTTTAGTTTTTGATTTTTTTTATCAAAAATGTTTCTACTTGTATTTATAAGAAAAAGCGCCGAAAAAAATTAGAAAAATATTTTTTTTAACATGTTAAGTATAATTTTTAAAAGTGTTCCCCCGTTTCCTACTTTTTTAGTGTTCCCCAATGAACCCTCCCCTATATATCAAAAGTATATCATATGTCTTAACCTACGACGCGTACGTGATGGCAAATCGCACGTTATGTTTAAAAAAAAACAAAATCGCATGTACCCTAAATTTGTGAAATTGCATGTATGAAACTAAAAAATAAAAGTACATGTTCATTTAATTATGGAAAATCGCATGTATGTTTAATTATGGAAAGTCGCAAGTACAAACATAATGTAAAGTCACATGTAGAAAAATGAAGAAAATGGGGAAATCACATGTTGTAAAGAAAATTTCGCATGTTGTAAGGCAATCGCGTACGCAGTGTACGTTAAGACAATTTGTACAATAATAGGCCTATATATATATATATATATATATATATAGGGAGGAGCTCATGCGAGAACCACCTTTATTGTGAGAACCGCGAGAACCAATGTGAACACAACCTAAAATAGCTAAAAAAACCTAAACCCCCCCAAAAAAAAACCTAACCCCCCCCCCCCCCCCCCCAAAAAAAAAACCTAACCCCCTCCCCCCCCCCCCCCCCCCCCCAAGCTAAATGATAAAAACTAAAACCTCCAAAAAAACCTAAAAAAAAACTAACCCCCCCCCCCCCCCCAAAAAAAAAACCTAAACCCCCCTCCCCCACCCCCCAAAAACCTAAACCCCCCCCCCCCCCCTAAGCTAAATTGCTAAAAACTAAACCCCCAAAAAACCTAAAAAAATCTAAAAAAACTCTTAAAAAATCAAAAAAAAAAAATCTAAATTTTTTTTTTAATATTTTTTATGTTAAAATAGCTACTTTTAAAAGCCAAAAAAAAAACTTTAAAAAACTTTTTTTTTCTTCGAAAAGTAGCGATTTTTTTATAAAAAATATTAAAAAAAAAAATTTGTGTGATTTTTAGCTATTTTTAGGCATTTTTTGTTGTGTTCACATTGGTTCTCGCGGTTCTCGCAATAAGAGGTGGTTCTCGCATGATCTTCTCCCTATATATATATATATATGAGGATCTTACAAAACACTAATTATTGCGAGAACAAAATGAACAACTCTAAATCACTAAATTTTGAAATTTAAGGTTCATATTTTTTAAATTTTGTGTTTCTTATATGTGTATTATATATACATAAAAAACCATATATTTTTACCTACACATAGCCTACATACATGTAGGTAATTTAACCTATATATGTGTCAAACAAACCGAACGAACACGAACAAGGTCATTTTCGTGTTCGTTCATTAAGGAATTAACCCATTCATGAATTGTTCACGAACGCTTATCAAACGAGGATTTTGTTGGTGTTCGTTCATTAAAAGAATGAATGTGTTCATGAACTGTTCACGAATATTACCCGAACGCAAACAAACACAAGAACACAAATAATTTTCTTAAACATACATGAACACAAACGAATGATGATACACTCAAACAAATACAGACGAACATATATTCATTTTAGAATAAAATCAACATTTCTCATTACAATGATTACAAAGAATCCACTAAAAATAAATATGTATTTGATATAATTTTCCGAACATAGTTGACATAATTGTCGTAAACGTAAATAACACAAAAATTAAAAAGTTTCTCAAGCTTTAACACAATTGAAATTGAAATTAAAATGGTCAAATGAGGGATGTTGGAGGTGTATAGCATAACCGGTTTTCAAAATGTCTAAAAAACATAAACCAATGGAATAAAAATATAACATATAAAAACCTTTAGGTTAACAAACACAAATGAACATATATGAACATATATGAGCAAATATAAATGAACACATTACCAAACGTTCACGAACATAAACGAACGAACGCATCATCTGTTCATTCTTAACGTTCGTGTTGTTCATTTAATAAACGAACGAACATAAACGAATTTCCCGCCGAACGGTTTACGAACTGTTCGTTGAATATTCGGTTCATTTACAGCCCTATCTATATGTGTGGGTTATATAAAACCTGAAAAATTCTCATATTTTGTTTTGAATTCTAGTGTAAAAACAATAAAGCATATATTTGTAACATTTCCATTTACGTTTTAGGTTTTAGGTTTTGAGTATTGAAAAAATGGGTCGTTCATTTTGTTTGCGTGTCCTCGCAATATTTAGTGTTCTGCATAGAACCTTCCCCTATACATACACTTTATAACAATGAGAAGGTAGATAAACTTAGAGAAAAAGCATGAAGAAAGAATCAAATTTTTTTTTTTCAATTTTACCCTTTCTTTTGAGGCACTAGGTAAAACATATTTTCACCTTCTGGGTTTACAGTGAAAATAAGTTTTACTTATTAAGAAGTCAAAATTGATGGGCCGGGGTTGTTGTTTTCTATTGTCATCATAACACAACTTTAACAATTTGTGATAGTCTGTCAAGTAACACATTCCAAATTCATGAAACCTTATGAACGACCCAAGAAACCACTAAATCACAGCTAACCACAACCACCGCTACCACCATCGCCAAGTTATTCCACCACTACCACCAATACAACCACCACAAATACGTTCATAAAAGAATAAAACCAATCGTTGGCTTAGATGCACAGTTCCCCATCACCAACAAAGCATGGCTCAGCGCCGCCATGGCTGCAACTGAAGTTGCCATGCCAAGTAGTAGGGGACCATATATGAAGGATGGAATACATTAGCAGCGACAAGTCTCCGAAAGACCATTTGTAACCACACAGCTTATCAGACATGTTGACTGATACCGGTGACGTTCTATGTGTGTCCGGAAATCGTACTCCAACATCCAAAATCTCTTTAGATTTGTGACTTTCTAGATAGAGAAATAATAGATCCAAATAAAAATACAGAAAGTTCTTAGAATTCATTATGTCATTGAATTCTATACTTTATTTTTATTGACTTATGTATTCAATTGAGACTTTTCACTTGGAATTCCTAACAGATCATATACAAAGCTTTGTGGTTTGTTCTAGATACACACAAGACACAAATTCGCATGGTTCATAGCACCACACACCACATCCATCGCAATTCCCAGATTTTGCGTCTCTACTGTCACGATCCGCTTAAAAACAGAATTTTTTGCAAGTTCCGGAAGGTTCCGGAACACTAAAGAAGTGTCTAGGGCTCCCCGGAAGTCTCCAGTACAGCCTAGACATTGCTACAGCCTAGACATTGCTGGAACATTTGGGTACCACAAACACGTGCCAAGTTAGCCTACAAAACACATTCGAGCTGTTGGAAGTTGCCGGAAAACACTACACGCTGCTGGACAAAACGTACAGCTATATAACATTTTAGATCAACCTTGAATGGGCTAGAAATGGGCTGGAAAATTGCTGGAACTTTCAAGGATGTTGCAAGGATCATCTAGGCCATTCTAGGCCATGGAATTCTCTAGAATAACCTATATAAATCAGCCTAGAAATATCCAAGATATTATGCAAAGAAATCTCTACATGTAGAATTCTCTAGAACTAGTATAAATAGGTGACGGGTCTCATTTGGAGATCACCCAACATCATAGCAAGTTAGTATACTTGTACTCATAGCTCACTCTTGTAAACCTTATTGTAATCAATACAAAGTTGTTTCTTTGTAAACAACACTTGCAAACATAACTTGATTCACACAAAACACTTTCATCGTTGGGCACAAAAGCTTAACTTAGATCAAGTCTAAGTCGCTAAACGAGAGTCAAAAGTTACTCCGTGACACTACGCACTCTTGTTTCAGGTATTACTTCTAGTGGAAGGCTAACTTCGCCCATACAACCTGCTCTGACTGTTGTACCCTGGGAAACAGACGGGTTCACCTGGGTGGTCCGAAATCTGTTTTAAGGGAAGTGTCTTGAACGTGCCTCAGTCACCCGTGTTTTATTTTCTTGTTCGGTTTACTTTCTTTGTAATCCCTTTTTGAGCTTTCTTTCATTATGTTTTTTTTAGTGAAATTGTAATTTTGTTTAGTAGTTTTGTTTCTGTTCCTTCTATTTTAAGCTTGTAGGACATCCGTTCATAAAATAAAATAAAATATTAGTTCATTATTTTATCCATTACCACTCTTGTTTCAGAAATGGCTATTGTTCAAGAAACCACATTAACCTCTGTCGGATCCATGTCCACTACAATAGGACCATTAGTTGGCACCCAAACAGCCTAAGTTTTGGCTAATCATGCTGAGAAACCAGAAAAGTTTACGTGTTTAAACTTCAAGAGATGGTAGTAAAAGATGTTTTTTTCTGACCACTTTGAACCTTGCGAGGTTCTTGACTAAGTCCCCTCATGTTCTCCTAGAAGGGACATCTGATGTCCAATCTGTGAGTGTTGTTGATGCTTTGAAACATTCTGAGTACCTATGCCACAACTATGTGTTAAATGGCCTTTCAAATGACTTGTATAACGTGTATCACAAGGTTCCAACTGCTAAAGAATTATAGGAGTCATTGGAACGCAAATACAAGACTGAGGATACAGGTGCTAAAAAGTTTGTTGTGGCTAGGTTTCTGGACTATAAAATGATTGATTCAAAAACTATGATGAGTCAAGTTCAAGAACTGCAGATTATTCTTAGTGACATTATGTCTGAAGAAATGAATCTTAGTGAAACATTCCAAGTGGCATCAATTATTGAGAAACTGCATCCTGGTTGGTGGACTTCAAAAATTACCTTAAGCATAAGTGAAAGCAAATGAGTATTGAAGACGTTGTGGTTCGTCTTCATATTGAGGAAGACAACAGGTTGCCACACAAAGGGGATCATGTTAAAGCCTCTGCAAAAGTAAACGTTATGGAGCATGGTCAATCTTCAAGGGGTAACAAAGGTAAGAAATGACACAAGTTCAATGGCAAGTGTAAAAATAAAGGTGTTGACCTTGGGCTAAAGAAGGGTAGTATGAAAAAGAAAGCTGATCCCCTTAAAGGGAAATGTTACAATTGTGGTCAAACTGGTCAACGTACTGACCAATGCAAAAAGCCTAAACGTGACACGGCTCTTATGGTTGATGATGATGGTATGCCCTTAGTGGCCATGATTTCAAACCTCACTGATATGATAGAGGAGGTAAATATGGTGGCTAATGAGCCAAAAGGGTGGTGGGTATCGGCTACCCGCCATGTGTGCCTAGACGTACCTTTTTCTAGCTTCAGGCGTACCTTTTTCCTGTACATATGTTGCTAATCAACACACTCATTTTCCTTTGGTATTTACGAGTGTTATAGTCGATTTTATGGCATCAAATTGTACTAATAGAAAAATTAGCATGTGATGCACAGGAGAAAATTTACTTATTTTCATGTGTAAGCCCTTAATTTTATGGGTCATGTTTTTGTACATTATGATGTATTCACGGATGCCATTTAACCTTATGGCTTAGAATTTGAAATAAAAGCATGCATCTTAGGAGTTACCTTTATTATTCCACATAAACTAGATTAGTCTTAGGAAAAACTTAATCTGTAATAAATCTAGTGATAGCATTTATTTAAATGAGTTCTTGATCATCATAGGAGACATTAGTTTTGACTTATCCCATTTGTCATGCTCTACTTTTCTTCAACAATATTTTTTTTGAACGACAAGGAAGGACGTGCCAACCATCGTGACACAAGACGTTGTGGCCAATGTCGATTACTCGACCGCCGCCAGCCCCTTGGCTCTCCCCAGATGCACGAAAACCCGACCTCCACCTTCCAAAGGCACGACAACAGAATAATCGGTAAAATCTCGCCTCTCATCCAAGTCGAACCGACGCCACCAGTATTTGCTCTTCACCTGGACACCGTAGAAAATAATGAGGAGAGTGGGAATCGAACATGTGTCACAAGGAACACTAATTCTTTCCCCAACCACAGTTATTAGAGAAAACAGTAGGATTGTCTTGTCTTAAGAGATAATCAAGAATTTAATTTAAGAGCAAATTTTATAGAAACTCTTTAGTAAAGCAAAAATATATTAAGTTTTGGAATTAGAGTGGATGATATAGATGCAATTCAAATTTATAGAAAAAAGTTGTAATGAGTACTGTTATATGATCGTAAGATTAATAAAGGATCATTAATATGAGGATCATTATATGAAGAGAGCAACATGTCTATTACTAACATCAAAATAATAGACTAAGTTTATTTAATATTCGACTTAAATGAAGACAAATCACCTTTGGACAGAAGTGAAATTATCTATGCATGTGTGCAAAATAATTGTGACAAATCACCTTTGGGCAAAAGTGTGACAATTATCTTAGTTATGCACGGCTTAGATATGCAAGACATGAATGAATCAAATCACCTTTGGGCAGAAGTGAGACATGCATGTTTGTAAGGCATAAATAACATAGCTCGTAAATGATACTTAATAATAAATAGATGTATACAATCACCTTTGGACAGAATTGAAACATTAAAAGCTAATTTAAGTTAAGCTATTTGGTTTTACAAAATTATTTTATTTTATTAAAGTATTTACAAAACCATTAAGCTTTAGTTCACAATAACAGTTCATGAGATAGTAAGTTTTCGGGAAGTAATGAGTTTTCGAGAAGTGATGAGTTTTCCATAAAATATGTGATTTCAACTTCTCTAATGAAAACTCGAGTATAAGTGAGATTTCGAACACATCATGGATTTCGAGTTCCTTATGTGATTTCGAGTTAACTTATGAAATCTCGAATTCCAATGAGATTTCAACTTTTATGAGATCTCGAAAACTTTTACACCAAACTCGAAAACAATTGTTATCTCTTTTTGAACCGGTGATAAATATGAATGATTTTTAAAAGGGTCAATCTATTTGGACACCTTATCTGCCTATTTAGACACCCTTTGCCTCGTATAGGCCTCGTATAGGCCTATACGAGGCGTATAGGGTTACATCAAAATCAGTGCCTGACTCATGTCACTTCTGGTTTGACCCCTTCAAGACGCCTCGTATAGGCCTATACTGGGCGTATAGGACCCTTCGTATAGGCCTCATATGTGACCCTTTGCCCCTTATATGCCTCGTATAGGCCTATACTGGGCGTCTTGAAGGGTTTTTTTTTTTTTTTTTTTTTTTTTTTTTAACAAACATTTTATACAATATTAATCGTTTTAGCAAACTTTTATACAAAAACAAGTTTTTTTATTTTAAATAATTAATATTAGGACCCCTCGTTGGTTTTTTTTTTAGTTGAAAAATAGATGTTTTGGTAGGGTAATTTGATTGTTTTTTGAGGGTGATGCTTTTTGAGTAAAAAAATGGTGTATAGTATAAGCCTATCGTGTTGTATCGTATCGTATAGTATAGTATAAGTCTCGTATAGCTCTCGTATAGACCTATATGGGACCTATACGAGACTTATACTATACACTATACGATACAATACGATACCATACTATACGATACAATACGATACTATCGTATCATATAGTGTAATATAGGTCCCTTATAGGTCTTGTATAGGCCTATCGACGTATACGGGCGTTGTATCGTATCGTATAGTGTATAGTATAAGTCTAGTATATGGCCCCTATAGGTCTTGTATAAGCCTATAGGCCTAAACGGGACCTAAACCACACCTATAGTCCTATACGAGTGTTGTATCTTATCCAATAGTCTAGTATCGTATTGTATTGTATCGTATCATATCATATCGTATAGTATAGTATAGTATAGTGTAGTATAAGTCTCGTATAGGTCTTGTATAAGCCTATCGTGTTGTATCGTATCGTATAGTATAGTATAAGTCTCATATAGCTCTCGTATAGACCTATATGGGACCTATACGAGACTTATACTATACACTATACGATACAATACGATACCATACTATACGATACAATACGATACTATCGTATCATATAGTGTAGTATAGGTCCCTTATAGGTCTTTTATAGGCCTATCGACGTATACGGGCGTTGTATCGTATCGTATAGTGTATAGTATATGGCCCCTATAGGTCTTGTATAAGCCTATAGGCCTAAACGGGACCTAAACCACACCTATAGTCCTATACGAGTGTTGTATCTTATCCAATAGTCTAGTATCGTATTGTATCGTATCGTATCGTATCGTATCATATCGTATCGTATAGTGTAGTATAAATCTCGTATAGGCATTGTATGGGCCTATGGATGTGGTATCGTATCCTATAGTATCGTGTTGTATCGCATCGTATCGTATAGTATCGTGTAGTATAAGTCTCGTATAGGTCTTGTATAAGCCTATCGTGTTGTATCGTATCGTATAGTATAGTATAATTAATATGAGTTTTTTATAATTAATATTAGTTTTTTATAATTAATATTAGTGTTATTATAATTAATATGAGTTTTTTATAATTAATATTAGTGTTATTGATATTAATATGAGTTTTTTTATAATTAATATTAGTGTTATTATAATTAATATGATTTTTTTATAATTAATATTAGTGTTATTGATATTAATATGAGTTTTTTTATAATTAATATGAGTGTTATTATAATTAATATGAGTTTTTTATAATTAATATTAGTGTTATTATAATTAATATGAGTTTTTTATAGTTAATATTAGTGTTATTCATATTTAAAAAGAGAAAACAAAAAAAAAAACCCTTCAAGACGCCCAGTATAGGGCTATACTGGGGGGCAATTCAGGGGTTTAATGGTCTTTTGGACCCTTCGTATAGCCCCAGTATAGCCCTATACTGGGCGTCTTGAAGGGTTTTTTTTTTTTTTTTTTTTTAACAAACATTTTATACAATATTAATCGTTTTAGCAAACTTTTATACAAAAACAATAAAACTTTTTTTAAAAAAACAACTCAAATTACCCCACCAAAACACCCATTTTTTTACTCAAAAAACATCACCCTCCAAAAACAATCAAATTACCCTACCAAAACATCCATTTTTCAACTCAAAAAAAAAACAACGAGGGGTCCTAATATTAATTATTTAAAATAAAAAAACTTGTTTTTGTATAAAAGTTTTGCTAAAACGATTAATATTGTTAAAATGTTTGTTAAAAAAAAAACCCTTATATACGCCTAGTATAGGCCTATACTAGGCATATAAGAGAGGCAAAAAAGACCAATTTACCCCCAGTATAGGCCTAAATCAGGGGCTAAATGGTCTTTTTTCCCCTAGACGCCCAGTATAGGCCTATACGAGGCGTATACGAGGCAAATAAGACAAAATATGACATAATCAGAGATTCTCTTGGAAATTGAAAAAGGCTATACGTCTCGTATAGGTCTATACGAGGCGTCTTGAAGGGTGTCCAAATAGGCAATAAGGTGTGTAAATATGTAGACCCTTTTTAAAATTTATAGATTATTTTGTTTCCAAAATTAATGCTTGATGATAATCATCTCTGATTTCGAAATTTTTATTGATATACTTAAACAATTATTTGGAGATCTTATGGATAAATGATAACGATGGCTACTTGATTAAATACATATAGTTATATATTTAATATTACACACACAAGTAAAGAGATTATATACATTTTGTCGCTGTTAAGGGGTGTTTGGATGTCCACTTTGATGTAAATATATAGTCTTCAATAACCGGATTGTATAATAGGGGTGTTTGTATGTCCACTTTGAAAGTAAATATATAGTCTTCGATAACCAGGATTGTATAATTAATTATCACAAAACGGGTTATTTTAGATGTGTTTGAACTTGTAACACATTGATTCTGACCACAATTCCTCCTAACTAACAACCAGTTAGTTGCAATTGGGTATACCGCATCAAACATAAGCAAGCTTGGTAGCAAAGGGCTTTACTCAAAAAGATGGAATTGATTACAAGAAAACAATATTTGCCTGTACTATGAAAATGAATACCACATTTGTTCTAGACCTTTTCTAACCCCTTTTAAACCCCTCTCTAAGGGGAGTGGGGGTGGTCCGTGATGGCCACCCCATCACACGTGGAACTACCTAGCACACCGCCGCCACCGATAAAAATCACGCGTGAACATATCAACGCGTTGAAAACATCACGCGTTGAAAAAGAATATTACCGTTTCCTTTTTTGACCGTTTGGCACAAAATTGAACGTTGGGGTTTAAATTTTTGAGGGTTTTTTTATATAAAATCCAAATCATTCCCCCACTCAATCAAAAAAATCAAAATGATTTAAAAAATCTTGTGTGAGCCGCACGCCCATCTCGACGAACCGTTTAAGTCGGTTGTAATTCAACAAAAGCGCGAGATTTGCGAAAGGTGGGGTTGTGGGATGCCACCCGTTTAATTTAAGTTTTTTTTTCCAATGTTTAGTTGTTTTTTATTTTGCTATGTAATTTATTTTTTAATTTTAATGAAATTTATAATTTAGTGTTTTATTGTTAACTAGTCAATAGCCCCCGCGTTGCAGGGATGTGGTATAAAATCACTGCAGAAAGGCGGTGTAAAACAATTGTAAGTAGCAATCGAATGACGATCAACATAATATAAAAATAAGAATTCTAACACTAAGTGACTCACGTAACGTGACACATAGACGAAATAGAATTTATACGACACATATTAGAAAATCGAGGGGGTAAAAAAACTTGGCGGATCAAATGTGACCACTAAACACCGTACTAAGTAGCCACCGAACGACGATCATATCCGAGAAAAAAGCCTAAAAAAACTAATAAAAAAACTAAACTTATTTTAACTTTTGTGGAAAAGTTAAAAAATCTAAAGTTTTATAATGAAAAACATTAAAGTTCCCAAAAAAGAAAAGAAAAAATAACAAACCATAAAAGACAAAATAGACATTATTTCCATATATATTATGAATTAATACATATATATATATATATGAATAGGATAAGGCTAGGTAGAAAACCCTCCTTAGGTAGAAAACCCGGGAAACTCAAAGCTCCCGACATTTTTTTTTTTTGAAAAAAATAACACATGTAATATACATGTTTTTAAGAGTTTTGGGCCAAAAAAATCAAAAAAGCGCCGAAGGGTTTTTTTTTTTAAAAAAAAACAAATTTCAGCAACTTTCAGCATTTGTTGTCTAACACATGTTAGTTAACGAAGTTTTTGGAACTTGTTTATTTTTTTTTTAAAAAAGTACTCGGCGCTTTTTTGATTTTTTTGGCCCAAAAGTCTTAAAAACATGTATATTACATGTGTTATTTTTTTTTAAAAAAAAAATGTCGGGAGCTTTGAGTTTCCAGAGTTTTCTAAGAAAGATAGGGTTTTTTGTCTAGCCCAACCCTATATGAATAATTGTATCTAATTAGATGTTTGATTAGTTATATGAAACTCTTGAAATTGAGCCCTTCAAATTGTTATAACAAAGAGAAAAATGAAAAGACAAAGTCAAATAATCACTGTTCATCCGGATGTTATCAATTAATAGATATATACAATTTCTAATTTAAAAATAAAAATTAACAAAATTTGTGAGTGATGGAATTCTTTCACTAGTGACCACCGCCACTACAAAATACTTGTGAGTGATAGAATAGTGTTGATGACATGGCAGGAGTTGATTAGATTCTTGTGAGTGATGAAATTCTATCACTATTGACCACTCCCACTCGCCTAAGACTAACTAACCTCAACGGTTATAATAGAAATGCAAGGTAATGAGAATTTAACAACGTTGGTCCGTGCTAGCATCAACTCCCATCCGTAAAAACAATAGTCGCTGCTGACCAACTATTCATGACCACCATATTCTTACCTGGGCCTATCCGAGTCGCAAAAATGATCTGTCACAATCATTCTGGTAGCAATATATTTCCGACGCAAGTTTGTCTCTCGCAAAACAATAATTACATCGCAAATCCGTCAAAAATTTTCATCGCATACTCAAAAATAAACTAAGACGGCCATTTTCTCATCGCATTAAGCTTTCTTTGATGGTTTTTGACCATAATGATTAAATTTAAACAGTTACTTTTTAGTGGTGCTACAAGTATCACTCTAGCAATTCATTAAATAGCGTCAGATTAAGTAATGACTTTGTTGATGCTAAGATGTCAGTTTATTTGCAATTTCGTTGCTTAAGTCCTTGCTGTTGGTAAACATAAATTCTTGTTGGCAGGGTTTGTAGTAACGCCACGACTTTAAGTTATAAATTTCAATTTCTGTTATATATTAAGCTGCTTCAATTCCTAGCTCATACCTTTAATTTATTTCTTCATGTTTTTATTGATACAAGTCCGACGATTTTGATGACTGGATCATGAAATTAGTTTTACCCAAAAAAAAAACAGATGGAATATTGTATTCCAAATGACCAGTCATTAATATATAGTACATAATTTTACTCCTCGTGTTTACAAAGTCAACTATAGCAAATGAAAGTCAAATACATAATTGACATAAGATACACATCACAAGTTCAGCTTATGAAAGTTTACATACTAGAAGAGAAACCTTGCTAGAACCGAGGACTCACCGATACCAGTAGAGGAGATTTCCTTTGGAGTGTAATACCAAATGCCTCTGTCATGTCCAAATCCTCATTTTTCACTCCATATGGCAACGTCATATCAAACTTATAAACAACATTTGCTAATGCAAGCTCTATAGCCAGTACACTAAATTGAATAGCAGGACATGCTCTTCGGCCAGCACCGAATGGAAGCCATTCAAATTGTAACCCTTGATAGGTAATGGAGTTGTTCAAGAACCTCTCGGGCCTAAACTCATTGGGTTCATCCCAAAAGGCAGGATCTCTTCCTATTGCCCAAGCATTGATAATCACTTGTGTACCTGCTGCAATGTCATACCCCATTACTTTTGCATCTTGCGTTGCTTTTCGAGGAAGAAGAAGTGGGAGAGGGGTATGCAACCGAAATGATTCTTTTAGGACAGCTTTAAGATAGGGCATTTTTTCTAATCCCTCCTCGGAAATCATGTCTTTTCCTTGTGCTAATTCTGCTACTTCTCGTTGGAGTTTATTCATTACTCTTGGATTTTTTATTAGCTCGCTCAACGCCCACTCTAGACTTGTTTGCGTAGTTTCAGTTCCAGCTGCAAACGCCTCCTACAAGGAACACAAGGTCTTATGGCTTTATGTTTATTCATACTTGCATGTATAAGACTACAAGAAACGAACTAGAAGTTATAAGATTACGACAACTTCATGTATGCATTATGAAACTTCAATAGAAAGCATAAATTTCATGTATCTTGTATACAAAATCTGTAATTTACAAAACTAATGCTTCAATAACAAATCAGCACATCGGAACCCAAGTGAATAATGCCAGTAAAATGAATAAGAATATGAAGAGGCATGTTTAAAAATAATAAAATGTTACAGTTGTTTTGAGCAGGTGTACTATATTCTCTAGTTTCCAGGTAGTTTATTCAGTGAAATCTTATGTGATTTATATTAGAAATTAATCCTAGATGTGATACACTTGGGGCGTAAGCTATTGTCCGTGTTTTTGAGTCTTAGGGTCGGTTTAGCTCAAGAACTTTATTTGGAATTGTTTTATATCTCGTACGGAGTCCTTATCTGGGTATCTTTATGCTTAGATGATATAAGACCATCCACAATAAAGAGACTTAAAATCGTGTAAAAACGTGCCTAGACAGCTACTACATCAGAAAAATACTCATTCTCCAAAAGCACCTAAAACTCATCCAATAAGAAAACTTAAAAATACCCAAAAACATTACCATATCATCACAACCTTTTAAAAAAAATCCCTCTCTATCTAAATAATATATAACTAAAAGAACAAGGTGGCCCACCATTTGGTTGTTTTTAGTATTTTTGTAGAATAACATATCTCAAAAAATGGGGCACAAAAACAAGGTCCACAATAAGAAAAATAGATTATGTGGAAAAATGAGTAAACACAATACCCAAAAACGTATTATTGTGAATGCTTTAACAGGATTGAGGTATCTATTTACTATATTGAAAGAGTTGTGGGAGAGTATTATTCGAAAAATACTATGTATTGCTCTTTGTGTTTCTGATCCAGTTTCTAACAGTTGGTACAAGGTAGATCTAGGCTATTAATTAAATACTATAAATGTGAACAATTTGGTAACTTGCGTATGGGTGCCTAAGTTCAAAGCCAAAGAAGGGTCTCTCTACTTCAAGAGGATGACGAGGCCACCCTACTCTAAACAAGAAGCATGTCCATATTATAATTAAGGGGGTGATTATTAGAAGTTAAATCCTAATTCATGTAAAGTGGGCTAGATGTGAAGTACTTGTAGCACAAGCGATTATCCTTTTTTTTAATTTTAGGGTTGGTTTAGTTTAAGAGTTTTTAATTTGGAGGAAGGTTATTCTACAGGGCAATCGTAGTGTACAAAATGTAGGGGACAATCTGACCATCGATTTGTAAGATTAATGATTGAGATTATATAGTCCCCGGATATAGAATTCAATAAACTAAAAATAATGTAAACATGTACGGAAAAAAGGTAAAATAGGAAAAATCAACATTGTTGACTCATAAACCCGCTAACCTCATGATTTTCAAATGGCTATAATTTTTCATACGCTAATAATTTTTATTAAATACACCGTATTAACTAATACGACGATTTCATTATTTTTAATTTGGGTAGGATATTGCTATAGTTTTCTTAATTTTTAATTTTTTTATTTTACAAGCAATAAACATTACTGATTGTGTAACGTTAGGTGATTATGTTAATTATGTACCGGAACATAATCAATCAGTGGCGAAACTAGCCCAAAAAGTTAGGGGTATCCAATTTTTTTAAAGATCAGGGGTATCCTTTATATAACGGAAACGGAGTTGAGGGATATTTTTACACTACGGAAATGGAGTTGAGTGGTATTTTTACACTACAGAGACGGGATTGAGGGGTAGCCCGTGCTACCCCTACTCACACTATAAGTCCGCCACTGTAATCAATGAATACTCATTACGTGATTTCAATATACTATTTTATGTGAAACCCCGCTGTGTGATTACATAATTACGTAACAATAGTTGACTATATATTATTATGTGATTACGTGATTTTTGAATACCCATTACGTGATTTTATTATACTATTTCTGTGAAACCCCACTGAGTGATTACGTACTAACCATACTGTAATAAAAAAAACAAAACATGTACTGCATAATATCTTATGAAATACTTAAATATTTCAGATGTAATCACGTATTAAGTATCAATGTAATACAAAATATTAGCTAATCAATCTATAATAACCACATAATGTCGTATATTAGAGATTTCATCACATATTAAAGCATAACAATTAAGTTCTTATTATTGAATGTGTAATCATATAATAAACACAATTGTAATAACATCAATAATTACAAATCATTATTGAATGTGTAATCACATAATAAAAGTAACTGTAATAACATCAATCATAAAAAATCATGTTGAATGTGTAATTACCTAATGGTTTATATTGAATGTGTAATCACATAATGATTTATATTGAATTTGTAATTACGTAATGTTTTACAATGAATGTGTAATCACGTATCCTGTAAAAAAAATAAAGAAAATTGTTTCAATAGTCTGCTCGAATTAAAGAGAATGAAATGTTCGTAAATACAGTATAATTTAAACAAAAAAATATTACCGTATGAAAACGTTATAGTACGTCATTTGAAAATCAAGGGGGGACTAGTTCAAGGGGGAAGAGACCATTATTCACTTCTCTCCTTAAATTGAGAAAGAGACATGGAATTTATCTCTAGTACATGATCTCTTATCTTTTATTTTGTAATGTTTTATTTATGGCATGGAATCTTTATTTGGGTTCGGGTGTGTTTATTCTTAGATGGTAAGGTTTAAATAAGGGGGTAAAGTTATTCTACAAAGGCTCCTAAAACAATATAAAGACACAATAGATCGCAAAATATAAAACAATGTTGGGCAAAATATAACACAATGTTGAAGAAAATGACACAATGGGTTACAAAAAAAAAAACACAATGATTCAAATATAGAAAAGACACAATGATGTATACAAAATGTCTAAAATCTACAAGCTAAACATCTACAAACAAAAGCCTAAAATCTCACTTCGTAGAGTTCGATGAGACGGTTTCAATGTCGCTTGAATGAGGTCAATCGAAGTTCGTTTGATACTCTTCTTACGACTTATTATTTTTAGGATATTTTGTATTTAATCTTAACCATTAAATAAGGATAAAAGTTTCATAGATAGTACTAGAAAAGCTGGGGAATTAAGCCTTTGTCTTTAATATAAACTAGTTGATTTCCTCCGCGCTTCGCGGCGGGATCTCGATCGGTATTGATATGGTTTGTTTCCGTACCGACACAATCTATGCATTCGGTATAGCAATCAGCATCTGCTCTACATCGACTGAAAACCATAAAACGAACACGGTGCCAACACTGATGTTGTTCAGTCCGGCTCAATATGGTACAATAAAGTACAGTATCAGTTTATTGAAACTAAAAACATAAATATATATACCGGTACCATATATCGATGTTGTTCGTTTGGTTTTACGTTCAGTACAGTAGCAACATGGTGTCTACTTTCAATAAGATTTACCGAAAACCATAAATATGAATACCGTCACTTATGTTGTTCAGTCGGTTTTCTTTTGGATATGGTAGCATCACGGTATCCATTTTCAATAAGATTTATATTGGAATGTTAGAAAAAATACATAGATGTGTATTTAGATTATTTAAAAAAAAAGTTAACATACGCAAATTATTAAAAAAATTATATTAAATGAACAATACTTTAAAAAAAATTATTTTCATGCTCCCTCTACTTTAATATATAAATAAATAATATATGTGATAAAAATATCTTTTAATAAGGACACCACTAAGAACTCTATAACAATTTTTATTTATCTCAGTTACTATTCATCAAGACTTTGTAATAATATGTATAAATAGTATTTTGTGTCGCGTGTTGCGGCGGAATACTATATCACCATAAAATAATAACTAACTTAGCAACAAAATGTCTTTAAAGACACTTTTTAAGTTTGATGAACGCGAGCATAAAAATGCGGATTTCGTGACGAATTCGAAATGTAGATACGACGGGGGTGTTAACGTTAAGATTGTGAAACTCACACGTTGCGGTGTGGGTTAAACTTTGTAACGAAAGATCTCGATGAATTGTATAGTGGTGTGGGTGGTGACGTTGTGTATAGTGTAGTGCTTACCAATTTAAACCAATTAGCAGGATTTATAATAGTGAATCATTTCAAGCTGTGTGTACTTCTAGTAAATCTGAATCTGAGTGTAGAAATACTAAGTTAATAATTTATAGTAAGATATATTTTGAAATGAAATTGAAAGGAAAAAGGTAAAACAAATATGTAAAAGAAAATTAGTCAATAAAGAAAACGAAAAGGAGAAACAAAAAAGGTTTGTAGAAACTTCATTAAAACTTTTACCTAGCGCAAATCATAAAAGTTAGGTTGAAGATTTTGAAAATAAAAAAAAATAAAAAAAACTAAACAACACTAGTGTAAATGCATGTTGTAATTTGATATATATAATATATAATACTAAACAGAGAATTATTCATTTATGGTTTTCGGTTTATTATACTGAAAGGGTCGTGGGAGAGTTTTACCTGCAAAAATTACATGTTCCAACAATTTATAAAAAATAATAACTTTTTATTGTCTATAAGATAGAGAGTAAAAAAAACATTGTCTATGAGATGGAGAGTAAAAAATGCAAGATTTACAAGACTTGTTGAATGAATTTGAAAGATTCTTAGTACAAGATGTAAGAAAACGATCTGGACATAGGAGCAGATATATGAACTTTAGAAAATTTAGAAGTGAATAAATACTTTACGACTTCATGTTTAATTATTTACACATTTAGAGAAATTGGCATCAAGATCATTATTAATAGTGGAAAATAGATGAAAGATAGATAGATAGTAGTGATAGATGTTCTTGCATACTAAATAAAGATGGAGAAATATGATACCAAGATGAGAGCTTTAAGGGAATCTCTTTGAAGAGTAAAATCGGATGTGTAGTTTTTTTGCAGATCTAATAAAATGTCAACGAAGTCTTCTCCTTCATTACTTTGAACATCCTCCCCTTTCTTCTTGTTTGCATGTTCTTCAATAATGCTTTCAAGAAACTCATCAAATTCTTTGGCAATTCTTTCTGCTCTTCCTACTGAACCAATGGCTTGATCTACCCATGACAACCATGGAATATAACTACCAACATTAAAGACAGTAAATGCATCGATGAACGCACTTAATAGCTTTTGGTACTTTGGTCCATCAAGTTTCCTTCCAAGAGCAACCCTGCTAATTATGTTATTTGTTAGTGAACCAAACACTGACCCCATATCAATGGTAGTACCACAACTTTCTCCAAGCACATGAATCATATGAGCTATTTCGTTTTCTCTCACTTTTTGGTACGACTTAACTCGTGTATTACTTAGAAGCTTGAGCACCACAATACTCTTTAAACGTCTCCAATATTCCCCATAAGGAGAAAAGCCTGTGTTCTTAGAACCATAGAGCAGTATGTTAGGCACGGTTAAGCTAGGTCGACTACAAAATGAGAGATCATGGGTTTTCATGATCTCTTCAGCTGCTTCAGCAGAGGATGCTACAAGTGTGGGGATGCTACCAAGGTGAAGGAGCATGATTGGACCGTGTTTTTGGGACAATAGTTGGAGGTTGCGATTAGGGCTTGAGCCTAACTGGTGGAAGTTTCCGATTATGGGAAGTTTTCGTGGAGATGGTGGTACATTTTTTCGATCCTTGGAATCAAATGAAAAGCATTTTACACAAATAAAAATCACTAAAATGATGATGAAAGAGAGAAGAGTATGCAAACACGAAAAGATATCCATGATTAGAAACTAGGAAATTTGTGGATGTGTTGCCTTATTAAAATAAGAGTAAATTACGTTTTTGACCCCTATGGTTATATCACTTTTACTATATTAGCCTAAAATAAAATTTTTTAACATATCTGCCCCATGGTCTCTATAACTAACCATTTTGGCCCCTAAGTCTAACCATTTTAGCCCTCATTGTCTCTATAACTAACCATTTTGGCCCCCATGATCTCTAGACTTAGGGGCCAAAATGGTTAGTTATAGAAACCATGAGGGCAGATATGTTAAAAATTCTTATTTTAGGCGAATATAGTAAAAGTGATATAACCACAGGGGCCAAAAACGTAATTTACTCTTAAAATAATGAAAAAGAGAGAAGAGTTTGCAGAGATGAAAAGATATTTATGATTAGAAGCTAGGAAATTTGTGGATGTGTTGTGCCCTATAATTCATTGGGGTCGGTGGGGCCTGGAAATTTTTTTCTAAATGGCCTACGGATAATCCAAATAGACTAGTAGGGAAATTTATAACTGGTCTCTAAACCGGGGAAAACCCATACCTAGGGCCGAAGCCTGTGAACACTCACCTGAAGGCACGACAGTGCGGTGAGATAATACCCTCTCAGTTCAAGAATCGAACTAGCGATCTCCGCCTACTCGCCTAGTCTCCCATTATTGCCAGGTGCCACAGAAAATAATGGGGAGAGCATGAATCGAACTTGGGTTCCTTAGAACACCAACTCTCTCCCATACCACTCTACCACCACTTAATGCCCCATTTTTTACCTTCAAAATTATCCCGAAAAGTATAGATCGTGGGTGAAATTATCATCAGGTTAAAAAAGAATAATAATAATAATAATAATAATAATAATAATAATAAATTTAGCAAAACTAATCACAGCTGGTTTATTTGAATTGAAATACTACCTTTTAACTGCAATTTAATACATCTTCTTCACCAACAGGGTTAACAAATCAAATTATGAGAAACAATCAAAAATAGATTTTAGTAGTGGACACTGGACAAGCATATAACGAATATAAATAAAAAAACCAGTTACCAGAATCCCCATGACTTCAAGAATAAAACTTTGGGTTTATAATGAATCAAATTAAAAATTTGAAGTCTTGTGAGTTTTTTTTCCAGTTAAATTCTTTAAAGAGTAAAATGCAATTTGCGTCCCTGTGGTATGTCCCAAACATCAACTTGAGCCCCTAAAAACAATTTTTTGCATTCTGAGCCCCTGTGGTATTCATTTCATAACAGTATGAGTCCTTCTGTCAAGCTGCCGTTTGTTTGACTGTTTGACTATTGTTAAATGTCCAATATACCCTTATCCCCTAAATTATTATTATTATTATTATTATTATTATTATTATTATTATTATTATTATTATTATTATCAATGTGTGGGGCCCATTCGAAAATCCCAAAGAAACACAAAATAAACAAGGGAAGAAAATAGGTAAATGCAAGAAGCATGTGATCATCTCTGCTATTTATTGCAATTATTATTATTGCCTTCTTCAATCTGTAACAGAAAACACAAGAACAAGAAGAAGTACAACTACAATGGCGACACTTAAGCTACCATCAACCATCCCTTCTCCTTCAGAGGACTGTGAACAACTCCGTAAAGCTTTTGCAGGTCATTTATTGTCTTCATTTTCCTTTCACATTACATTACATTCATTTCAGATTTTGCTTATTGTTCGATCGTTCCAGATCTATGTTACTTTCACATTACATCTGTTCCTTCATTTTCCTTTCACATCACATTACATCGTTCCAGATCTATGTTGCTTTCACATTACATCGTTCCAGATCTATGGTGAGTTCTTGATGGGTTAGGGTTTCGTTCCGCCGCTGAAGGCGACGGCGGCAGTAGCGGTGGCTACTGTCATTAGTCAACAGGTAGTGGGATTCTGTTTAAATTTTGTGGGGGGGGGGGGTTTGTTGGTTTATTATTTGGGGTAATTGCTGTTTTGCGATTGGCGGTGGTGGAGAATGGTGGTTTATTATTTGGGGTAATTGGTGTTTTGAGATTCAGATTTAGAGTTGAATTAGAATGCAGATTTAGAGTTTAGGTGATATGAAAGTGTTGTACATTGAGCATCATGAGATTGGTGGTGGTCAGTGGGAATTACAGTGGTGGTGGCCGGTGGGAATTGCGGTGGTGGCAGTGAAGTTAGAGAGAGAAAGTGGTGTGAGGATCTGAGAAATGGGGAGGAATTGATGATGATGATGATGATGATGATGATGAAAAGCTTTATTGAAATGAAATGAATGTGTGCATCATCTGCATCTTCAACCAATATAACATTCATTGCTAAAGGAGGGGATTTTACATCTTCACCTATTTTAACATCTGCATCATCTGCATCTTCGACTAAATGCGTGAAAGAAGAAAAAATGAGGGAAGTGTAGTAGTCTGTAGAGGTGATTGATGAACCTTGATCTGATTAAAATGGGTGGTGGCAAAAGAGAAGATAGGAGAAATTGGGGTTTTTAGAAGGGAAGAGATGCAAAAAGACGGTCTTACCCCTGGGTCAAACAGTCAAACAGACGGCAGCTTGACAGAAGGACTCAGAGTGTTATGAAATGAATACCACAGGGGCTCAGAATGCAAAAAATTGTTTTTAGGGGCTCAAGTTGATGTTTGGGACATACCACAGGGACGCAAATTGCATTTTACTCTTCTTTAAAAAGTTTTTATTTTGTTCACAAAAAATGAATACAGGGTTTAATCATACACATACACCCACAGGAAGACATAGAGAGAACACACGGCAAAGATATAGAGCCTTGATGACTTAAAGAAACTAAGATAACATCATCTCCACCATCTATCCAATTAATCAACAGTGGAGATTGGCAAGTACAAAAAGTGTTTTTTCAGAAAATGGTAACAGTCTGTAAACAGTTGTAAAGATTGCCAAAAATTGTTTCCAGATTTTACAATTTCAATATCCTCTCTCCTCTAGATTTTACACTCTCTCTCCTCTCTCCTCTAAAAGTTGTAACATATGTTAGGGTGTAGGGAGTGGTTAAACACTTTGAGTGGCAAACCAAAAAACCGACCAATCAGAGCGCGCCATATCAATCAGTCAAAAGTGTTTAAACTTTGGTGAAAAATGTTGGTAATGGTTTAGACACTTGGTGAAGTGGTAAACTATTTAAAAAAAACAAGGAAAAATGTGTGATTGGTTGAGATAGGAATGGACCCCACCACAATACCCTCCCTCTCTCCTTCATCCCTCTTCCCGAATCGGTGTTCCCTCACCGATTGAAGACCCATTTCGTCAAACACTTCATGTGGCAAAGGGTTGGCATTGGTTTGCCACACTTTACCGAATCGGTAAAGTGGGTTTACCGAAGCCCACTCCGAACACCCTTATTGGAGTTTTTTCCTAAAATGGTGTAGTTGGAAAAATCTATTATATATAATAAATGTGTTAATTTTTGCTGATGTGTCAAGCTAGGAGGCCTCTAAATTTTGCTTTTTGGCGGGAAAACTTCCGGGTCCGTTTTTTTGTAAAATGGATCCCGAAATACCCATTTTTTCGACCCGCTATAAAAACATTCTAAACACCGCTTCTTCCCCACCACACAAACCCTAATTTCATTTTCAATTATCTCTGTCGTTCTTCTCTACCTCTGCCCTGAATCACTCATTCGTTTCTCTAATCCATATCTCCTACATCTTCTTATCGCTTCTACTTCAGCAATTCTACCTCATCCATACCTAAATCTGTTTTCTTTGGATCTTCTTCTCTTTGTAATCAGGTACCCGTCGAACTATATTTTGGATTTTATACGAGGATTTGTTTTTCTGTAAGTTTAAAATCATCTGATGTTTGACAGAACCATAGATTCTGGTTTTGTTTTTTTTTTTTTTTTGTAACTGGGTTTTCTTTATGATTTGTTCTGGTTTTGATTTTTATAAGTTTAATATTCTTCCTCTTCTCTTCTGATCCAATCCAGATGATTCAAGCTTCAAGAATCAGGTAAGAAATCTTCTTTTGCTAATTGTTAATCCTATTGTTCATCTGTTCGACGTTATATCTTTCTTTCCGTCTTTGTTTTTTCTCTTAAACCCTAGGTCGTCTCCAGAATTCCAGCCGTCACTATCATATGGATTTCTCATCTCTCTGTCGATTAAACTTTTGAATCAGGTTCGTAGATTTGCGGCCTATTCCACAAATTTCAGATTTTTTTTTGTTTCCAGTTTATAGCTTATTCGATCTGTTCTATTGAATCGGTTACTGAAATTGTTTAATTAGTTTGTTGTTAAAGGATGGAATCTATATACAGAACAATGATTCACGCATATGTTCTATTCGATTAGCCTTTGTTATGACAATTTTGTATTTTGATTTGATTTGATTTTGTTTAACTAATTTTATTTGATTTTCTATCAGATTTGGAAATTATTAGATAAAGACATGATAGAGGTCGTGTTCTTTCCTGTTGTGAATGGAATTTCCATCTTACAGGTTATTTTTCATGTTAAGATTAGGGCTACATCAATTTATTCAGTTTAGCGTTTATTTTTGTTCATATTACATTTTTTTACATATCAATACAGATTAGGGTTTTTTTGTTCAAATTTGTTACATCATATATAGTGCTGGAAGGAGATCCTATCTTAGTTTAAAGTGATCTGAACGGGCTTGAATTGTTGTTAACAAGATTCCAGGTATATATGTTCTTCATTGCTGTCTGCCTTTGGTTCCATTCAGGTAGGAAATTTTACATCTCCGAGTGGATAGGTAACGTGTCGTTCGGAGGGGATAGGTAATGGGTCAAAATGGAAAGAGTTTAAAGCAAAAAGTATGGTGATATCAAATTTGAAGATTTAATATCTAGATAAAGACTACTTTGAGTTTCAATATGATGTATTTTTATTCTCTTGTGCGCTTCAGCTTATGAATTCATTTGATTACAGATTGCAAGCAATGGGTTTTGAAGTATGATGGGAGACTTGAGTACCAGATATGGAGACTTGATTACCAACTCTGAACTTGCAGTTTTGTAAGTTAATAATTAACCACTTCTATTTTGATTTTTTAGATCTCTCGGCATGATAATATTTCCCTTTAATCCATTTTCTATGATTTATAGGTCATTTGGCTGGTTACCATGTTATTTAGTGAATATTCTTTTGTAGTTTAGTCAAGTCAAAATCTTCTGAATCGTTCAATTTCATTTACTGTAGGATTAAGCTACATCTTCTACTTTTGATCCATCATTTAGCTGTTATATATAATAGATATGTAATAACTTATTCATCATCATGTTTTAAGTAAATAGCATGTTGCTTTCAATTGTTATTGTTCTAATTATGCAACTTATATGGTAATTCAGAGCGGCCATGTACTGTGTACCTAACCGTGTATATAGTTACTAACTTTTAATCAGGTTTACTGTAAATGCTTGACTTCTTTCTGACATTGACAGCCCATGAGCATGGTCTTGCCTGGTGTTGTTGTATTCAAGTTGTTTATAAAGCTACAAATTGGTGTCACGACCACTTATTTGGTGTTAACTACTTAACTGTGACCCAAATGTTAAGAAAGCATGGTGTTGTTGGCAAGTTTGTTGAGTTCTACGGTAATGTCTATGTAGCCAGCAATCAGATCATCTGTAAGTTAGTCGTTTCTTTAACTGTGTTTAACATCACTATTGATTGACTTGATTCCTTTTCTCTTATCTATGCTGTGGTTTGTACATACAGGTAAGGGTATGAGTGAACAACATTGACTGATAGAGCAACTATTGCAAATATTTCACCCAGGGTACGGTGCAACCATGGGCTTCTTCCCTGTAGACCATGTCATCCTACAGTACGTTAAGTTAACAAGAAGTGATGATAGTGTAAGTAAATAAAATTCATATGAAATTAAAAGTTATTGATGGATTGTGTGTGCATTTCTTTTATGTATTTTTTTGTCCTGATTGCTTTTTGTTCACTATGATTTAAGCAAGTTTACGAGCAAACAATATGTTTGTTAATTAAAAATACAAGAGGATTATTTATTTATTTATAAATTCACATTTCAACATATATGAAAAATAAAACTAGCAAAACAGTGAATAATAATAGCAAAGGTCCAATATAAAACATTACTTTTGGTTTGTAGAAATTGCTGTTTGTTTGTTAATATTATACCATGCGTAGTGGTAAGGGTGAATAATGCCTCTACCCTTGGGCGTTTTCCGCCATGTGGCATTATGTCAGCAAGGGGCATTATTGGGCTTTTTTCTAAAATGGGTGTAGTGGGGATGTGGGCATTATGTTAAAAGGGTGTAGAGAATTAAATAAAAATAAAAAACCCAACAAAAAAAACTATTGGCCAAAAAAAGGAAGATTAAATGTGATTGGTGGTTGAAATTTGGAGAAAGCGTTATTTAAAAAACGCCTAGGGGGGAAAATTGCTCAATAACGCCCAATAATGCCCAGGGGGTGGGGAGGGGGCGTAATTTGAAGATTTAATTTCTAGATAAAGACTACTTTGAGAGATCAGTTGTAAAACTTTTTATTTTTTCTTAAATCATTGAGAGATCAGTTGTATATTTCTTTTTATACATGTACCAAAATAAAATATGTCAACAAGATGATCCAAGGAGTGGGTGTGGAGTCTCTTTCTGAAGAGGAGCTTCATCAAGCATGTTGGGATCGTGGCTTACTTGGATTGTGCTCGGTTGATGAAATGAAGCAACAGGTTATTTTGAAATAACAAATAAAATTTAAATATTTGTATTGTCATACCAAAAAATTAAAAGGGTTGATACTTATTATATGCAGATTCGTGATTGGTTGGACTTCTCCCTTAACCATTCAATACCATCTTCGTTAGGATTCTCACACCGATACTTTTGAGGCTAGGTAAGATTCAATAATAATATTTAAACTGTTTACGTATTTAGCAATCTTACAGGTGATTAATATGTTAATAAATCTCAGTCTATATTAAATGAACATAGTGTCTTGAGATTCGTTTGTTTAATCAAATAAATAAATAAAAAGATTATGATGGGCTAAACAAGGTTATCGCTGGTGGGCGGCTTTAATTGACTGCTAAATCTGCAATTGAAATTAGTGGTTCCTAAAATTTGGTTTATTGCAACTGGACTAAACAAAAAGGTTTGAAAATGATATTGATTTCAAATTAATTAATTAATAAATCTCAGTCTATATTAAATGAACATAGTGTCTTGATATTCGTTTGTTTAATCAAATAAATAAATAAAAAAAGATTTCACTAGATCTTGGGTATACTTTGGACGACCCAACATGACATGTGAAATGAAAATGTATGTAAACAAAATAATGGCACACCCTAATCATGTATGCTCTCTAATGGCTTTAGGTAAAGTTGCATGTCAAAAAAGTATAATTTTAACTTACATCACTGATGGCTGCGGATAAGATTGAAGAGGAAGAAGATATTAGCAGTGCACCAGGTGAATTTAATTTATGGTTCAATAAGTGTTTTTTACTATATTTTTTTCTTTTATGAATAGGAAAAGAAGATGGAATTAATAAACCACAAAATGAAGTCAAAGAGAGAGGATAACCAATGTTGAATGTTACAAAGAACACTTTAAACATGTTCCTATGTTGATTAAATAAGCGGGTATGTGCTTCATGTGATAAAACTAAAAAAATTCATCTCATTTTTTTATCTATTTTTAGGGGATAATGGAGTGTTAATCATATGTTTAGTATGCTTTGTAGTTGAATATGGCTTGTCACTAGATATCGTATCTTTCTTTATAGTTAAGGGGAGAAATGCACTTCAATTAAAATCGCAAAACGACCAGAATTATTGTTGTAAGATGATCTTAGTCTCCCTCAATTTAAAGTTTCAAGATTCATCAAAACATGATATATTGTAGCCAGTTGAATTCAGTTTCTTAATGCTCAATCTTATTAACATATCGTTTTACTGGTTTGTACCAGGTTGTTTTTCCAAGCTTCGGGGAGCGTTATTTATCAACGGTGCTATTTGATTCTATGAGGAATGAAGTAGATAACATTCCAATCGAGTGAGTCATTGATCACAAGGCGGAGTTGTAAGACCGCGTGTTATTTGGCTGGGAAAGAACATCTTTCTTTTTATTTTAAAGAAATTATACTTACTTGATTATCAACTGAACCTATTGCTGTTGAACAGTTTAAAAGTATTTGATTATTGGCCAGGAAATGTTTTGAATAAAATAAATCAAAATTAGTAAATTTGTAATTTTATTAGTTAAGTAACGAAATATATGCAATTTTGATTGTAATTTAAATTTTCTTACCCGGGTATCTACCCGGGGAATAACCTAGTTATTTACCTAAATGAGTACTTTGAAAATTATTTACCAAAATGAGTTTTTTTTTAAACTAATTTTTTCTCATTCCTAATCTTATTGGATAAAATAATTTCTTTTCAAAAATATGTTATTTAACATGAGTTAAAGGAAAATTTATAGTTCAATTAAAAAACATGTCGTGTGACTTTGAAAAAATTATTTGAATGTTATTTAAATTATTTATTAATATTTATATTTCCTTTAACTATTTTTTAAAAACGTTGTTTTCATTCTTTCTCATATATTTTTTTGAACTTACATAACAATATTTTTCATAAATGTTTGTTAGTTGTCGTTTTAAAATCTAACACATATCATTCAATTTAGGGGTGTTAAGCGGGTCAAGTTTTCGACACGAAACATACTCAACCAAATAAGTTTTTGACATAAAATACATATCAATAAGTCAAATAAAAAATGGGTCAATCTATGAACCTGTCGGGCTAACATGAAACTGACCAGTTAGCTAAACATGTTCGTAAGTTCACCTGAAATTAACCTGTTTATACTAAACCAAACTCACAAATTTTGCGTGAAGTGTCACATAATAAAACCATTATTTTTCATGTTTTAACTATTTTTAAAATTCTTCAATACTTTACATAAAAAAATATATCTTAATTATTAAAAAAATATAAATATGATATCGTTACTAAAGATGATGTTCTTAAGAATATTAAATCAACCATTTGTAACTCATATTATTTGATCATGCTATTTCATAAAATTGTCTTAGAAAGTACATATTCTAAATTATTTAAAATGTATTTAAAAGTTGGATATAATTTTTTTAATTTGTTAAAAAAAGTATTTATAAGAAAACTAATAGAATATTTATAAAAGAATATAGACTTTTATATTAAAAAACACTTTAATAAAAGCAAAAGAAAAGGTTTAAATTAAAAAGAAATTAAAAACCTTTTCATAAAATTTCATGATCCAACAATATGTTTTTAGTTTTATTAGAAACTTATTTTTTAACTCTTATTAAAGAACATTGTTTTTAAATAGAAATTATTTTACCCAATAAGATTAGGAGTTAGAAAAGGTAAGTTTTTAAAAAACACCCATTTTAGTAAATACTTTTCAAAGTACCCATTTAGGTAAATAATTTTTTCAACTACACCTTTTTAGGAAAAAAACTCGATGTTATTGTTACACAAAAAAATCTTCTTATAAAAAAATTTAACATATTTTTTACGTACACTACAAAAAATAAAACTTCAAAATTCTAAAAACTATACACTTCGTAATTTCCATAAAACAGCTATCGGAACACCTAAAAAAGTATAAATAGGTGAAGTTACAAAAAATGAATGGCGAAAAAATGTAACATATGCACTTTTCTCTTCTCTTACACAACAGTGTGTTACAGTGTTAGAAAAAGTGTTGCATTAGAAAGTGTAGCACGTGGCATATCTGTGTCCACCAATTTAAGTTTGTTTGATTTCTTGACTCGTAGAGATTTCTCTCTATAGTTGTCTTATATGCCCTTTATAGGGGAAGGATATAGAGAAATCATTATCTATACTTTCTATAAAATGAGAAAACACGATGACATAAGAAAAGCTAATGTGGCAGTCATTGAGGCTGTCCAACAATGCATTTCTTATGTTGTTATTGCATCATAAGTCTTAATATATAAAATCGCTTTAAAATCTATTTAAAACTCTTCCATCAAAACATCTGCCCATATACATCCACACTTTAAAAGCCAGCAGAGGTTAAAGGTTGATACAATGCCTCTATATCAGCAGAGGTTAATTACCGGCAATTTCAAATTCAAAATGCATGGGAATACGTAATTTGCAATTAATGCATGTGGCTCACTCACTTCTATCAATCATCTTCTTATATAAAGCTTTTTTTCTCATTTCCCTCCTCATATTTTATTACACTCTCATCTTCTCTGATTTCGGATTTTGAAATTTGAATTCATTTCGAATTCCGAATTAGAAGCATGTCAACATCAGTTGAGATTATCAATTTTAGTTTTGTTAACGATTTGAATCCTGGAAAGATTTGTGGCATATGAAAGCGAGGATCATCCTAAAATGGAATCAAGGTTATAAAATGGATCTCATCTTCATTGATGAAAAGGTAGTGTGTATTTGTGTTTTCTCATTCGTGTATAAATGATTCCATGAATGTATATGTGTGATTTCTTGTTTCTATGCTTTATAGGTTTGTATTATAAATGTTCCTGAGGTTTGTACGGTAATTTATTGAGGATGTATATTGTTTGATTTTTTTCTTTTTATCAGAAACTGTAGGTTTGTATGCTAAAAAATACTTTGTTGTTCTTCAGGGTGCTAAGTTTCAAGGAGGTATTAAAAGTCTTTTGATACCTTTTTTTGATGGACAACTTCAAAAAGATGTTGTTATTCTATCTAAATTTGGTGTTGGTGAAACTAAATATTTATATAAAGGTAGAGCACATGACTATAAAATCAACTTTTATCGATGCACAACTGTTACACTTGTGAGAGATTGGCAAGGTGTTGAGTATGGTTTCAACTTCAGAGCTTATCAAGATATTTTTCAAGAAGGGGCAGTAAAATCTTTGAGTGTTGGTAGTGTATATTTTTGTAATCATGTCTTCTCTGTATAAAATTGGAAATTTTTACTTACTCTGTTGTATAATGTGATCATGTAGATGTTGCTGGATCTGTGGTTTGGTGTGGAGATCTTGAATTCGTTGGCCGGACTCCAAAAGAAACTAAGAGGATGAATTGTGATATTCAAGACTTGGAGTAAGTTGTCATTTACATGTTCAATCATGTACAAATGATTGTTTGTATTTAGTGTGGAATGATGTTAATAAATGAGATCAGGAATGTTGGTATTTAATGTGGAATCATTGTAATGCTAATAAATGAGATTAACAGTGTTTGTATCTAATGTTGAATCATGGTAATAAATGAGATCAGCAATTTATTCTTCAACTGAATATGTTAATTAATTTGTTGCTCATTTACTACTTTATTAAATGGTCATAAATTTCGTTTGATTTTATGTTGTTATTCATTCAATTTAGTTTTGATTTTATAGATTGTAAAAAAATGGTCATAAATTAGTATTTAGTTTATGGTCAAACGAATATTGTTTTCATGTAGGGTTACGGTTTTACGATGTACTCTGTGGAATGATTATGCTCTACAATTTAACAAATTCATCTTTAAAATGCCAGCTCATGAGCATGTGATGGCTGTTATACAGCATGGAAAGTGTAAGGAAATGGAAAGGTAATTTTTGTTACTTTCTACAAATCATAACTATACTCTTTATTTCTAGCAATATAATAATGGGTTGAATAAATATTCATTAGTTGTTTTGTGATCTGTTGCAAGGATGTTGGTGATGTTACGGAAGACTTTTCAGCCGTTGAAATCGAAAAGGAGTCTGGAATAAGTCTGAATGGAAAGTAAAAACCACTTATTTTGAAGACTCTTTGTGGTTTTTATTTATGTTTATTAACTTTCGTTTTAACCTGCTGTGGTTAAAAGATTGGTATGTTATGGCTACAATTTGAATCATCTAAACTGATGGATTTGGTATTTAATTGCTACAATTTGAATATTATTGTTATTATATTATATATTATATCTATTGTTGTTGATATTCATGTATTGCACAAGTAGTATGGTTGTAAATTATTGTTAGTGAATGAATGCAAATTTAATGAATTGGTTATTAGGAAAACTGTTAGGATCTGAGATACATTAACATTTGTTAGAGGCTAAGCACTGTTACAGATACCTAACATCTGCTAGGCCCTAAGCACTGTTAGGATCTGAGCTACATTAGGATCTATTGAATAGATTTTGTTTCAACAGACCTTATCATCTATTGATCATCATCTGTTAAAGCTCTTATGTTAAACATCCTCTGTTGAACTGCATCATCTGTTGATCCACAGCAGACGTTAGCTTTATCATACTTTTGTATTCATCAGCAGAGGTTCTTTTTTGCAGACCTTTGCTTCAACAGTCTTTGTGTTTATCAGCAGAGGTTGTTTGCTTCAACAGACTTTATCATCTGTTAAAGATCTTCTGTTAAACATCCTCTATTGAACTGCATCATCTGTTGATCCACAGCAGACCATAGCTGCATCATACTTTTGTCTCCATTAGTAGAGGTTCTCCTTGGCAGACCTTTGATTCAACAGTTTTTGTATTTATCAGCAGAGGTTGTTTGCTTCAACAGACTTTGCTTCAGCAGATTTTGTCTTTAACGGAGCTTTGGGTTTGGCAGACTTTAGTGAAATAGATGTTGAGTGTATCCCTTTGGTTGCAGATGTTCAAAAGACTGTTATTTGTAATTAGAGGTTGTAGAGTATTTTGTTAATTTTAAGTCTTAGATTTCTTTCCCTTGAGCGATTAGAAAACATGATGCAGCACATACCTTAGAATACATGCTCTAAACATTTATCTCACCGGTTGTGTTGTAGAATCTTTTAATAATAAGAAAATTCAAGTGAGATTATGACAATTATCGGCCATAAATTTGTTTCGCCTTCTAAATGTCGATCACCAACATGTTGTCATGTATCACGAAGAGCCGATTAAAATATAATGAATGTACAGCAAAAATTTTAGTTAACATACCTAACAAGATAAGCATACATGATTATAATTTAAATATTCAGAAGTTTGGAAAATATACAAGTTTCACACATCACCATCGCATAACTTCATCTTACATGAGATAATACCAACAACCATAACAATTTATAGACTTTCTTTAAGATCAGCTTGGCTTTGTCTATAGAGTAAACAAATTTGCATTTCATATTTCTGTAGATACGATTGGGCTTGGTGAACTTCTTGGTCCATTGATAAGCCACGTATCTAAATCCCTTGCCATGCAAACCAAAGTTTTATCAATACTTCTTTCTACAAATTTCTTGATCAACCCTTAGTCAAACTTCAACAAGATTGTCTGGTAGAAACAGTTAATGGATAATCTATTAAGATTAGTGAGATCTTGCAGGGAGCAAGAATAGAAATTCTAAACTATCATTTCTTTGCTAACCTTTATCCAATGAATCTAGCCAGATTCGATGTTGTATTAGGAATGGATTGGTTGGTAGCCAATCCTGCCAGTATTTTATGTGATCAAAAGTCAGTACAAGTAAGTACACTAAGTGGTGAAAATATCACAATTAAAGGAGATAAGCTAACCAAATCGACAAAATTCATCTCTGTGATGAAAGCTGCAAGTTATGATAGGAAATGAGGAATAGTATATATGATTTCCGTAATCATTAGTACTAAAGGAAAAGAATTAAAAGATATTCCTGTAGTATCTAAATTCTCAGGCGTTTTTCCAGAAGAGTTACCTGGATTATCGCTTGATAGAGAAGTTGAATTTAGAATTCACCTAATACCAGGGACAGCACCGATTGCCAAAGCACCTTATCGATTAGCACCAACGGAGATACAGGAACTGAAGAAACAATTGGACGAACTTCTTGACAAAGGTTTTATACAACCAAGTTCATCACCGTGGGGAGCACCAGTGTTATTCGTTAAGAAGAAAGACGGGTCGATGCGTATGTGCATTGATTACCGAGATTTGAACATAGTTACGATTAAGAATCGGTACCCACTACCGAAAATCGATGATCTGTTCGATCAACTTCAAGGAGCTCGATTCTTTTCTAAGATCGACTTACGCTTCGGATATCATCAACTGAAAGTACAGGAAGAGGACATTCCTAAAACTGCTTTCAGAACTAGATGCGGTCATTATGAATTTACCGTCATGCCATTTGGTTTAACCAATGCCCCAGTCGCATTTATGGACATGAGGAACAGGATATGTAAACCATACCTGGATAAATTCATAATTGTTTTTATAGATGATATTCTAATTTACTCTAAGAATAAAGAGGAACGTGCAGCGCAACTGCATACACTTCTGACATTGTTGAGAAAAGAGAAGCTTTATGCTAAATTCTCAAAATGTGAATTCTGGTTACAAGAAGTGCAATTCCTTGGACATCTGGTTAATCATGAAGGAATTCATGTGGATCCCACAAAGATCGAGGCAATTACTAAATAGAAAATCCCTGAGTCGCCAACAAAAGTACAAAGTTTTCTAGGACTGGTAGGATATTATAGACGATTTATCCGAGATTTCTCTAAGATAGCCATACCATTAACCAAACTGACCTGCAAATCAGTTAAGTTTGAATGGGGATCGAAACAAGAAGAAGCCTTTAGGATTCTTAAGCAAAGATTAACCAACGCACCCATACTCGCATTACCAGAAGGAACTGGAGACTTTATAGTCTATTGTGATGCGTCTAAGTTAGAATATGGATGTGTGTTGATGCAACACCAAAAGGTTATAGCTTATGCCTCTAGACAACTTAAGAAACATGAAGAGAATTACATGACCAATGATCTAGAGTTAGGAGCCATAGTTTTTGCCTTTAAGATTTGGAGACACTATTTATATGGAAATAAATTTGTTACCTTCACTGATCATAAGAGTTTAAGATACATTTTTGGGCAAAAAGAATTAAATATGAGACAGAGACGCTGGATGGAAGTTCTTAGTGATTATGATTGTGATATCCAGTATCATGCTGGAAAAGCTAATATAGTAGCCGATGCTTTAAGTCGAAAGTATCATGACAAGCCGAAATGAGTACGTTCTCTCAGATTAAATCTGCAAATTGATTTAAATGAGCAAATAAGAAAGGCATAGGAAACAGCATTAAAGGACGATGCTGAAAGTTTGAAAGGTATGATTAAGGAATTAGAACAAGGAACAAATGGAATTTGGAAGTTCCATAAGAAAAGGATGTGGATACCTAAACAAGGAAACCTACGCCACAGAATTCTAGAAGAAGCTCATAAGTCTAAGTATACGATACATCCTGGAAGTGATAAGATGTATCAGGATCTAAGGAAGAATTTCTGGTGGATAGGAATGAAAAAGGATATAGCAAACTATGTTGCTAAATGTCTAACTTATTCACAAGTTAAAACTGAACATCAGAAACCCTCAGGACTATTGCAACAGTTAGAAATACCAATATGGAAATGGGAATTGATAACAATGGACTTTGTTACCAAATTACCCAAGACAAGAAAAGGAAACGATACAATCTGGGTGATTGTAGACAGATTGACTAAATCTGCTCATTTCTTACCAATGAAGGAAACTTTCAGTATGGAACAATTAGCCAAGCTATATGTAAATGAAATAGTTTCATTACATGGAATTCCTTTATCTATCGTATCAGATAGAGATAGCCGTTTTACTTCTCATTTTTGGACAAGTTTCCAAAAAGCAATGTGAACCAAGTTAAATCTAAGCACAGCTTATCATCCACAGACGGACGGACAAAGCGAAAGGATAATACAAACAATGGAAGATATGCTTAGAGCTTGTGTAATTGATTTCGGAGGAAATTGGGATGATCATTTACCATTAATAGAATTTTCCTACAATAACAGCTATCATACTAGCATTAATGCTGCAACATTTGAAGCACTTTATGGGCGAAAGTGCCGAACTCCAGTCTGTTGGGCAGAAATTGGAGAAAAGAAATTATCTGGACCAGAGATAGTGCAAGAAATAACGGACAAGATAATTCAAGTCAAGGATAGACTAAAAGCAGCACGAGATCGTCAAAAGAGTTATGCAGATAACAGACGAAAACCCTTAGAATTTCAAGTGGGAGATAAAGTGTTATTAAAGGTTTCTCCATGGAAAGGAGTAGTCAGATTCATTAAAAGGGGAAAGCTAAGCCCCAGGTATATTAGACCTTTTGAGATTATTAGAAGAATAGGACCTGTAGCCTACCAGCTACAACTGCCAGAGGAAATGGCAGGAATACATGATGTGTTTCATATATGTAATCTCAAGAAGTGCTTAGCAGAAGAATCACTAGTGATACCTCTTAAGGACGTAGAGGTAAATGAGAAACTTAAGTTTATCGAGAAACCCGTTCAGATTGAAGATAGAAAAATCAAGAATCTCAAACACAAGAGATTAGTTCTGGTCAAAGTAAAATGGGATTCCAAGAGAGGACCAGAATACACTTGGGAACTCGAGTCAGAGATGCAAAGGAAATACTCACACCTGTTCCAGTAGACCTCGAGGACGAGATCTAAAACAAGGTGGGGAGGATATAACAACCCTCCTAAATACATCCTAGAACCCTTAACGTGACCCTAAAACGTTTCTTATATACCCCGTATACGAGAAACGAGCCCAAAATACCCCTATACTTATTAAAATCAAGAAAAACCAAGTTTGACAGTCGCTCGCGGGCCGCGACCAAGACCCCTTGGTCTGTCACGGGGCGCGAGGGCCTTTACTTGGTCGACACTTCACAGTGCCACATGGCACGTGACTCACCTAAGCTAGGGCCATGACTGGCCGAAGCTATACGTGACACTTGGTGTCTCGCGGGCCGCGAAGGCCTTTGCCTTCTCTTTCGCGGGGCGCGACAAAGTGGCCGAGTAGCCTATAAATGGAGGGCTCGGGCTCATTTGTTCAGTCGTTCAATTCTCGATTTCTCTCTGAATTTCTAAATAGTAGAAATTATACTCGGGCATAATACCCACTATAAAGTGAAGCTCTGCCTCATTGTAAGAATTATAACCCTGCTGTTACCCTACACGATCGATCTAAGGCTCCGTAACGCATGTCAGGGCTCTGCCCGACTTCGTCGTTGGAATTATGTCTCGTGTATACACCCGATTGATTTAGGATTCTGTAATGCATGTCGGCTCTGCCCGACTCAGTCATTGGAATTCTGTCTCGAGTTGTACGGTCAATATGATTTGGGTTATTTTACTAACATGTGTGCCTTATTTAAATTTTTATGGATAGTAACTAGGAGATACACCAGGAAGCTTTAGTATTAACTAAGTAAACAATGTGAGTCCATTCTCTTTTTCTCACCGTTTGTGAGTACATGTTTATGAGTCAAAATGTTTTACCAAAACCTCAAATGTTTCAAATTAAACTTAACAGTAACTGGGTATTTGTGATTCTGCAATTACTGCCGGTATGTTGGGGTTTTGTATACAAAATGTGGAAAACGTTACCATTGGATGGCGAGTAAGCCAATGGGTAATATGACCCACAGGTCAGGTGTTGATAGTACTGAATGAGTAATTGAAAAGATATAAACAAATGTAATTGCGGATGCCCTCAATACTGTAAAGTGATAAAAATCATTTTGATTAAACTGAGATGCACTCACCAGTATTTCTTGCTGATAAAATGTTTTAAAACGCGTTTAGGGTAACAAAATGTGAAAGCTAATAGAAGCCAGCTGGAGAGCACTGAAGGCTTGGAAAATTGGCTATAAAAGTTACCTAAATAAAAAGGAATTTTTGTTTTCAATAATTAGGGTTTACCCCTACAAATGTACTATCAACTGAACTTGGGTTTTATCCCAATGATTTATTATTATAAAAAGTTTGGTGTTTTACTCTGGTAAAAATATTTCCTAACTACGGTCTTGATGAAAGTTTTCCACTGCCAATTTAATAAACACCGATACCACCCGCTCTGAGATGCTCGCGGCGCCCGCTCCCGGGGATGGGGGTCGGGGGCTGCGACACTCTAAGTGCTGAGTCGGTCAGGAACAGAGTGTCGAATAGTGCGAAAACCGAGTTAAAGTGTCTGAAAGACTATCTGAGCGGATGGTCATCCGGACGGATGGCCATCCGAACGGATAGGCTCCATCCGAACGAATGGTCATCCGAGCGGATGACCATTCGAATGGATGGCCATTCGAACAGTGAGTGTTTGTTAAAGTTTTCGATGTTGTGATTATTGTGTCCTATAGAAACAACAACAAGTGTTATCATAAACAGATCACATGGGTTGATGGTCATCCGATCGGATGACCATTCGAACAGGTGGTCAGTGTGTGAAGTTTCGTGAAATGTTCTAAGTAAAAGTTTCGAGTTAACGGAGACGGCATGACGATGTGTCAAACAACGGAAATCAACCAATTTCCAGTTCATTCGGTCGGATGGGAACCACCCCTTCGAGCAGATGAACTGTTCTTGGTGAAGTTTCATGTTTGACCCGTTTATCGGTCCATCTCTTTGGTGGAAACCAGTTCCAAACCAACTCTTGACTATGGAACAAGTCGAGAGTCTGGTTTAATCCCGATTCCATCCATGTTTGTGTTAAACGGAAAGGAAGTTTTAGAAATAAGTTGTAAAACATGAAAGTTCATCATATTCGAGCTGAAAAACATGTAAAACTCCTCTGGATCTGATGTAAATCCTTTGAATCGTGTATAAAGTTTGTAAAAATCCTTTAGATCTTGTATAAAAGTTGTGAAAACCTGCTAGATCTGGAACTACTCTTGGTTAAACGGTGCTCCACAGCAGTTTGCATAAGCAACCGAGTGGAAACCACCTTCAAGAGGTCCAAATCCGTTGGTTTTCGAGGAAAAGTTGAAGTGTTTGCGTGATTTTGATGAAGAATATGGTGTAGAAATGATGAATGACGAAGGTTGTACAAGATTTGAGGAGAAATACTTACGAAATGGCCTTGAATCGCTGTTAAAGTGACTGAGAGTGACTTGAGTGCGCGTGATCGGATGGCAGAGTGAAAGGTGAGAATGAAGGGTTAAGTGTCCGATTTATAGATGACAATGACAGCTCCAATCGGATAGCACCGATCGGATGGGTTAAGTCGGTGCAAGTGTCAGGCGTCGGATGATGTTTCGGTCGAATAGCCATCCGGTCGGATGGTCATCTGAGCGGATGGTCATCCGATCGGATGTCCATTCAGACAGCCGATTCGCGCGTGTTAGTTTTTCCAACTTTAATTCGTTTTGCGAGCGAGGCTAAGTGTTGCGTTGCGTATTATTGTGAGTACTCATTACTAAGATTAAAGGTATCATTACATCATAAATATCATGAGTAAAACTGTGTTTTGAGTTTGTGCCAAAATAGTTTCGGGTTCATCAAGTGTCAAAGCATCACCAAGAGTCAAGATTCTAGGATAACCACGATCGTCCATGTATAATAAGCATCATAAGAGTCAAGTTTCACATCGTTCATATATAAAGCATCGCAAGAGTCAAGATTCATGTCGTTCACAAACATGAAAAGTATCACAAAAGCATCACATAGAGTAAAAGTTTCACATAGTTTAACACAATTTTATGATCAAAATAGTCTCGTTTTCATTATGATCGGTCGTCTCGAGTCAACAGATAGAAACTACGGGAAGACTTGCTATTGGTAAGTTAGCATCAAAATGCAGGGCGTTACTGTTTCCTCCTGATGTGTTAAACAATTTTCATTTGTCTGGTTTACCTAACCATAAATTAGTATTGAAACTTAGTGCTCCAGTGATGTTACTCAGAAACATTGATCAGGCAAATGGATTGTGTAACGGTACACGTTTACAAGTCACGAAACTCGGAAAAGTTGTGATTGAAGCAAAAATTATCACAGGGACTAATATAAGTCACCATACTTTGATTTCAAGACTGAAGATGACACCTCTGATAAAAGAATGCCAGTGAAGATTTCTCGAATACAATTCCCACTTTCACTGTGCTTTGCTATGACAATAAATAAAAGTTAAGGGCAATCGTTGGAACGTGTTGGTTTATATCTTCACGTCTAGTATTTAGTTTGGCCAACTCTATGTTGCTGTATCTAGGGTAAAAAGTAGGAAGTGGTTGAAAATTTTGATTTGTGATCAAGCAAAACGAATTTGTACAACCACTACTAATGTAGTTTACAAATAAGTGCTACAAAACCTATGATGACATGTTGTTATGTCATGGTTGATGACTTTTGAACATTTAGTTGTGTATCTTCTACTTACTCATATTTATTATAAATTTTGGATGATGTTTTTTAGATCGAAAAACATGTAACATGTATTATAATGCTTTATGAATTTATTAGGTGTGATGTTTTTATTAAATGTTATATTAGTGTATCATGTGTATTGTTGTAAAAGAGTATTTATGAATTTACAAATACTCCTGCAATTCGTAAAGAACAATGTATAGTGATTTGTGTTTTTGATAAATTTTTGTATGGAAATTCTCTAAAGGCTACCTGTGTTTTTAGATGTTACATAAGTGTAAATCATGTAAATTGTTGTCGAGTATTTATTAATGTATGATTGTTTATGCAATCTGTAAAGGACAAACCTAATAAGTTATGAATTTAAAAACACACATGATCATTCATTACAATCTTATGGTAAAATGTGCTAAAATTTCATTTTTGCGAACTCAACAACCTGCTAACATCTGTTTGCCATTTTAACGTATATTTCCTTATCCTCTTAACGTCTGTTAACTAACCCTTTTAACATTGGTTGACTAACATCTGATACTAAACATCTGTCAATGTGGCAACCTCTATTGAGGATAATGGAGGAACAATCGTTAGGAAACCTCTGATGGAAAGCAACAGAAGTTTATGAAACGTTAATACCAAGTGGTGTTTGATTCAAATGATAGATGAAGAAAGAGTTGTTATTCTTGCTCTATCCTGAGAACAAAGTCTGTGAAACGTTGATACCACACACGAGGTGCCTATTTTAAACCATATAGAGATTTTTTAAGGTGACACACATGATCCGGATAATCCCAACGTCGAAATCCCATGGGCTAATGCATGTAGACCATTTCAGCTAGATTCTCATGTACAAAGGCATTGGTCACATCAAGCTGGTAAATGTTCCATGACTGAGAAAGAGCTAAAGATAACTGGTGTGTGTTAGGTGTGTTATAATTTTATTGATATTTTTAGCCCATTTTACGCATTAGTCAAGTTTTAAATTTATAAAACACGATATTCTACTAACACTAAACACACACATGGGCAAGTGCACCCATCGTGAGCGTGGTATAGTGTTGGTAAGATACCGAGGTCGTCCAAGGACACAAGAGCTTTTAGTACCGGTTTATCCTCAACGTCTAATCGATCTAAAATTTTTGAGAAAAGATTTTAAAGTATGAAAATAAAAACTAAAAATGCAGAAATAAAAATAAAGTAAAAACAGATAGAAAAGATGAATCACTTGGATCCGACTCGCCTTTAATGTCTCCTTTGATGATTTCCGCACTTTCGAACCTTTTTATAGATTATCTTAGTTATAGTAGTAGGCTCCTCTTTTGAAGGTGACGTTACCCTCAACCCAGTGGTTTGAGTCAGCAAGGATACAATCCTAAAGGGTCGGAATATTGAAAGATAATTAATTAAGTTATTAATGCGAAAAGTGGTAGGCCCCTCTTTTGAAGGTGACGTTACCCTCGGCTAAGTGGTTTGAGTCAGCAGGGATACAATCCCAAGTAGCCGGTTTAATGTATTAATAGTAGTTTACATATGAGGGGATCAAGCCATTCGTACCCCCGCCATCCAACACCAGTGGGTGTTGAAGGAGGTCCTAGTAAGCTTGACCCAGGTACTTGCAGGATCTATACACTGAACAAGGCAAGAACCTTACTAAACCATTCCCTTAACCCCCGACCAGGTAGCCAACACATCTCTATATAGACCGTAGAGATATGAACGGTGTAAATCTTTTACTTTAAATAGACAGTAAAGTAATGCCAAGACACCACGGACAAATGATAAAGAAGTTTCACCTTCAACATAAGAAACTAGTTATTGAAGTCATTAATACAAAACCAAATAAAAAGTGCGAAAAGATTAAAAATAAAAAGTAGTACATTAAAGACTTGTCTTCACCAATTGATGTAAGAGACTTAGCCAAACATGGCCTTTGATTGACAAGAACTCTTACTATCAATCTTGGATCCCGAGACTACTACACACACTCTAAGGTGTATGATGGATGATGGTGGTGGATGTGGGTGTTATAATGGTGATGGAGTGGTGGCAAAGTGGGAGAGTGGTTGTTTTCCAAGGGATGCCTTTGAAGTGAACCAAGCACCTCTATTTATAGTCTGAACAGAAGCCCGGCCACGGCCCCGTGTCCAGCGGACACGCCCCTGTAGCCATCCCTTTTCTCTTCCTTCATTAATTGTTTTTGTCAGCATAGGGCTCAACACAGCCCGTGTCCAGTGGGCACGGCCCCGTGTGCAGAAGCGTATCTGTACTACCAATATTTTGCAAGATTCTGCGAATCTTAGCGTTGAACACGCCCCGTGCTGAGCTGGGCATGCCCTCGTGGTGGGCGTAGAAGCTTCCACAGCTTTGTCCTTTCTGCAGACACCTGACCACTCCCCTGTGTCCAGTGGGCACGGGTCGTGGTCAGCCTTCTGTTTCTTGTTTTTGCTCTTGGGAGTGCTGTCGAGGGGTCGGGCATGTCACGTTTATTCCTTTTCTTTGTATTTATGTTAGTTTTTGCTGCATATTTGTTCCTTTTGCTCGTTTAAGCTCATTTGGTCCTGTAAATTCAAAAGGAAGACAAAAGCACGCTTTTTCCAACATTAGTACTAAAAAAAGGTTAGTTTTATGCCTTATTTGATGTAATTTATATGTTGCATTTTACACACATCAAATACCCCCACACTTGAATCTTTGCTTGTCTTCAAGCAAAACTCTTTATTATGTGGCTTACACACCCAAATGGAATGGGTAGAAGAGAAGTTTTGGGCTTCTCTTGAGTGTCGGGAATCCAAGATCGTTATTGGGTTTTATTTTTAGTTTATTTACAATCCTATTCGTTATAATTTATTTAGAACGTTTCATAAGAGAAATTACTTATTTGGGCATAACATGCCTCTTTAAAATTCCATTTACATACAAGTTCACATACCTCACGGGAGATCACTCAACACTAGGCCGAAGATGTGTTTTTTGTGAAACACTCGAGACCGGCATTGAACTTACTTCTACCATATGCTTGCCAAGTAATCAATCCTCCTCCTTTTTAACTATAAACATTTGTAAATATCAAGAGGACTTTGGAAAGGGTTAGGCTTGGGCTAAGGGTATGTGGTTTTGGTTAGTGGTTAGTAAAAAGGGCTAAAAGCGTAAAAAGCGTCAGTCGTCGTAAAACTTTTTGTTTTTGTGACTTTTATTCAAACTAAGCATCTTCAAACAAAGTTTCTTTGAGGAACTTGTTTGTTTATTGCTAGACTCTCATTTTTTTTATAAAGAAACGTCACAAGATAACCGAGCTTTTTACTAAAACAAAGGGTTGAAAAGGAAAAGGGTTTTGGTGGGTAAAAGGTTGTTTGTTTCGTGGGTTTAGAATGAAAAGGTTTAGGCTCAAAGGGGTTAACTAAGGGGATTTTGGATAGGTGATAAAGAAAATGAAAAATAATGGTGTCGAAAGGAAAATGGGTTAGTCCTAATGCCTCCATCATTTACTTACTTGGGTTTAAGTTGGTAAGGACCGGGAATGTATCGTCGTGGCAAGTTCTAGAGTCATAAAAACCAAGCGGCTATTCACACAAGAAATGAAAAATGAGCATTTAGTTTAAAGATATGTGCTTGTATGCTCAATAAAGGCTCGAAACTCACCTGTTGTGGGAATGGGTTTATAATGTGATCAAGTATATATAATCAAATTTTAATTAGATTTGTTATGCCGTTTCATAATTTTCTTATGTTGGTTCTTTTTATCACGATGCTATCGGTTGTAAATTTGTAAAAATATAACCTTTTTAGAACTTGTTATTCCCAATTTAAACCAAGAAAAGTAAAAAAATGAAAATTTTCTAAAAAAATTGGGGTGATTAGCGGTTCCAATAGAGTTTTGTGTAAGGCTTGTTATTAGGACTTGCAAAATTCAAGGTTTTAGCATCCCCCCCCCCCCACACACTTAAATTACACATTGTCCTCAATGTGTCCCAAAAACAAGTTTTTAGGCTGATTGAATGTGTAAAAAGGTGTTGAAAAACAAAAGTTTGTGTTACTGGGCGTCTGGCCACGGCCCCGTGTTGGTCTTGGCACGGCCCCGTGGTCAGATCGCCAGTAGCAAAATTAAACAGAAGGCTGGGCACGGGGCATGTTCAGTGAGCACGGCCCCGTGTCCAGTTACCTGAACTGGGCAAATTTCTGCAGAGACTTGGGCACGGGGTATGTTGGGCTGAGCACGGCCCCGTGCTGAACTTGCTGTAATGCTGGAAAATCGTTGGGAGGCTCTGTTTTTGTGCATGGGGTACGGTTTTAAAGTTCCCTTGTTAACCTCCACCTTTTCGAGTGTGTTTAACCATTACAACATCATCCAAACACCATTCAATAATTTAGAACATCATTCATTTAAAGAGTGCCAAGATACATAGTTCCTAAAAATTGAAAAGTAAAAGCTAGAAACTAAGATAGATAACCAGGTCCTAGAATGCAAGAAATTTTTAAACCACAAAGAAGTTCTAGCCTATATGTTTTTACTATAAAAGCAACAAAATTCCGAAAATTGAATTATTTGGTAGAACAAGGCCTTTAGAACTTCTTTCCGGAGAGTGCCCCTCACACATCGTTAAGCCACTCCTCTATCTCCCACGGGAGAAGAAAAGCGGGCTCATTGTCTCCCTCATGTGAAGGAGGTGCGATCTCAACCGGAACCTCTTGTAAGGTGTCTAGAGGAGGTTCCAGGGGAACGTCGTCCCATCCGGTGGGATTAACAACTTCTTGTGCCAAGTTCCAATATTCTTGTGGGAAGATTGGTTCCATAGGTGGCATTGCAAGAATATTCAACCTTTGGTGCAAAAGGTTGATTTCTTGAAAGCTATTCTCTAGCCCCACCATTAGATAGTTGATACGGTCAATTAGGACCTCTCCATGGATGTCATCTCATTGAGTGCTTCTCTTAGCGCCATCACGTAACGTACAAGGGTTGCTTCAATCGATGGCCTCCTTTCTCTACGACTGTTCCTCGAGTGAGCTGAAGATATTCCGCTGTTCTGACTTGACATTCTAAGAAAACAAGTCGAAAAGTTCAAAAAAATGAAATAGTAACTCTGACCACGACCCCGTGCTCGCTGAGCACGGCCCCATGGCCACCATTCTGCAGATTTTTGAAACAAGGAATCTTGGTGCTTTAAATTATTTTTCTGACTTTTGAAACATTTCTGAGCAAAAATAACTTAAAACAGTGTTGTAGAACTTATTTTTGATAAGATTCCTTGTTAAAAACCTAGCAAATATCACAATAAAGCTTGAAATCATAGAAGCTTCAAGCTTTAATGGAGGTTTTGAGGAGTTTTTGAAGAAGAAGGTAAGAGACAAAAGTGGTAAAGACAAGATGGTTGTTGAGAACCTTCTTTGGAATATACCTTGTAGGGTATATGTGAAGATCCCACCAGATCTTTGTCTTTGAAATGGGTCCAAATGTGCAGGAATCATGCTGACTTTATAGAAAATGACAACACGCTGACCACGGCCCCATGTCGGCTGAACACGGCCTCGTGGTCAGACATGACTCTGACACATTTTGTCCGTATTCTGAGCACGGGGCGTGTTGGCCTGGACACGACCCCGTGGTCAATTTTTAGGCGGGAACGGGGCGTGTTGACCTGGACACGACCCCGTGGCTAGAGAGTTTTATGAAGTTTCATCTTATTTTAAGGAATCTGTCCAGATCGGGCGGTTCCTTACTGGACAGAACAACACCAAAGTGCCTAAGGTACCTAATTTGCTCTTGCTTCAAACACGAACGCAAGAGGTTTTTGGAAAGGGTAAAACCTAAGCTAAATACCGGTGGGCGAAACCGACCTTTATTCCCCTTATCCGGGCTCTTGTTAAAGAAGGTATATGTCGAATCGCTCAGGTCTATGAATGCATCGGCTGAGACCGATGGAGAGTCCTTCACGGCACAATCGACACAGGGACGACTATCGCTCATCTCCTTACAAGAGTTAGAGGTGTTTTTAGTATCGACGATGTTGTTAAAATCTAAATGCGATCTCAATAATTCTCCTTGATCATCGTCTTGGGATGAATAGCTTGCTTTCATCTCAAGTTCTTTTATCAATTTGAGAATTATTTCTTCGAGTTGACATAATTCTTCGAGAATCATATCATCTAAAAAATTGATTGAGAGCATTTGAGGGAGAGATAGGGATTGTTTTTACTTTCGCCCATCTTAAGGTTATAGGGAAACGATGGGTCTAAATAGTGGGGAGTGTAGTTTAGAAAGTAACATTCAAAATTTTTATGAGATCCACCACATATTTGACACCATTTACCGTAAGAGGAGCATGAGTAAAAATAATCAATATCGCTCATAGTTTTGTCAGAAATTACCAACCGTCGGGATCTTACGGTTATGTTTTCAGTAACTGGAGGGCGGACACGGGGGCGTGTTCAGTGGGCACGGCCCCGTGTTCAGCTACTGTCTGATTTAAAACAGGATTGCCAGTAACAAAGATTGGGCACGGGGCGTGTTCAGTGGGCACGGCCCCGTGCTGAAGTCTGCAGATGCCGAAAATTTAAGAAAAATCCTAAAAAATAGAAAAATAAGAAAAAAAAAATGATTAGGTCGTTAATTCCTAACTTTCTTAAAATCCTTGTGTCCCCGGAAACGGCGCCAAAAACTTGGTGTGCGTTGGGTGTGTTATAATTTTATTGATATTTTTAGCCCATTTTACGCATTAGTCAAGTTTTAAATTTATAAAACACGATATTCTACTAACACTAAACACACACATGGGCAAGTGCACCCATCGTGAGCATAGTATAGCGTTGGTAAGATACCGAGGTCGTCCAAGGACACAAGAGCTTTTAGTACCGGTTTATCCTCAACGTCTAATCGATCTAAAATTTTTGAGAAAAGATTTTAAAGTATGAAAATAAAAACTAAAAATGCATAAATAAAAATAAAGTAAAAACAGATAGACAGGATGAATCACTTGGATCCGACTCGCCTTTAATGTATGCTTTGATGATTTCCGTAATTTTGCACTTTTTAAGAGATTATCTTAGTTATAGTAGTTGGCCCCTCTTTTGAAGGTGACGTTACCCTCAACCTAGTGGTTTAAGTCAACAAGAATACAATCCCAAAGGGTTGGAATATTGAAAGATAATTAATTAAGTTACTAATGCGAAAAGTAGTAGGCCCCTCTTTTGAAGGTAACGTTACCCTCGGCTAAGTGGTTTGAGTCAGCAGGGATACAACCCCAAGTAGCTAGTTTAATGTATTAATAGTAGTTTACATATGAGGGGATCAAGCCATTCGCACCCCCTCCATCCAACACCAGTGGGTGTTGAAGGAGGTCCTAGTAAGCTTGACCCAGGTCCTTGCAGGATCTATACACTGAACAAGGCAAGAACCTTACTAAACCATTCCCTTAACCCCCGACCAAGTAGCCAACATATCTCTATATAGACCGTAGAGATATGAATGGTGTAAATCTTTTACTTTATATAGACAGTAAAGTAATGTCAAAACACCACGGACAAATGATAAAAAAGTTTCACCTTCAACATAAGAAACTGGTTATTAAAGTCATTAATACAAAACCAAATAAAAAGTGCGAAAAGATTAAAAATAAAAAGTAGTACATTAAAGACTTGTCTTCACCAATTGATGTAAGAGACTTAGCCAAACATGGCCTTTGATTGACAAGAACTCTTACTATCAATCTTGGATCCCGAGACTACTATACACACTCTAAGATGGATGATGGATGATAGTGGTGGATGTGGGTGTTGTGGTGGTGGAGTGGTGGCAAAGTGGGAGAGCGGTGGTTTGCCAAGGGATTCCTTTGAAGTGAACCAAGCACCTCTATTTATAGCCTGAACAGAAGCCCGGCCACGGCCCCATGTCCAGCGGATACGCCCCCATGGCCATCCCTTTTCTCTTCCTTCATTAATTGTTTTTCTCAGCATAGGGCTCTACACGGCCCGTGTCCAGTGGGCACGGCCCCGTGTGCAGAAGCATATCTGTACTACCAAGATTTTGCAAGATTCTGCGAATCTTAGCGTTGACCACGCCCCGTGCTGAGCTGGGCATGCCACCGTGGTGGGTGTAGAAGCTTCCGCAGCTTTTTTCCTTTCTGCAAACACCTGACCACGCCCTCGTGTCCAGTGGGCACGGGTCGTGGTCAGCCTTCTGTTTCTTGTTTTTGCTCTTGGAAGTGCTGTCGAGGGGTCGGGCATGTCACGTTTATTCCTTTCCTTTGTATTTATGTTAGTTTTTGCTGCATATTTGTTTCTTTTGCTCGTTTAAGCTCATTTGGTCCTGTAAATTCAAAAGGAAGACATAAGCACGCTTTTTTCCAACATTAGTACTAAAAAAGGGTTAGTGTTATGCCTTATTTGATGTAATTTATATGTTGTATTTTACACACATCAATAACAGCAACCGGATGGTTGCTGGTTTGACAACCGGACTAAAAGTTTCCCCACAGTTAATACCCACATGTTGTTTTCGACCATCACGTACGAACAGAGCCTTATAACATTCAAGACTTCCATCCGATTAAAATTTGTGCTTGAAAAGTGTAGGATCGTGTTTCGACCCGAACGAGTCGTTCAGAGGAGTTTTCGTCAATTACAGGTGCGGAAAACAAGTAATCAACGTAGAAACAGCTAGCAAATCTCTTTAAACACCTTTCTGTATTGATTTATAACAGTTTACATCCAAATCTCGATCCGGCAGCACTTCGGTACGAGTTACAAGGTATTCTCCATGTGGTTCGCTTATGTGTACCTATTTATAGGTGTTGAGATTCCCTCCAAGGTACATGTACATATAAGCGGACCTGACACATAAGCGGACCTGACACATAAGCGAACCTACCAGGTTAAACCTATATGCTATCCTATTTTCTCGTAAAACGTGCCCTGAACTAACACTCTAAGACTAAGACTCGATCCAAGACGAAGTCGACAGATGTAGTGCATCAACAAACTCCCCCTCAGATGTTGACGAGTCATTCATCGAGTCTTTGATAATGTCGTGTCTTCGCACCTTCAGTCTTGATCAGTCTCTGGGCTTCTCTTTCTCTATCTTCATTTCTTTCTCTTTTATGTTGACATCTTTAAGTTCATCATTATCAACATGCACTCCCCCTCAAATGTTGACATTTCCTGCATAACACTCTACCACAAACATAAGTTTTATGATAAACATTTAAGCATATAAACACCACTTGTAACTATCACAAAAATGATCTAACATTTATAGTCTCTGATGAACCTTTTGAAAGAATATCATTGTCAAAACTTCTGATGACAACTTATAACAATATTTAAAAATTCTTTCACACACAACACTCCCAAACCAGTTCGTCAAGTTTAGCACTTGGAATTTTGAAAATCAGCTCTTCAACACCAGTTGTCGAAAATCTTTTTAACTTTTTCAAAATTTATGCTAAAAACACACTGAAAATCCTTTTGGGATTTTTGAATGAAATGAAATGCAATAAAGAAATATTTACAAACAATATTTTTTTTAAGTTTGCGTAAGAGGATCATATCAGTTGTTGAGATAAATCACCAACACCGTTAAGCTTTAAACATTTTAAGTTCTAAACGATTCACTTAGATTGTCAGTATACTGGTCCACTTAAATTTTCACACAAAGTTCAACTGTTTCGAGATACGAGATTAATGTCTTAAGCACTTAAACTTAATCGCGTGTCCCACTTCAGAATATACTCCCGTATCCAGATCCAAATATTCAGTCTTACAGGTGAATATACCACAAATGATATCTGTAAGGGGTTATAATGCGAGGGCCGTGAGAGCTCAGGTCGATACTCCTGTATACGCAGAGAGATGACGGCTTCAACTTTTGGTGGGTCCCCTTTAGAGGATCTTTTGTTACAACAGCAATGACTATCAATTTTATTGTTTCATCAAATTGCTGAGGGCGGCGCTATGTTTCAAGCAAGCAGAAAGTATTCTCCGGGGACTAGGCCATTGCTTCCGCAAAATCAGAAGTCCCGGGATAATACCCCAGATATCACTGAGTATAAAGACCTAGTATCTCAAAAAGAGGAACCTTTCAAACAAGATTTCGGGGTTACCCATATATCCGAGAGATGTTTCCCCACGATATAAGCAAGTTTGAAATTAGGTTTATATCTCGTCACAATCTACTAAATGTGCAAAAATCTACTGGCACATCATCAGTGAGACCGTTTATCACTTTTTATCTTACCAATTCTTTAGCATGCTGTGATAGTCCACTGATGTACTATCATTTCCTCTTTTATACAACAAAACTCATTTTCATTTTATCATGTTTTTATCTTTTTCAAATTTTCAAATGTTTTTGGATTTTCTGAAATTTCTTACTCCCCCTAAAATGCAAACACGTTTTAGGAAATTTGAAAACAAACTGTACAAAAACTTGACAACTGACATCGAATTGCTTCAAATCGCCATCCATTTGGCATAAACAATCAGAACTCCCCCTCAAACTATTTTCCCATTGATTTCAAAACACTTAAGTTTGTTTTAATCAAATGGTTTTTCCGGAAAATAAGTTTGATTTTACCACTTGTAAAGTTAGGGATTTGGTTCATCATTTTTTTTTAACCACTTGTAGGAAATCAGATACAACTTAATGTCCCTGATTTACCACTTGTAAGATCAATCCAATCAAGCATTTTCAATCAAACATCATCTGTTTGTTGAATTCTCAAGGTGCCGATTCCTACTCCACACTTACCAACCTGGGAGTTCCGGCAATTCACACTTATAAAAAAAAACAATTTTCATACATAATGAAAGATGCCGATTCATGCTCCGCGATTACCAACATGGGAGCTCCGGCAAGTCCTCAGACTTACTGTTCATAGTATGTACCATCCCAGTCACAAACCAGGGATGGTTCAACTTTATCTTTCTGCGTCTTCTTCTCATAAAATTCCTTAACTCCTTTGACCTTCCTGTCAATCATTTTTCGAAAAATATGATGAACTTTGGAGTTAAAAACTTTCTCAACATCAAAAACCTTTTTGTCATCATAAAATTGGTTTGAAATCTCAACTTTACCAATTTTCTTTTTATAATTTTCAGCACTCAATGGTGGAAAATTTTCATCATCCATCTGAATTACTGACTTTTCACCTTTTACCTCAACTTGTGGCTCCTCTGATTTTGTGGAATCAAATTCATCGCCAGAAGATAGCTCCTCTGATTTTGTCCTATCAGAATCATCGCTAGAACTACCCTCCAAATTCTTAACAACCCATTTCTGGTTATTAAGATTTCCCTTTTTCTTATACAATCTGTTTGAACATTCACCAAATTCAAATGTAGATTTTTTGAATAATTTGGTTCGGTCAATTGGTGGTTCAAACTCAACCATTTGCTCTTTGAGTTTACGAGAAACTCCCTATTTTAATTGTATTGCCTTTGAACAATCTCTGGCAATATGTCCAACAGTGTTGCATTGAAAACAGGTTCTCGTATCTTTTCTCTGATCATCCATCTTCTTCATGACATCTTGCTTCTTTGCAAGGAACTCACTGTTTAACTGTCTCCAGAATTCTTTCTTTTCTTCTTCTTCTTCTGCTGATGTACCTGAAACAAATGTCATTTTTGCTTTAAAATCACGAACATATTTTTCATTTTTCTGTTTTTCTGTTGGAATAAAACCAAGACCTTTCTTTTTGAAATTACGGTTAGGGTTTGGTTTCTTGTGAAAACCAGAACCAGAACTGTAACCTTTTTTCTTGTTTAATCTTTGTTGTACTCTTGAGGTGTAAGGTTTAGATTTACCATTAAGATTTAAATCTTTTATTTCAGAAATATTAATTTCTGTTAATTTGAAAACCTTTTTTATCAATTCAGTTTTGACACCTCTTATTGGGAATTCCTCATCAGAATATAATTTGTCGGAATCATTCAATGTATATGCAACCTTGAATGTTTCGTCACTCAAATTAGATTTTGATAATAGAAATTCTTTGTTGTAAACCTTTTTAACTGAAGATTTTGGACTATTGACTGTAGAACTCGAACTTTCTGAACCAGACTTTGACTCTGACTCTGACTTTGACTCTGAGTTTGACTCTGAGTTTGACTCCAACTTTGACTCCTCAGTTTCATCTCTATCCAACACCTGATCGACAACTTTCTTTATTAACTCGGACTCATGATCAGTGTCAGATGATGTAAACGTGACATCAATACTTTCTGGCAAATTGACTGACGACTCCGACTCCCATTGTAAATTTGTTGCTTTTTCGACTCTTTCCTGATTTGGATTCCTGGGCAAATATCCATTTTCTAGCGGGGGTGGACACTTGTTGTAACCGACATCTTGTTTCTTACCAGTATCCTTCTTGTCAGTCTTTTTCTGTGTGTCACTCTTCTTCTTGTTCTTCTTTTCTGGAGTCTTTTCTTCAGTCACTTTTCCATCATCATTCTTTTCTTCAGTTACTTCATCCTCTTCAAATGCCTTCATGCCTTCAACCGTCGGATAAATCCTGTCAATGACATAAGAAGTACATGAGTAACTTTTCAACAAACGATTAACTCTTTCAGTTTCAATTATTTGCAACTCCAGCTTTTGTTCTAGTACAGCACACTTCTCAATGTAGTTGTTCACCACTTTTTGCTTCGTCATAAAAGCACCCTGAAGTGTCTTCATTGCTGTTGCTTGTTCTTCACTTGTTTAATTGTACTGGTTCATTGCTTTGTTCAACACATCATAAGATTCTTTCAAACTATTCAAGTTATAGATCAGTGTACTGTTTTGCTTCTTCACAGCTTCACAGTTTTCACACTTTATTGGAATCTTCTTTGCATCAACATCTTCATCAACTTTGAATTTTGGAACTTCAACCTTTACTTTCCTTTTGATCACTGGAACAATCTCATCATCACTGCTCACAGGAGTCTTGACCTTTTTCTTCTTCTTTTTAACCTTTTCATCTTCACTGTCACTTTCAGCAATCAGTTTCATATCAGCATTGAATTTTCTCGCCCAATACTCACGATCATCATCACTATCTTCTTCAACTTTGGCAACAAAAGCTGTGTAAGCTGTGGTTTGATCAGGAATATAGTTATCCCAAGTAAAATTCTCCCAGCTAAAACCCTCGGGTTGTTTTTCATCATCTTGATCTATTATCAATGCACTACCATCAACTCTCTTTGAAGAATCTTGATTAACTGCACAAGCTTTCTTTCCAGAATCTTCAATAATGTGTCTTCCATGTGCAGTTTGTGCTTGATGTTGATGTTGTTGAGATGGTTGTTGAGCAACTTGATGGTAGATGGCTTTTCGGTAGTAATCATTGTTGTTGTTGAAAGGATTCTGAGCTCCACTTGCTTCGCGGTTTTTGCACTCCCTCTTGAAGTGTCCTTTTCCCTGCAACGAAAACAAGTAACTTTAGATTTATCAAAACCTAAAGTAGAAACATTAGCTTCACGTAGATCATCTCTTCCAGTGATTTGCTTGAATTTTTCAGCTCTCCTCAACACGCTGGCCAAGCACCATTTTATGTCCATCAGCTCCATCTCTTCAGCATCGATCTGGTCGTAATCTTCCTTTGTCAACATTGGATTCCCAATTCGACCTGCAACAAAACTACCATAAGATTCAAGAACAGTTCCCAATAAAGATATATGGCTTTTTGCTAACTCTTCAGAATATTCCTGATCATTTTCAATGTTCAACACAATGTTGCATTGAAGCTTTTTGCCATTTCTTGTTGTTGAAACATTTGGATCAAATGATGGAAATGATGTAAAACTTGTTTTGCTGTTTGATCCTGATGATGAACCTCCAGAAGAATTCTTGGCATTGTAAGCAGTTTCTATTTTTGGAGATAAATTTGTAGACTTCTCATTCACCCCTGCTTTGTAATACAACCCAATATCCTGTTCACCATCGAAATCTTTCATTCGAATAATCTTTCGTTGCTCCATCTCTTAAGCTTCCAACTTCTCAATGAACTTGCTGAGTGTCAAACTGTTAAAAGCTTTCTTGTTTCTAAGCATCATGAGATATGTGCCCCAAGTCTCGTGTGGCAATGAATCAGCAAGCTTTTCGATCAACTCTTCATTGTCTTTCTCGATGCTCAATCTCTTCATGTTTGCTAGCAGATTGCAATATCTTTCAATAATCTGCCTTGTGCTTTCATTCTTCAAACCACGAAACAGATCGAACTCTTTCTTCAGAAGTGAATTCTTGTTCTTTATCATTTCTTGACTACCAACAAACTTTGATCTTAAAGCTTTCCAAATTGAGTAAGAAGTTCCATTATGTTGCAATAGAACCAAAATATCTTCTTTCACAGCTTGTTGCAATAAACTCAGCATCATTTTCTCATCTTTGTACTTCTTTCTAGCATCGGCGCTTAGATCTTTAATCGGAACCACTTCTTCATCATCATTCATCGGTCGAATGTATTTTGTCTCGACACATTCCCATGCATCTAAGTAGTTAGCTTGCACCCAATTCTCGAAACGACCTTCCCAACCTTTATACTCTTCGATGTTCATTAATTTGGGCGGTTTTTGCATCGTTCCAGTTTCGTTTTCAAGCATTGTGGTTTGAGCAACAGTGATCGGGGTAACCGGAGTAGCGAATGCGTTGTAAAATTCCTCGTCCATGTTCAAATTTTTAAGAATGTTTTAACAGACCGTAAAAGCGAAACTATTTGAAGTTGTTCACTGGAGCGAAACTCGTATGTTCGAATAAGCGAAAGTCCTGATGTTCAAATAAGCGGACTTGATTGTTCAGATAAGCGGACTTGATTGTTCAGATAAGCAGACTTGAATGTTGTCTGTATAAGCGAATCGCAAGAGCAAACCAGACTATGTCACAACAAACGAACCACACAAGCGAACCTCTACAAAGTCACAATGAGCGAACCACAAAAGCGAATCTCAAATAACTGTAACTACGAGCGGACCTCTTGAGCGGAACTTCAACAAATGTGTAACTAGGAGCGGATCTCTAGAGCGAACCCACTACAATTATGTCCCTATGAGCGGACCTCTAGAGCGGATCTACAACAAACATGACCTAAAAAGCGAACCTCCAATAATGACAGAAAAGCGGAACCTATTCGGAGACTAATTTGACCCATTTTTAGTCCGAATTTCAGTGTCAAATTTTCAAGGGTTTATCTATGACCAATTATCTACAATCTATGAAATTTTGAGCAGATTCCGACCGTTAAATCTCGTTCTGATGAAGAAAGAAGATGTAGAAGTAAGAATTTTAGATGAAATCCAGCAAATCTCTATAGAACTCCTCCTCCTGAAGCTCTGATACCACTTGTAGGATCGTGTTTCGACCCGAACGAGTCGTTCAGAGGAGTTTTCGTCAATTACAGGTGCGGAAAACAAGTAATCAACGTAGAAACAGCTAGCAAATCTCTTTAAACACCTTTCTGTATTGATTTATAACAGTTTACATCCAAATCTCGATCCGGCAGCACTTCGGTACGAGTTACAAGGTATTCTCCATGTGGTTCGCTTATGTGTACCTATTTATAGGTGTTGAGATTCCCTCCAAGGTACATGTACATATAAGCGGACCTGACACATAAGCGGACCTGACACATAAGCGAACCTACCAGGTTAAACCTATATGCTATCCTATTTTCTCGTAAAACGTGCCCTGAACTAACACTCTAAGACTAAGACTCGATCCAAGACGAAGTCGACAGATGTAGTGCATCAACAAAAAGCCACATGCTGCGAAAAATATTCATATCTGGTGTTTTAGTAACAAGTTCCCATGTGTCATTTTTAATGAGAGCACTAAATTCATCGTTCATAGCATTATCCTCTTAACGTCTGTTGACTAATCCTTTTAACCTCTATTGACTAACCCTCATAACATGGGTTGACTAACATATGATACTTAACATCTATCAATGTGGCAACCTTTGTTGGGGATAATGGATGACAGTTGTTAGGAAACCTCTGTTGGAAAGCAACAGAGGTTTTTAACAGTCCATTGAAAACAGTGGTTAGGTTTTCAACATAATTGAACTCCTATTGACTAAACCTGTTGACCATTAGTTTATATCAATTTTGTAAGTCTGCACTAATTGTTTTTTTACTTTCTATTAAAACGTGTTATGCATGGTTTTCTAAAAACCACCCGTTTTTGCACATAGGTTTTACTAGTAGTTGAGTTAAAGAAACCAAAGAAAGTTCATCTCTACCATACATCTAAATAATCTATGGTAGAGATTGGTCTATTACAAAAGTTACTTTTCTGACACATGTAACAGTCTGCAAAAAAGGTGTTACGGTCTACAAAAAGGTATAAACAGCTTTTTGCAGTTTCTTTCTCCTGTCTGACACAAAAAGGTATAACAACTGGATTTGTTACACTAAAATCTTTCTATAAAAACATGTAACATATTTTTTACATGCACTACAAATTAAAAAACTCGTAAATTATAAGTTTTAAAACGTTACACTTCATAGATCTGAAAAATCTATTGTTGAAAACCAAAAAAAAAGTGTAACAGATAAAGTTACATATAATATAAACGGGTGAAAAGATATAACATATTCTCTTTCCACTCTCCTTACACAAAAAGTACAACTAACTGTCAGATCTGAAAAGGTGTGTAAAACGTGGCAAGTTGTGGTTCACCCATTTGAGTTTGTTTGGTTTCCTTGACTCGATAGAGATTTCTCTCTATACTTTCCATATATATACACACACACACACATCTGAATAAAACTAAGGATTAAACCCTTAAAAATAATGAAACATATGAAGGTGGTTTATTAATTCTAAAACATACATCTCTCTCTATCCATCTATATAGACACAAAGTTATACGTCTCTTTACATCGGGGTTTTATAGGTTTAGTTTTGATCGGGGTTTTATAGGTTTAGTTTTGATCGGTTTTACATTGGGTTTTCTCAGGTTGCACGCCGACGTTGGGCATTTCCCCTGACGAAGATAATGAAGATCTAGATTCAAGGATCGAAGACATTTTTGTTTTCTACATCTTTAATTATTTTCAAGGATCGAACCGGTTCTTACCAAACAATTAATTTTGATCAATGTAAAACAATATTTATAAAATTAAACAACTGATTATGAGTGGTTAAAAACAATTTTGTATGGTATTTATCATCTTCTACTTACGCAAGATATTTCCTTTTTCAACACTTATAATATATATAGGGGCAAGATTTAGAGAAAACGCCTATAAGTGTGAAAACGGTGAGAACGCTCCTCATCCGTTGGATTAAAACAATCTATGGATTAAATTGGCACGGTGGCGTTTTCGTAAATAACATCAACTTTATTACATGGACGCGCTTCATTAAGGGTAAATGGGTTTTTTGATTGCTCTAATACAAAATCCAAACTCATAAGTAAAACGCTATTAAAATTCCCGCCTTAAACTACGAGCCATACACATCAGTCCCTTCCAGATGAACGCCATCTTTTTTTTTGGCGTTTTTATGTTTATGTTGTCTTCTATTGTTTGTTATGTACTTTTCAGTTGGACAACATTCTTACTTGAGGAATGAGTTAATCCTCACTTAAGAATGTTGTCCATCTCATTCAGCAAAATCTTATTGAGTTAATTGTGACAACCGGAAAAAATAATAGTAAATCCGTAGAACTCAACAGTTAATTATAAATTTAATTGCGTTCGTTTATGACTTACTTGATGCATGATTAGGTCACGTAAAGTCTACCAATCGTAGGACATGGTTAAACATTTCAAATGATATTGAAACATTCGTCGTATCGCGAGAAAACAACAAACTATGTCCGAATATGTTGTCAAAATGCTGAAAATTATTATTCACCTGAACACATTATTCATGCCAGCTAGTTCTGAAAACTGTCCGAACGAGCAACGAATGGCGTGAAAGCTTATTATCATTGAAACATGAATAAAACCCCTAATTAGGGGCACAAATGCTAGAACACTTTAACTTTCCGGAAAATGCGTATAAACATAAAGTGTCCGATCCGCGCCAAATTGTTACAAATATACTTGTCCATGACATAAAAAATTCAGCATTTTAATGCTTATAAGACTCGAAAATAATATTATACATCCTAAATAAGCTTGGGGATATCAATGGGATACCCAAAACATAAGCTTCCGGTATTACGTCGCATCTTTCACAACTTGTCCGATTTCGAGCCGATAGGCGAACAAGTGATAATTCTATCATCCAAATGCCTAAACTAGTAATCTAGCGAACTAGTTAACTATTATTTGACGTCATAAACACCTTAAATAAATGCCAAAGCATCAATGGTAAATTTGTCACACCCTGACTTTTGCGGAAGCGTGATTATGTGTGACTTGCTTAATATCATTGCATTCAACCATAACAAGCAACTAAATGATAAAACCAAGATGTTCATCCATAGATAGTTTTAAAAAATTACATGCAACGTTGTTTTAAATCCAAAACATAGACTTCGCGTTCAGAATACAACACCAACAAGTTTTAAGTTCCATAACGACTTCATAACGACACTAATGAAAACTAGGCTCTAGAATACGTATCCTATCCAGGATAGGATACACACACCAAACCATTCGACACCGGATGACATCTTTTATTCCAAACAACACTTGAAAACTTCAACGCCCGCCAGATCCGTACTTAGTTTCCTGAAATACATGTAGTTTGAAAACATCAACAAAAGTTGAGCGAGTTCATGTGTTTAGTGTGTGAGCTTGAATAAACCTTGAAATCGTTATAAATAGGTATGTATGTTTGTAAAACCCGGTATGAAAGCAACAAGGAAAACAGATCACCAATGGTTTGCAAGGCCATTGATATGTGTGACGTGATACAGGAAAACTTAAACCTAGCAAATTTGTCTCTGGTAATAAGACATAGTCACCACATGGTCCACTCGGCGGACGGATGGGTCGTGCGGGTCGTGCCTTGACTTAGTATTAATGTCTTTGAGTTACGTTTCTTTGTGTCTTCGATATTATTCCAAGTTATATAATTATTTGTTAAAATAATTATTATTTTAACTTAAATTATATTTATTAAATTTTGGAATATTTATCAAAACAATATATTTTAACTTAATGCTTTTCAAGTATTTACACTTGTATATCCTTCCCAAGGATGGGCGTATTCGTATTCTTGTATTTGTATATCTTTACCCTTTTGTGGGTATCATATTCCGGTGTGTATTTATACGTATGAGAACACGTATTTTTATTGTATTCATTAAGTATTCTTATACTTAAGTTTTCCGGAATAATAACTTTAATAAAAGTTCACCAATATATATTTCCAAAATATATATTTTAAGAAATATTACTTAGAAAAATTATTTATAATTTTCCCTTGGCAAAAATATTTGTATTTTCATATAAGTTCCAAAAATAATATATTTTCAAGTCCAACTTAGAAAATATATATATAAACTCATTTTTCATCCAAAAATGATATGTTTTATGTATAATTGAGAAAATATATATATATTTCTTCCAAAAATTATATATCTTGTAATATTTCCAAGAAAACATATATATTTTTATTCACCAAAAATAATATATTTTCTTTTTGTCAAAATATGATATAACTTTGTAATAAATGTAAAAATCATGTTTTTGTCTCCTTGGTGTCCAAAATATTATTTACCAAAATATACTCATGAATAATCTTTTCGGAATATTTTGTGAGTTATTTTCCTTTGTTCGGTTTTACCGGTATTTTGGGTATTCTTTGTATATTTATTCCTTGGAATTTTGGTAAGATTTTTGATTGTAATTTCTTGGTATTTTGATGAGTTATATTATTTCAAGTCCTAAAATAATATAACTAATACACATAATATACAATTAATCACACACATGGTGTCTTCTAAATATATATTTTCCTAAATACATATTTAGTCACGTTTATTTGTGAAAACCAACCTCCAATATTTATAATTTTTGTAACAAAAAAATTATGGCAAAGTTTATGTGGAAATCCATGGTTTAAAATATACTTGTAAGTGTATGTTTATAAATATTTTTCTAAGTGTTTAAATTTTTAGAAAATTTTGCCATAGTTTCCCCTAAAAATTAAGGTTTTCATGCTTTCAAGCATATCATTTCCCTTTGTAAAAATCAACACAATCAATTCACAATCAATTCACAATCAACAATAAACCTATCTACACTTACTAATTTTCCCAAAAACAAGCATAATCTAATACTTCATGAACTTGAATATTTCACAAAAATTTGTAGTAACTTACAAGTGTTCTTAGTAAGCCTTGTTACCTTCTAAAATGTGATTGATTCTTTGAAAACTTCATTTTTAAAAAATATAGATCTTTACAAATTATGATCATATTTTCTAAAAATGTTTCTTTCTTGATTTTTCTTGTTACACATATACTTCTACACTTTATTAACCACCAAAAATAAGGTATATTTGTTCAAGAACCAAGATTTAGTAAAACTTATATTTTTAACTTGGTTTCTTGAGAAATCACTCTTGAAATCTTAGATTTACATGATTAACAACTCACTTTCATCATTATTTTACAAGAAAACCACATATTCTTTCAAGTTCATACTTCTCATGAGGATGATCCATTAACTTCTATCATGTTCATCCTCTCATCTTGCTAGATTATGTTTTTAATCATGATCTAGCAAGATCATATGATGATCAACATCATTCTTACAAGCAAACAATGATCAACAAGTATATCAACACATAAACAACTTAGTCTCTTCATTATTCAAGCTTATGTTCAAGTTTTATTCCTTTGATTCTTAGTGTTCTTCATGATCAACATTATGTAACATCTTTTAACCACTTAAAATAGAAGTAAAATGGAAGGATCAAGGTTCTTACCACTAGCTCAAGGCTAGGGATGATCAAGAGAAGAAATAGAGTGGTTAATAGCAAATGGTGGAGGTTCTTCAACTTCCGAAAGCTCCACGCCTCCTTATCCGGCTTCTAACACCTTTGAGTAGTAACGGAATGGATGGAAGAAGGTTGGATGATGGTGGTGTTGGTGTTGTTGTTCACGGCCGAAGCCAAGAGGAGAGGGAGAGAAAGAAGTGGTGTGTTGAGTGTGGAATGAGGAATGAGAGCTTATGTTCACAATGTTATTCTTATAACCATTTTCTAGTGTTTTCCAATGTATAATATGTCTAATAAAGAGAATGCAAGATCTAGTATTATATTGAAACAAATCTTGGTGGTGGGGCCCTTGTTGGCCGTCCATAGGTGGGGGGGGGGGGTCTAGGTGTAGGCTTCAACTAGTAATTACTTAAGTTAGTTACAATTTAAGTATCTAGTTAGGTGTTTAGTTACTAGATATTTACATAGCATGTTATGATGTTCGGGGATCATAACTAGTTTGGAAATGTTAAAACAGTGCTTCTAGTGAAAACTTGATGTTTCGGGTAGTGCCCGGTTGTTTGGTTGGTTACCGGTTCGTTAAGGTGCTAAACTATGCAGTTTAGTGTGCTTTATGTACCCTTTTATGACAGTTTCGATTCCCGACACTTAGGAAAGCATTCAGGACCATTTAACCATGTTTCTGCATGATATTAAGTTGTTTAAATGATGAATTGGCTGATTTTTTGCTGAATTCTGCAGTTTATGTGAGTTTTAGGCGCTTTCCGGCACTTAAACTATCACTAGGAAGGCAGTTTTGTGATCCTGACTTTCCTACACACTATACTAGTGTAACTCTTGGTTTCTGGCTCATTCTGTGTCTCAATACAATGACTGTCTATCTACTGAACTCCGTCAGCATTTCTCTAATTTGTCTGATAACTGTATTGCCGATGTTTCGTGAATCATTTGAGTCAGTAAAGTTCTCATGCAATAATGACATGACATTAAGCAATATATGATGCACATGTATGTATATGGTAATAATCAGAAGCAATTCAAGTAATTAATTGTAATTTAACACAGTCATTAAGCACTAATCATTATTTAATAATTGTACGGATGTATGCAAATTTGACAGTTGTCACATTCTCCCCCTGTCTCGAAATTTGTACTACCTTAACTCCTTAGGGTTACATTATGCATGTTTGGACATGAGTAATACTGGGGTAGGTAACCACAGAACCGAATCAAGACTTATTCGAACAGGTGCATCCAATGACATATTACAACAATCAGAACCCAGCAGTTAAAAGGTATGTGTTTCAGAATTTGATGTCAAAGGACACGAGATGTATAGATGTATAATCTAGTGTAACTCAGTTAACAGGGGTGCAACAAACGAGTTTCGACCAATAGAATTTCAAACAATCAATCAAAATATGCTAATGAGTTTTCAGAAACAATAGCATCCTCTATATGAACTCAAAATCAGCAAGCTCAAATGTAACAGTAACATGAAAATGATCCGTCAACTTTCGAACACATGAATGAATAAAATTGGTGTGTTGACAGTATTGAATCGCAAGAATACATCGAAATGAAATACAATCGAAGCTGGTGTACCATTGTCTTAATTCATAGTTGCATTAAGAATGTTTAAAAGACAAGTTAAGCAAAAATATGGGTAGTTGCGTGTTAAACGGTTGACCATGATTAACACAAGCTACAAGTTTTTACCGACACCACAAGGTGTCGTAATGACATAATTCAATAATAGTGGTGACCGAACAAGTTCACCGTGTTTGAATTCAAATGACAGTGTATTGAAACAATCTGAAGATTTGATTTACACAATGTCATAGAGTTTTCAATTGAATATGGTACATCAAAGGACTACTGGTTTTGATCGAAGGCGAAAAAGTAATAAATACCGCAAGGCATTCGATCGGTAATGAATGAAACGTTGATAGGTACACCGGAGTATAAAAATGAATTTGTGTACCATTGTCTTATCACGCGACTGTGTTAAGACTGCTTTAACATGATAAACAAAACGGATTTAGAGCAAGTCAATAAATAAACAATTAAATCGGTGTATGAGATGTGAAAATGAGATTAGCGCAAGCTTCAACCTAGTGAACGCATCACCACAAGGTGTCGAAATCAACAAATGACTTAATGGAGTCGTAGACCAATCAAATCTACTACGACTCGGAACAAAAGCAATGCTTGTTAAAACGAATTTGAATATGATGCTCTCAATACATCATATGGTGTCTTGAATTAAATATGCGAAATGGACAAGTTCAAGCAATTGAACATGGTTTCAGTGCAATCTGACAATAAACATATGTATCGACAAAAGAATTTCAGCATGGTTACAAGGATAAACCATGTATGCAACTGGAAAGAAAGAAATTCCAAGAAAGTTTTGTTAACTCAATATCAAGGAGTTGAAATAATGTAAAATATCCAAGTCACAAGGCAAAAATCGGATACAGCAAAGTAATATTTGTAATATTGATGAAAACGATCATTAGAAGGGAAGCCACATACGTAACAAACGATGCATGTGTATCATATGAAATGATCAAGTACCGAAACAAAGGAGTGTTCACTTTAATGGAGAGAGTTGTCATGATGCAACTACCATTAAGAGGAGTAGGGATGTAAAAAGAATCTACATTGCTAGATGCAAAAGTGGGAATTTCAATAAAAGAGATTCGAGTACTTCACCTGTTCGGTTAAAATAGAATGCTTGACAGATGAATGGTGTTTGCCCGGGTTAATAGACGTAGTTCCTAAGTGATAACCTTTAATAAGTTTTGACATAGTTCCCGAAGGTCCTACGTACATGTTTCCTAGATTCCCAAAGTCTTGTATTCTGTGTATAACTGTTTTGTGTACCACGTAGAAAACACAACATTAACGTATATTTAAAACAAATTGTTGGCTCCCTGTACCTCGGTATACTTCCTTCCTGAGTCCGCAGCGAGGGGTAACCTGATCGGAGATCGATCTTGGCATAGTTGGATCCTTGTAGTTGGTCGAATAAATCATTAATCCTCGGCAGGGATACCGAGTTTAGTTCCTGGTAATCGATGCTCATACGAAAACTCCCGTCCTTCTTCTTGGCAAACAATACTGGAGCTCCCCAAAGCGAGAAGCTTGGTCCAATGAACCCCTTGTCCAGTAGCTTCTGAAGCTGCGCTGACAACTCTTGCATCTCTGAAGGCGCAAGTCGATAGGGTGCCTTGGCTACAGGTGCGGCGCCTGGAACCAAGCCAATACGAAACTTGACTTGTCGTTGAGGAGATAATCCTGGCAAGTCTTCGGGGAAGACTTCAGGATATTCCCTTACCACAGGGATATCTTCGAGCTTCTGTTCTTCGGCTTCTTTATCAACTACGTGAGCCAAGAAGGCAACACATCCTTTTCGCAAAAACTTCCGTGCCTTTAACCAACTGATAGTTCGTAGAGGCACATCCTGCTTCTCTTCATGAATCACGATCGTCTCTCCATTCGCCAAAAGGGGATATGGATAATCTTCTCATGACATACGATCTCATCTAGGTTACTCGACAACCAATCCATCTTTGACGTCAAATCTTCCCAATCTCAACTGGCAGAAGATCTATCGAAAACTCACGCTCTCTAAGTTCTATCACGCAGCCTTTAATTACTTTGTTGGCATTCCACTAGCTTCTCATTAGTTAGTTCTATCGAATATGGGATATCTAACTTATTGCTACTAAACCAAGTATATTCTTAAACTCTAGAGATACGAAGCTATGGTCGGCATTGGTATCAAATAGCACAGATGCAAAATTTTTGGTTGATACAGAACGTACCAGCAACCACATCTGGATCCTGGCATGCTTCACGAGCTTCGATGTTGTACCCTCTTCCACGGTCCTGGTCATTCTTTAGGCATTCCTTCCTAAAGTGCCCCACGTCCCCGCATTTGAAGCAACCTGGAGCTCTACCATCATCGTTTCTGTCTTTGTTGTCGTCATCATTTCCTCCTTGTCTGGGATACTTCGTTCGACAGGCATACTTGTTGTGTCCTTCCCTTCCGCACCTATCGCACCAAGGCTTCTGGCATCGACCTTCATGGTGAAACTGGCACTCATCACATCCCGGCTTAGTCCCCAAGTAAACTCTCCGGAAATGCCCTACGCCACCACAACCTTGACCTTGTTCTTGATTATTACTGTTTCCGTCCTGCTAACCATTGCTGTTGTTTTCTCTGCGATTTCCGCTGCCATCCTGACCTTCATTCCTATGTCCGGTACCGTACCAACATGTCTCCTTAGGGTGACCAACTTTTCCACAAGTTCCACATTTCCCATACCTGCACCGCCCGTTATGATAACGTAGGCAGTTGTTGCACTTAGGTGGGATACCCATGTGCTCTTTCCCCTTTTTGGCCCTGTTCTTGTTATTCGCCCGAGTGCCCTTCTTGAAATTTGCGAACTTCCTCTTGTTATCTCCCGATGGCTCCACATGAGTCTCCTTCTTCTCGTCAGCGGTTGAAAGTTTTTCCAATCTAAGTGCTTCTTTAGCGAGCGCCACACTTAAGTTAATCGCATCGACAATTGATGGAGGCTTTGATGCTGTCATCAAGCTCAGAACCTGGGGTGCCAATCCCCAGATGCATCGTTCTATTCTCTTAATCTCTGGTTCCACCAGGTATGGAACAACTCGAGCTAAATCATGAAGTTTCTGTACATATTCCGCCACCTTTGGACATTCCATCCTTAGTTTCCAGAATTCAATTTCCAGCTTCTGGATCTCCATCTGAGAACAATACTCCATACGCATCAATTCTTTCAACTCTTCCCATGTCAAAGCATACGCAGTAGCCTCGCCCATTGCCTGAACCCGAAGGTTCCATCGTGACAAAGCCACATCTTGGAACAGTCCAGAAATGTATGTGACTTGTTGCTCTGGAGTACATCCGCTCATTCGCACAACAGAATCCATGTTCTCGGCCCATCTTACAAAAGCTACGACACCTCAAGTGTCGTCAAAGTTCAGAGGCTTGCAGTCCAAAAACTGCTTGTAGGTACAGCCTGTACCCAAGCAACATCATCACAGAAAGCATTAGCATAGCACTCTTGGAATTGTCCAAACGTATTGTAATGTGTCTTAGGTGACTTAAACATTACCGTTAGGTGGGTTATTCCCCGAGGTACTTCCGCTGTATCTGTAGCGAAGAACCTCGTGCCAAGCTATGGCCCGTGAGACGTTCGCTCAAAATTCTGCCTCGGTTAGCCGAATGATCTCTTGAGGAGAATCTTTTAAGAAGATTGTATTGGTCAGGTCTTATTTGTTCAAGAGATGTATATAGTTGTCTAGAGGTCGTATGTACATATGCATAATAAATCATCATATCAAACAATCAAGCAACAGCACAATCATAACATAAACAAGTAAATCAATAACGTAATTAATGAGAACGTGACGATTGAGCTTTCATTAGTCATCGACCACAAAGTTTTGTTACATGCTTCACAAAGTGTATCATATCAAAAGGAACACAGGTTCATACTACCCTTGTCCAACAAGTCTACCAATCTACAAAGTCATACAATCGAAAGTGATCTCCAAAAGGCTTCACAAGCTCAGCTCAATAGTGGTGCTCTCATCATAGGTAATGCATCTGCATAAAACCAAAAACATATTGTACTGATGGCGGAGGAGGAGAAGGGAGGAAAATCAAACTGAGAACATGTGTGAGCTCCTCCTCAAGTTTATGCACATGACGAAGCAAATAACGGACCTGCTGCTCAATAGTAAGAAATCGAGCATCAAACTCTGGAAAAGGAGTAAGAGGAGCAGATGGACGTGCAAAAGGAGGTGGTGATGAATGAGGGGGAACAGAAGTAGACTAAAAAGGACACGGTAAAGGACGCAGTGTCGACTCAAGCTCCAAGACTCTGCGACTCATAACCTCAAGTCGAAACTGAAGCGAGTAAAGTATCTCATCCGGTGTATAGCCAACGTAATGCGTGGGATGGTAGGGGTCTGAGGTTGGCATGGAATACGGTGGGGACCATCGGTATGGCTCATCAAGTGGTGAAAAAGTGAAAGGAGCAAAAGGTGCAGACTGAGGGGCCTGAGAAAAAGCTGCTGAAACATAAGGATCATGAACAGGCTGCTGGCCTGAAGTGCCTTCCCCTGGACGGGGTGCGGGTATATCCTGTAAGAAAACAATGGGTAGGTCGACACGGTGTACATCAGACTCCTGAAGTGTCCTCCCCAGTGGAGTCTCTGGGTGGAAAGGAGCAACATCAGGGTGCAGGTGCAAGTGGAGGAGTGGCTGGCTCAATAACAGGAGGGTCAGCGGGTGCAGGAACTGGATCCGGTATGAGGGGTGCAATGTCAGGTATGCCAAATGGGATATGGTCATGATCAGGCAAAGGCTCAGGAGCAGGTATCGGCTCAGGAGCAGGTATCGGCTCAGGATCAGCGGGTGCATCAACAGGCTGATCAACAGGGATAAAATCAGGCTCAAGATCAAGCTCAAAGCCATGTGGAGGGGATGGTGCAGCTGACATGGGTGTATCATCGTCAGTATCAGTGGCGTAACGTCGCAAACCAACTGCCTGTAAGGCGAAAGATGTCATAGACGCAAAAGAATCTGAGACAGAGTGTAAGCTAGAGTAGAAGAAATCTCAATAACAGGAATCCCAAGAAGTGGAACATCAACAACATCCTCATCGAGCTCTCCATCGCCATGAGCGTCATCGGGAGGACCATCAATAAATAGATCAAAATCATCGTCAAACAGATCATCGAATGGCCAATCCTTAGGAGGAACAGGAGCGAGGATCGGTGCCACAACATGCTCACCATCGGGATGGCCGATGATAAGATGATCGTGGACAGGAATGGGAAGAACAAACGGATCCTCGTCCGGGATACCATCAGCAAGCGGTAGATCATCGCCAAAATCGGGCAGCGCAAATGGCTGAAAATCATCATCGTCGTCGGACATCATCTCCGGGTCGCTCTCTGTATCGGAAGTAAAGATCTCTGGCTCAGGGACAATCTCATCGTCAGAAACTACTACCATGGGATCATGGTCATCGGACAACCCACTATCAGATGACGACATGGTATCTGTAACATAACAATCACCACATATGCACATATATTAACTACTAACATTAAGCATGTAATCAATGACAATGTAATCATGTAATCATGTATCCTTCCTAGTCTCCCAGACTAAACCACCTAGTCTCCAAGAGTAAACCACCTAGTCTCCCAGACTAAACCACCTAGTCTCCCAGACTAACCACCTAGTCTCTCAGACTAAGCCACCAAGTCTCCCAGACTAACCACCCAGTCTCTCAGGCTGAACCACCCAGTCTCTCAGACTAAACCACCCAGTCTCTCAAACTGAACCGCAAACATAAACCTTGAAAAGTGTTTCGTGTCTTTTCTTTATAAAAAATGTTTGTTTCTTGGATCTGGGCGTTTCGTGTATGCAATGAAAACATCTTGTAAAAATTATTTTCGTGAGAGCCCTAATGATTGTAGTCTAGACTCGAGAAAGAATCCTAGTTCGCTACAATCGATGCTCTGATACCAAACTGTCAGACCCTGAATTTTGCGGAAGCGTGATTATGTGTGACTTGCTTAATATCATTGCATTCAACCAGAACAAGCAACTAAATGATAAAACCAAGATGTTCATCCATAGATAGTTTTAAAAAAATTACATGCAACGTTGTTTTAAATCCAAAACATAGACTTCGCGTTCAGAATACAACACCAACAAGTTTTAAGTTCCATAAGGACTTCATAACGACACTAATGAATACTAGGCTCTGGAATATGTATCCTATCCAGGATAGGATACACACACCAAACCATTCGACATCGGATGACATCTTTTATTCCAAACAACACTTGAAAACTTCAACGCCCGCCAGATCCATACTTAGTTTCCTGAAATACATGTAGTTTGAAAACATCAACAAAAGTTGAGCGAGTTCACGTGTTTAGTGTGTGAGCTCGAATAAACCTTGAAATCATTATAAATAGGTATGTATGTTTGTAAATCCCAGTATGAAAGCAACAAGGAAAACAGATCACCAATGGTTTGCAAGGCCATTGATATGTGTGACGTGATGCAGGAAAACTCAAACCTAGCAAATTTGTCTCCGGGAATAAGACATAGTCACCACATGGTCCACTCGGCGGACGCATGGGTGGGGCTCGCTACACACAAATAGATCTATCACATATATCCCTCGGTCCTACAACGAGGATTAATGGCCTTAAGCGTCATACCCACCACTCACATGATCTAGCAGTACATTTCCTTAGCTAACCATACCACATATAAACGTTTATAAACAGTTTGTAACATGTACTTCACCCCCGAAGTGATAAAACTGAAAACAGTTAAAAGAAAAAGGGGACATGAACTCACAGTTTTACGTCTTCAATCACCGTAACTCAAGCTTCTTCAGATAAACATGACTACCTACAACGTACTATGATCTATTAGACGAGCGGGTCGTGTCTTGACTTAGTATTAATGTCTTTGAGTTACGTTTCTTTGTGTCTTCAATATTATTCAAAGTTATATAATTATTTGTTAAAATAATAATTATTTTAACTTAAATTATATTTATTAAATTTTGGAATATTTATCAAAACAATATATTTTAACTTAATGTTTTTCAAGTATTTACACTTGTATATCCTTCCCAAGGATGGGCGTATTCGTATTCTTGTATTTGTATATCTTTACCCTTTTGTGGGTATCGTATTCCGGTGTGTATTTATACATATGAGAACACGTATTTTTATTGTATTCATTAAGTATTCTTATACTTAAGTTTTCCGGAATAATAACTTTAATAAAAGTTCACCAATATATATTTCCAAAATATATATTTTAAGAAATATTACTTAGAAAAATTATTTATAATTTTTCCCTTGGCAAAAATATTTGTATTTTCATATAAGTTCCAAAAATAATATATTTTCAAGTCCAACTTAGAAAATATATATACAAACTCATTTTTCATCCAAAAATGATATGTTTTATGTATAATTGAGAAAATATATATATATATTTCTTCCAAAAATTATATATCTTCTAATATTTCCAAGAAAACATATATATTTTTATTCACCAAAAAAGATATATTTTCCTTTTGTCAAAATATGATATAACTTTGTAATAAATGTAAAAATCATATTTTTGTCTCCTTAGTGTCCAAAATATTATTTACCAAAATATACTCATGAATAATATTTCCGGAATATTTTGTGAGTTATATTCCTTTGTTCGGTTTTACCGGTATTTTGGGTATTCTTTGTATATTTATACCTTGGAATTTTGGTAAGATTTTGGATTGTAATTTCTTGGTATTTTGATGAGTTATATTATTTCAAGTCCTAAAATAATATAACTAATACACATAATATACAATTAATCACACACATGGTGTCTTCTAAATATATATTTTCCTAAATACATATTTAGTCACTTTTATTTGTGAAAACCAACCTCCAATATTTATAATTTTTGTAACAAAAAAATTATGGCAAAGTTTATGTGGAAATCCATGATTTAAAATATACTTGTAAGTGTATGTTTATAAATATTTTTCTAAGTGTTTAAATTTTTAGAAAATTTTGCCATAGTTTCCCCTAAAAATGGAGGTTTCCATGCTTTCAAGCATATCATTTTCTTTTGTAAAAATCAACACAATCAATTCATAATCAACAATAAACAATCTACACTTACTAATTTTGCCAAAAACAAGCATAATCTAATACTTCATGAACTTGAATATTTCACAAAAAATTGTAGTAACTTACTAGTGTTCTTAGTAAGCCTTGTTACCTTCTAAAGTGTGATTGATTCTTTGAAAACTTCATTTTTAAAGAATATAGATCTTTACAACTTATGATCATATTTTCTAAAAATATTTCTTCTTTGATTTTTCTTGTTACACATATACTTCTACACTTTATTAACCACCAAAAATAAGGTTTATTTGTTCAAGAACCAAGATTTATTAAAACTTATATTTTTAACTTGGTTTCTTGAGAAATCACTCTTGAAATCTTAGATTTACATTATTAACAACTCACTTTCATCATTATTTTACAAGAAAACCACATATTCTTTCAAGTTCATGCTTCTCATGAGGATGATCCATTAACTTCTATCATGTTCATCCTCTCATCTTGCTAGATTATGTTTTTAATCATGATCTAGCAAGATCATATGATGATCAACATCATTCTTACAAGCAAACAATGATCAACAAGTATATCAACACATAAACAACTTAGTCTCTTCATTATTCAAGCTTATGTTCAAGTTTTATTCCTTTGATTCTTAGTGTTCTTCATGATCAACATTATGTAACATCTTTTAACCACTTAAAATAGAAGTAAAATGGAAGGATCAAGGTTCTTACCACTAGCTCAAGGCTAGGGATGATCAAGAGAAGAAATAGAGTGGTTAATAGCAAATGGTGGAGGTTCTTCAACTTCCGAAAGCTCCACGCCTCCTTATCCGGCTTCTAACACCTTTGAGTAGTAACGGAATGGATGGAAGAAGGTTGGATGATGGTGGTGTTGGTGTTGTTGTTCACGGCCGAAGCCAAGAGGAGAGGGAGAGAAAGAAGTGGTGTGTTGAGTGTGGAATGAGGAATGAGAGCTTATGTTCACAATGTTATTCTTATAACCATTTTCTAGTGTTTTCCAATGTATAATATGTCTAATAAAGAGAATGCAAGATCTAGTATTATATTGAAACAAATCTTGGTGGTGGGGCCCTTGTTGGCCGTCCATAGGTGGGGGGGGGGGGGGGGTCTAGGTGTAGGCTTCAACTAGTAATTACTTAAGTTAGTTACAATTTAAGTATCTAGTTAGGTGTTTAGTTACTAGATATTTACATAGCATGTTATGATGTTCGGGGATCATAACTAGTTTGGAAATGTTAAAACAGTGCTTCTAGTGAAAACTTGATGTTTCGGGTAGTGCCCGGTTGTTTGGTTGGTTACCGGTTCGTTAAGGTGCTAAACTATGCAGTTTAGTGTGCTTTATGTACCCTTTTATGACAGTTTCGATTCCCGACACTTAGGAAAGCATTCAGGACCATTTAACCATGTTTCTGCATGATATTAAGTTGTTTAAATGCTGAATTTGCTGATTTTCTGCTGAATTCTGCAGTTTATGTGAGTTTTAGGCACTTTCCAGCACTTAAACTATCACTAGGAAGGCAGTTTTGTGATCCTGACTTTCCTACACACTATACTAGTGTAACTCTTGGTTTCTGGCTCATTCTGTGTCTCAATACAACGACTGTCTATCTACTGAACTCCGTCAGCATTTCTCTAATTTGTCTGATAACTGTGTTGCCGGTGTTTCGTGCATCATTTGAGTCAGTAAAGTTCTCATGCAATAATGACATGACATTAAGCAATATATGATGCACATGTATGTATATGGTAATAATCAAAAGCAATTCAAGTAATTAATTGTAATTTAGCACAGTCATTAAGCACTAATCATTATTTAATAATTGTACGAATGTATGCAAATTTGACAGTTGTCACAAAATTAAAACCATCGCTCCCGGTATTATATCACAACTTTCACATATTACCCAATTTCGAGCGAATGAGTGAACTAGTGGTATTATTACCATCCAAAATTATTACCAAACAATCTAATGCACTAGTTAGCCATACATCACACCTTAAATCACCTTCAACACCCTAATTACCCTAATTAACTTAAATACCAAAATATCTACTTAATTAATATTTTTAACACATGTCTATTATATAAAATATTACCAAGCCCTTACTTATACCCCCCCCCCCTCATATGGACGGAAACAAGTAGGCCCCCACCCACTTGTTTGGTGTTGAAATTTGATGAATGTATATGTGGTTAGTAGATTTGAAGTATGGTAAGAAAGTTGCAACAATTATAACACAACATGTCTTCCACAAATCTCTCATTCCCTTGCAACATTTGAAACAACACAAAACCCCTCTTCATTCCCCCTAACCTACGGCCTCCATAAACCATCCTTCATCCACCATAAAACACCACTTTTCTAGCTTTACAACTTCATTTCAAAGTAATCTAAAGGTATTGCAAGCATGGAGGATCATTAGAGGTCACTTTCGAGCTTTTATATCTTCTTAATCTTCAACCTAAAGTCCACTAATCACTTACAAAGTTCTAAGGCCTCTTACATTCCTTTTTAAGCTTGTTATATTATGTAGATTTATAAAGTACATGTTAATCATCTTGAACCTATCTTAAATCAAAGATTAAAACACTAATCTCAACATAAAAAGTCTACTAATGTGATGTATTTTGGGTTGATGATGTTGTTTAGTGCTAGTGAGGTTATAAACTCTTGATGTTATTGTTAAAGTAAGTTGTTTAGCTTGATGATCTTGTATGGAACTTGATTAAAAATGGTGATTTAAACATCTTG